>CM021104.1:433048013-433169550 GCA_007115665.2 Sequoiadendron giganteum
CTCTCTTGCATGAAAGGTATTCAACATAGTTCCTTCAATATTGTGACCTATTTTTGGAGCAATTTCCTTCACACAACTTTTAGGATTAGTAGAACTAGTTCCAACATTTAGAGCCATGAACAAGCATTCATCACTTTCATCATCCAAATAGTCTAATTCCTCATCATTGGATACACCACTATCTTCTTTTAACATAATAACTCTTCTTGACAGATTTACCTTTATGATCTTTATGCTTTTCATTTGAAACTTTGATTGGAAATTTAGAAGCATAATGACCTATCTTTCCACAATTGAAACATTTGAAAGGTAATTTACCTCTATATTTTTCAGTGCCCTTTTTCAATATCCTTACAAAATTTTATTCTACCTCATTAAGATCATCCAGATCAAATTCATCATTCTTATCTTTCTTGTTGACTTTAAAATTAGTTTCTTTCCTTGAAGCATCTTGGTCAAACTCTCTTTAGAATTCAAAAGTAGTTAAAGCACCAAACATTTGATCTCTGGTATATTGATCCAAATTTTAAGCTTCCTCAATAGTAGAAACTTTAGCACTATAATATTTAGGAAGAGTTTTGAATACCTTTATCACAACTTCACTTTCCTCTAGTTTTCCACCAAGACCATTGATGGAATTGACAATTTTATCCACTCTGAGCATGTAGCTAGTAATATCTTCATCTTACGACATCCTTAGGGTTTCAAATTTGGCTTTGAAATTTTGCATATTTTCTTTCTTGACCTTATCATATCCTTCATAAATTCTCTTCAAATTTATACAAATCTCTTTAGCATTTTTAAGCTTATCACCTTCATAGGTTCTGAATCAAAAATCCTACTCAAGATAATAGTCCTTTCTTTCCCATTATTTTCATAATCCTTGATCTCATCATCACTTGTTGGAGGATTATTAGGCATAGTGTATCCATTTTCAACTGACTTCCAAAGACCAAACCCTATTGAGAAAAGAAAGAATCCCATCGTAGCTTTCTAGAAAGCATAGTTTGATCCATCAAATATAGACACTTTGATGCCATTCTTGTGCACCATCCGGATCTATCTCAAGTAGTTTAACCTTCTTCCAAGGAACCATAAATCTAAAACTAACTATTAGACACACAAGATGATTGAGATGGGGGGTGAATTAGTTGTGCATTAAAACATTCAAACCCTCATTAACCTTCAAACCCTTATTATGCATCAACATGAATGTAAACTAATGAAACATAAACACATTCACAACCATACACCATAGAAAAATAGATTTATGTGGAAAATCCTAATGAGGTAAAAACCAAATTGAGGATTAACTCACATATATATTAATAACCACATCGATTATAAAAGGCCCACTTTTGGAAGGGTTCATAACCTAGAAGAAAATAATGCCCAAAGGACTCACTATCTAGAATAGAAAGATATTAGAAGAAGATGGTTACAAGGAGGTTCACTACCTTAGAGCAATAGGAAGATCCACCACAACAAATATACACCATCTACAACCTTCTACTCACTACCTCCAACAACATCAGGTACACTAAAAATGTAGCCACCTTCTACTCACTATTTTCAGTAGCCTTAGGTGTTTTAGCTCACACTCAAATCACAAAACTTGATTACATTCACATCATCCTTCACATCACAAACATCACAAACATCTCCAACAATTAACCTTGATTATATATCTTTTGTAACCTCAAAAAACTTATCTAGGTTGGATTCAATGAAATATATGCACCTCAAACATGCAACCACCAAATAGGATGACACCAAACACTTCCACAATGGAAAGAAGTGAAGGTGGACCAAAATAAGGGTTAACTAGGACCCAAATCTACATTGATATGCTACACCATGCTACCAAAAGAAACAAACCATCTCCAAAATTAGTTCTAGCATGCTAGGTTGGCCAAACTTGCACTAGCACTATCTAACGATCAATTCGCTCTTCACCAGGTCCAAAAACATTTTGTGGAATAAATAGAAAGATCAAACAACATTCTATAAAATTCCAACATCATCAAAATATTTAGTAAAACTACCGCAACCACCTAAAATTGAGAATACTATCATATTGTGCAACCAACCACACTAACAAAGGCATATAAATCACCAACCATCCTTCTGGAACAACTGAACACCAAACACTCCAGGTGAAGGTAGATGCAAGAAATATAAGAACATTCTCAAATCTACAAGACAAGAAACCTCAACATGGATAAATGCAAAGAAATTCCTTTTCTCCCAGACAACCTTCCTCACAAGAAACACATTATCAGACACATCTATTGTTGCATGATCTAGAACTTGAAACTCTAGATATAACACCTCTAAACATATTTTATCATCTCATCCAAACCATACAAGAACATCTTCAACCATGAAGAAATATGGATCACAATGCAAAACAAAACTGTGTCACCTTGTACACTCTCTATTCAAATTTTCTCAAAAGAACTTGGAAACCAACTGAACTAGTTGCATCAACAACACCTTCTCAACACCACAACTCCTTCTCAACATGACCAAACTATAGGTTGACATCAATGACAACACTAATGACAACATAGTGAAACAATCTGCAATAAAGGATTTGTGGGGTCATGTCTCTATAATAGAGTCAAAAACTGATCTTGACAATTTGATGAACAAGTTTATGGTTATGGAAAATTCTCTTGGAATTATTATTTCCATAACATATTGTATGATGTAGGATGTAATTTTTAGAACTATCTCAAGCTATTCTAAGATCAAAAACATAAGAGGAAGATAGGTAAGAACCAAGAGGGAAATGTTTAGATGAAGAATAGCAAGGAAAAGATAGAGAGGGGTTGGAAGAATTCCCTAGAGATGTTGAAGAAGAAATGTGACCTAATAAATAGCCCTAAGAAGTGATGGTTTTTCTATTTTATGTTTTTTCATTTTCTATGTTCTACTTAAAGTATATCACTAGCCTGCATTCCTAGTTTTGTTTTTCCTATGTGCACTTTCATATGTTTTATTTCTCTTAGCTTGGCCTATGTGCCTCCTTAGGCTGTAGGTGTTGGTTGTGGTCATTGTGTCATTTCTCTTTTTTCTTCTATTGTTTTATTTTGTACTTTCGAGGTCAGGGCCCTTTCCCTTCTTTTGAATCAAAAGCTATTGTTTCATAGTGTGTGACAATGATAAATTCTACAAGGATCTTGTCCAAATGGAGACATCTTACTATTTGCTAAGTAAAATAATTTAATTTCACCTTTGTAAAAAATATGGTTACATGACTCTTGGTATTCCAAAAGTTATTTATACAGTTGGACAGTTGGTATTCCCACAAAATCATTTATAAATAATATTTTGTGTGAATGTGTCAATATTACTTAAGATTATGAACTCATAGTAATAAAAATTGAAGACATACATACATTATTGGTGTACAAACACTTGATAAACTATAGAATAAGGATATGTTATACATTAAGAATTTTTAAAAGGTTTTAAAAGTACCTTACTGTATGGAATCAGTTTATATTAAATAATACAAATGTGAACATATTTTAGTGGTTAGTTTTCTATTGTAATATTTTCCCACATAAAAATATTTTTTTCTTGTGTAATCCTATGACTCCCTACTATTCTATTACTTCCATACATCATGTGTTCAGGTTTGGTATATATTTTTGACTATTAATTGAACACATAATCCTAATAATTTTTACTCTCATATATTATTCATTTGTAACAATGGTGAAATCCCATACATTTACTATCATAGTGAAATTTAGTTATTTGGGTGGTATCTACTTTATTGGCATGCTAGTCCTAGCATTTACAATGGACTAACCCTACAATGGTTAAAAAGGTATAGTTGATGTATTACTAGAATCAAATAAAATATTTGAAGGATTTTGTGAGAAATTAGAATGACATTAAATATATGGTGAATATATTAAGGTTTGAAATTGACAAGTTCAATGGTCAAAACTTCAAATTATGGAAGTTGAAGATAGAAGATCTTCAAATGGATAAAGATTAATGGATTGTAGAATCTTCCTCTATAAGATTTATAGGTATGTCAAATGAGAAGTGGTTAAAACTAGATAAGAAATATATAAGTTCAATCTTGTTATATATTTTAGATTCTATGTTAATAAATTTACCTTAGGAGCAAACAAAAAAATCATTATGGCAAAAGCTAGGTAAGTTGTATTAGTACAACAGCTTGATAAATAAACTTTTTTAAGAATAAGTTATGATCTTTTAAAATGAGGGAAGGTGATTGTGTAACATATCATTTAAATATTTTAATATAATATTAATTCAACTTGCATCACTATGATTCAAGATGGATGAAGAGGAAAAATGTATTTTTTACTTTTTTCTTTACCAAATTCATGGGATAACCTTGTGGTGTCAATAAGTAGCAATGATACAACTCTCACACTAAAAATTTTTATTATCATTTTGTTAAGTGAAGAAACTAGAAAAATTTCCATCGATGATAAATATTCTAATACCCTTGTGGTTAGAAGCAAGACAAAAGATAGTAGAGCTAAGAGGAAGATATGATATAGAAATTTTAAGGGAAAGGATGGGTCTATATATTTGTGTGTGTATAAGGTAAAATTTTAGGACTATATAAATAAGTCACACAAAAAAGGAGTGTAAATATATGAAGAAGGATGAATTCTTTGATAAGTCCTCAAATATTGATGAACTTGAAAATGATTTTTTTTGTGTCTACTAAGGTTCTTTGTGATGATTCTTGGTTAATTGATTCAAGTGTTTATTTTCACGTGTCACCATAGGGTGTGGTAGTCAAACTATACCAAAATTGAATGACAAGTGTTTCCTAGTGATATTACATCTTTGAAGATTGTTAGTTGGGGAAAGAAAAAAAAAATATGGATGGTAGAGTATAGAAACTCATAGATGTATCACATATGCTAGGCCTGGTAAGAAACCTTATGTTTGTGTCTACAATTAGATGTATCGCATATGCTAGGCCTGGTAAGAAACCTTATGTTTGTGTCTACAATATTTTATGTGCTAGTTCATGTCACTTTTCATGAAAAGGGGATTTGTCAAGTTCAACACTAAAAAATAAAAATAATGAACCTTTAAAAGGGTTTTGAAAAAAATGGAGTGATGGTTTGACCTTTTAAAGTGGTTCTTCTAGAGATTGATTGTGTGTGCATACAAAGTGAAAATTAATTTTTCCTAAGACTATGTATCACTATCCTAACACTAGCTCACAATCACTATAGTTTGGATTGATAATTGATAATACATTGGGTAAACTATGCTCAAATTAGATAATCAATATGTATAAAGCAAGAAATTGAATAAGTATAAAAATAAAATAAAAATTGCAAAAGTGTGTGTAGATCCTCCTTTGGAATGGAATAACCTAGTAGTAATATGCTTAAAATCACCTGTAGATGTTACATATAAAATTCAAAATTCTTGGGTTCAAGGAGTTCAAGGTCACCCACTATATAATAGCTAGCATGATATCTATAACCAATCCAAGTAGACAACATGATAGCATGGAAAAAAGGGAACAACCTTGTCTAGGAAGTAGGTAGGGCCCTAAAAAATTATAAAGAATTTTGAGAAATGTTCTAAGATCCTAAAAATATACACCTATTAGGGACTAGTAAAAGATATATAATTTTATGCAATTACAAGGTCTCATTACATTTAATTGTAAAAAATATTAAAAAATAGAATAATTGAATGGCTTAACCTAGAAAGTGAAAATATATAATCCTAAAATTGATAGGGATTCTTGATAATATGTAAGAGTGTCCAAAGAGATCTCTTGATTCATGGCTTACAAGGAAAGTTTCAAAATGAATTGCCAATTTTTTATCCTTCAACAATAGAAAATATGTAAAATGTAGCAATTATAACACTTAACATAATAAAAGTATGATCTATTATTATATGTGATTTATATAAACTAATACAGACTTGGAGTAGAAAATTAAACCTTTAAAAATATGTATTTAGGACCTACAATAAAGAAGTGATCTTTTGGGCAGTCTTGACCTTGTCAAATTATCACTTGTAACTTTAAGAAGGGGTTATTCATCACTTTTAAGGGGGAATTCCCATTTTTTATAATGTATTATAGAAATATTCAATATTCTCCATAACTAACCTAAAAGTTGATTTTATAAATTGGAAACTTTGTAAAAATAAAATGGTTAAGTAGGATTCTACATTATTCATTCCCCTTGTGGGGATAGGAAGCTTAATAAAAATCAACATGATAGTAATAAATATTATTATATAAACTAATCTATGCAATGAAATCAAAAATAAAATAATAAACATGTAAAACATTTATGATGATATCAATGAATAATGGAAATAAGATATAGAAAGTGGGTGGGAGAAAGGTTTCAAAAAAAGGTGGGAAAAAATGAAAAATGGATTTTAGAGATTCAAATTGGATTAGGATGGGAATGATAAAAAAATATAAATTGCTATGGTAAGGATTTGATGTGAAAATAGATAACAACATTCAAATGGGGTAACAATGATGTAAATTCATATAATCAATATAGAAAAAGGAAAAAATGGTGCAATGGAGGCTTGATGAAAATACAGAGGGATGGTAAAGGTCTAAAAATCATAAAAATGGAGGTGGTTTGATGAATTTTTTGAGGGAAACAAAGAGTAAAATGGGGACACACAAATATTATACTTCAACAATGGAGATTGAGAGGCTAGGAGATAGAAAATAAATGAAAATGGAAAGGAAAATGGATGAGGATGGATTGTATGGGTGTGGAAAAGAGGTATGAATTATATCTTATAGAAATATAAGAAAAAATTAGATGAATTCTAAAAAACTCAAAAGGAATGGCTCACCAAATAAAAACCCCTTGAAATTAACCACCTAGTGATGAATATGTAATTGAAACATTATACATGACAAAATAAATACTATCTAAGAGATTGGAGGTGTATTTCTCCTAAAATGTTTTAAATTGTATTAGGGTGTTATATGGAATTGCCAATCCCAATTAGGGGAAGCTCGAAGGGTGTGGACCAACTGACGAGGGTTTTAAAAGACCTCCTACACTTTGAACTTTGGAAAACCCAGGAGGGTAATCCCCTTAATGTGTTTATAATCTCTGCACCAAAATTATAAACAATCATTAACAATAACAAATAATCTCATTTAATATCTCAACAGAATAGGATAATACTAAATTGAATTGGCATTTCATCAATAGTATCAACTACTTGGAGCATGAGATGATTATAACAATACTTCACAACTTGAGATAGTCATTGTTTGAAATTTGTAGCGAGCTCTAAGCAAAGATAAGCAAATACAAAACCTCACAAAAAAATGCAATTTAGACCAGTGCCATATGCCATTGGGGAGTCGAATTCACAAACATTTAAGGATTTGTGATAGATTCAAACACATAGCATATAAGATATCTGACAATATTGCCTTACAATACCATCCATTTATATCCTAACCCAATATTTCTTATCAAATCCCTTCATAAACATATCCACCTATAAATTCACTCAAGCATTTTAATTAATTATTTGAACTAAAGAAAAAATGAGAATCATACACACCACAGCAGTGAGATGAACGCAATAACCCTTGATTATATTATTCAAAATTTTGATATGTTTACACAAGGGAGAGACATGAGCTCGAAATGAATCATCCTAATTCAGATGCTAGTACTATCATGAAAACATCAAACCCTCATTAATTCGAAACCCTAATACAAAATGACACAAAAACCTAAATTGCATTTACACTGAATCAACAGGGTTTACAACTTGCTCTGCAACTATGCTTAAACTCGACCTAAAAAATATCTAACTTGCTAACTCATATTTCTGGCCTCGAAATCCTTCTTATAGAGAATGAAGGAGAAAACAAGCATCGGGCCAGAAATACACATGTCACTGGTCAATTGGACCACTTTAAGACACTTCACAAAAATGATTACAACCACCAAGTCTCAGGAGAATCTTCTTATTAATCCTACTCATTATAAAATAGTCGTTGCATTGGCCAAACCTCAAAACCTGCACCAAAACTCGCCAGTGAGACAAAACCAAAATCTATTATAACCATAACTGCTGAGTTGTTAACTGCCAGTAGTAGACACTATCTTACTCCTCCTCGGTTAAATATTTTTCCACCCATCTCTGATACTCTTCATCTGTTGGCCAATCAAAATTCACCACCTTAGTCACCTTAGTATTGTAAGGTGTGTATTTCACTGCTACCTGATTGGCCTCTCTTTCAAAAGACACCAAAAATGTCCTAGTGTTAATTATCTTATCCATGCTACTCACCATCAAATCATAGTTTGAATCATCACAAATCAACTTGATTTGTGCGTTGATGACTTCATTTGCTCTATCTTGCCACTATTGCAATGATTTAATATTTCCTTATGCATCAATTATATCTAGCAAAAATGTATCGCTCCAATCATCAAAACTCTTTACCAGTTCCTTAATTCTCCTACTCAAATCATCAGGTAGGGCCTAGAAACCCTTCAGTGATTGCACAAAAATTTGAGTAGGCCTCAATGATTGGGGCTTGTTATCTACATCAAATCTAGAGGCCTTATACATAATATCTAGATCATTGGCCCTAGGGATCCACTTCTCAGCCAAGGGCAAAACTATTTCCCGATCCTCATTAATATTTCTTATTTCATCCAAGAATAAAGAATATAAAGAATGTGCTGATGGTAATCTACCATCAACCTTCTCATTCAGGTGCATCAAAACTATATCAACAACTTCATTCTATTTGGCAACTGCTCCCTCCTCACTTGCTTTTAAAGTAGCATGTAACTCTGTGATCTTATTTAGCATCTGCTTCTTAGTTCGATCCATAGAGTATTCAACCTCTTCTTCAACTAGCTCAAATGAAAGAATGGGAGCAGGAGTTTGGATGGGGGATCCTAGAGTAGAAATAATTGGAGAAGTAAGGGGTATTGATCCTGATGTAGAAGGTAATGCCATGATACTAAGAGCATTGGAGGATTCCCCCACTTGCCTTTATTTCAACCTATCTACCTTAGACTGTAGCTCAACATTCCTTTGTTGCATCCTACTATACTCTAAAATTATGATGTTATATTTCTCCATCAAACTCTTATTTTTAGCCTCTTCCCTTTCAGCTATCTTCTGGGCCAATTTGGCCACATTTACAGTCAGGATTGTAGCTTGTGTAGTTTAAGTTTCAAAAGCTCTCTTGATGATTACCCTCCCCTTAGGTTTGGGCTAATATCAGTCACATTTGGCTTTCTGCCCTGGGGTGCCAATGCCCAAATTGCCAAAGTTTCATATTCCTCACTAAAGGCAAAGTCTGGCAGGGCTGCCTTAACCTCTTCCTCACTGTTATGTATGGGATGCTTGGACTTCAGAATGGCATTAAATGCCACTACATCAACTATATCCCACTCAGGTAAAATTAGGACACCAGTCTGAGTCACTAGATTCCTTCCCTCCTCAGAAGTGATGCTTTTGAACTCTTCCATCAGTTCGGCCTTCACCTCATCATCATTCTCCTAATCAAACCTATCAGGCCTTGATTCTCTCCTCTTCTTGCATTTTTCTTGGTACTTTTCCAACTTCATTCTCCACACCATTTGAAAGAATATAGGAGTCTTCACAAATGCATCATCATCCAAGAATTCCTTGCAGGCCTCCATTCTGGCATCTTGTACACATTGTCCTTTCACATCCATATTAGATAGCACCAACTGTGTTGATCTTGGAGGGGAAGGAATACCAACCTACATTTCTTGATCTATAACAATTATATCACCCGTCAGAGTCTCTTGTGCTTCCTCAACTTTCTGCCTCTTAAGACTTGGCTCTGATGGTAGTAATAGAGGATCATTCTTTGGTGGTAAATCTAAATCAATATTTTTTATCCCTCCAGGTGCTTTGATCTTTGGACCTAGCTGTGATGATGTCTTCATTATCTGTTTTCCTTTCTTATCCCCCTCCTCCTCATCACTACTATCATTCCTCTTTCTCTTGTAAAGAGGTCAATTCACTGAGGCCTGATAAGTTGGCCTTGTTTCTTCAGGCCTCACCTCTAGTCTTTGTATACCAAAATCTACATTCCAAATTGACCCTCTTGGTCATCAAGATGCCCATCATCTCCTTGAAATTATTCATCAAGAAGTCAATTCTCTTGTGGAATGGAGTGAACTCCATTAATGGATCATACTTTGGATCCATTTTATGCACCATATCCAATAACTTCTCATATGCAATCAACTTTTCCTTATTCAATTCCTATCTATTCAAATCAAATTCATTTTTTATTAGGTCCTTAGGAAAATTTCATTCATGTACAAATCTGCCACCTTTAATTTTTTTCCTAAATAAGGCAAAGAAACACTCAAGGTCATATTGCCTCCTTGGACCACTCCTCAAATGAAAGTCATCAAAGTATCTTCCAAAGTGGACCCATCCTCTCTTTGAAAAAAAAAAATCGAATACCACAGTGTAGTCAGGAACAAATTTCCATTTCCCCTCCCTGTCAGGTTGTCCTCATGAATACAACCTATTTGCCACATGACCTCGACAAATGTAATTCTTGATGGTACATTAAATGGGAGGATATGTGGGGCTCCTTGGAAACCATACACTCTTAGCACAATACTTACAGGGTACAAGATGATGTCACCCCAATTATGGAAAATTTTTAAATCAAGCTTCCTCACCCTTGGTCTGAGGAAGTCATGTATGTCCTCAAGGACTCTAGGCACATTCACTACCAACTGAGCCCTGAGTCTAGAGGAAAAGAAATTATCGAATTGCACAAAACTGGCACCTCCCCTGTTGTATCATAAGTCAACACTCCAAACTTGTACTGGTAATCTTTCTCCATTTACATCTTGCCTCAACTCCATCTTCTCTGAGAAGAAGTCAGCATTCTTATATAGGAACATGTGCATTAACAAGGAATACCAAAAGAAAGGAGTGCCAGTATCCCCCACCTACAACTTTAGCAACCCCTCATGTATCTTTTCTGCCAAAAAAGATGCAAATTCATACACCACAGAGAAATTGGGATGCTGAATTAGGGCCCCCATGAACATATATGCAATTGGCATTGGAGTATTAGGGTTAAATCCCAAAATTTGGCACAGTGAATAAAATGTAGGCAAAAAGTGATTGGAAAAGCAATTCTTCCTGAAAGGCTCCTGGTCACTTGGGCTGATATGAATCATTGAACTACCTACCCTAGCCAAATGAGGAGGAAGTAACTTCAATCTGAAAAGAGGCTTCGATCTTGCATACTCCTGCTTCATCTACTCAAGATCAATTGGAACCAAAAATGAGCTAGACTCACTCAAATCAAACACCTATTGAATTTCATCTGCGCTTATACTCAACAAAATCCCACCATCATTATCCCTTATTACTCTTATAATAGGGTCATATCGTGCTGCCACCACTCTTAGTAGGTCCACATTAGGGAGCACATTTGGCACTGCGAGCTTCCCCATGTCATATCTCCAGCCATTAGAAAAGGGATGAGGTAAGTTTCACTATCTATACCATAGCCTAAACATTTCCAAACCATTCATATGAACCCTAGCATCTACAATGTTATAACTCTTGCACAGTAGTCCTTCGCCTAGCGTTCTTCCACTCATCAAATCTAAACCCCTCTTCCTATCATTTTTTGATAATGGGAGTTGATCCAAAAATTCATCATATAAATTCCTTTGTAAATAATCAATATCCCCGGAATTTTGCTTTGGTGGTGCCATCTCAAAAGAACTAGGGCTTCTTTAAATAAATCAAATTCTTGAACAAACTAGGGCTACCCAGAAAATGAACTTACAGCAGAACCTTGCAATTTCCCACAATTTAACCAAACCAGTAACCCTACAACAATAATCAACAAATCCCTCAACAAGCACACCACAATTTTCTTCATGAAATCATATTCAAATTAACCAAGTAGTACAAAAAACAACTCATGGATTTTGCGCCTTGTAGAAAACCAAACTCCTACTTTGATTACTCAAAACTTTGTCTCTAGCTCTGAAACTACTTTGTCAAGGTGCTTGAATTCTTTGTGGTAAAATAGCATGAAGGAAAATACTTTATGTCGATCGAATTGAGCCAGTAAACATCTAATCTGCCATTAAAGCTCAATTGCATGCCGTGCTAATGGCTCCAATCGCATTTGATGCGAATTGAAATTTTAACCGTCGATCTTTTGTCTTTGTCATATCATCGAACGGTCACCTTCAAGAAGGGCTGATGTAATCTCTATCTCAGCATCGAGGGCCCACCACAATATGCAGTGCCAAAGGAATACACGTGGCGC
Organism: Sequoiadendron giganteum; assembly: GCA_007115665.2. Lineage (NCBI taxonomy): Eukaryota > Viridiplantae > Streptophyta > Pinopsida > Cupressales > Cupressaceae > Sequoiadendron > Sequoiadendron giganteum. The sequence goes on from CM021104.1 coordinate 433,060,363, forward strand.
TTGCTCGTGATATCGTAATCACTAAACATCCTACATATTTGAATCACGCGATGGTGGGCAACCGTTGATCCCCACCATCGGCGATCGTGTTCATTCACAACAATCAACAACACTAAACATAACTTTCGAGCAACTTTTCATCAAGATTATAAAACCATCGTCGATCTCAAGCATGTGCATCTTGTAGCTATTTTAGTAACCCACTATATAATGTATTAAATATCAACACAAAAATTAAAACACTTTGTTAATCTTCTTCAGCATCGGCAGCTAAGACACGTAGCACCCACTCGTGATATCACAGTCGGTTGAAACTCAGTAGTGAAGCCATCATGAGATCATAGGGAATGGTCAAGATCAAATATTGGATTATCTACGGTAACTAAAAAATGTTCCCTGCAAAATATAAAAAAATTATAAAAGGGACAAGGGGACATCACCTAGGTCAATGACAAACAATGGCTCAATGTTGTTCTTAAAAATGGGGCATGGGCCAACCTAAACTTAGGAGATAATAAAGTTAGGAAAAATATTTAACACTGTTTATTAAAAGGGGCCCGGCCTAGACAATCAATGGGACATAAGTCATTTTAAAACCTCCCTCAAAAAGGTAACGGTGGAATAGATCCCACCCAAGGTATTAGATAGAACATTAGGATATTTATGAAGGCAAAAATAAAACTCCCAACCTTATGTTTCTTCTGAATAGTATGATAGACCAGTACAAAGGCAAAATAATAATGGAACTCAAAGAACAAAATTTGAAGCTCCATCAGTCGCTCCAATTGGGGATGTTCATTCCACTAGAATGAAGCGAGAATAATAGAATCTCAAGTAGAGCAGACCAGCTGCAGAGACAACCAAAAAGGACTGTCTAGACATGACAATCCAACAATAAGGAAACCTACAACTAACATATGTACACACCTAAGCTACTGCTCATGGAAAACAAACTTCAACTGAAGTATAACTTCAAGAATTATCCATGAACTGGAAATTCAAGAATATCACCCATCATTTCTTGGAGGAAATATGAATCTTCCCCCTACTTACTATTTACGAGGAATGGACCCAACCGCATTGCATCAAATTTACCATGTTTTCCTTTATCTTCCAACCTAGCATTCCACATCAAGACCATATTTCCATCTTGGAAACTCCTTGCAGTTGTCTTTTTGTCATACAATTTTTTTACTTGCAACTGCAATTTGTCATTTTTCATTTGAGCTTCCCTCTTGGCCTCATCCAATTCTATAAGAGCTTCCACTCTCAACTTCATTTTATCTTCTATTTCATTATCATACATCTGGACAAACTTATACATCTCCATCAGATTATTTTGGGGCAACCTTGCATTTATCCCATAAACTAAGTCAAATGGGGCACAACCTATTGCTTTCTTCACTGTCACCCTATCTGCCCAGACTGCTAATCTTAATTTAGAATCCCATGCCTTCTTATTTTGATCTAGGAATCTCTTTCTAATCTTCATCAAGCTTTTATTGATTGATCCTGCTTGTCCATTTCCTTGTGGGTGGTAAGGTGACGAGTAAGAGACTTGGATTACATGCTTCTCACAGAACTCCATGTATTCTTCAGACATGAAACACATTGCATTGTCTGACACAATCCTCTCTGGACATCCAAATCTAGTCACTAGGTTACTCATTAAGAAATCAATTACCACCTTGTTGTTGATGGTGAAAATGACACAAAACAACGTGTAAACATAATATTTCTACTCTATTTCTCCTGAAAAAGAAAGACAACATGTAGTGCCTAACTGCCAAGGTCCTAGTAGTTGGTTCTCAACTGTCTGGTGTCATTCAATCGGTCCATGCAACTGTAATGTCCAAGGGGCCTGTGCTGGTAACAAAACAATACAAGCAATGACTCATTCTACCAACTGTTCTTGTAAATAAAGGGGTTTTCAAACAAAAGAAAAAGATAGATCAAAGGGTAAACCAGTAAATATGAACTAAACTTATCTAGCATCTAGACATATACCTTCAACAATGAATGTTTTCTAACAGATCACAAAAACCAAAGCATGACACAATTTACAGAATAAACTATACCATTGCATGCATCTAAGGTGCTTAATTTAATACCACTATTCCTATATCACAACTATCTAAAAGATTTCAAAAAGAACACACATCCATTCATTTCCACGGTCATAGATAAACAGACTTCAATAACTTTAATTCACTGATAATCTAACAAGATAATCCTTAAATCCAGTTTCTTCTAATGACTTTCATCACATAAGAAACAAATAATGCTTCAACACAATCACTGGCATATGGATAGATTATAACTCATTAATCTTATCATGTAAAACACAATTCTAACACTATATTACATAAACCTGCAATTTTATTCAACTGTAAAATTTAAGTAACAATGTATCTCTGTAATCACTACAAAATTTTATCTCCTACTCTTAGGTGGCCAATTCTATTCTCTATCAGTTGGCCACTACAATATGATACCCAAAGGGTATTTATAGATATACAAAATTTGAACTTCACTTCTATTTTAAGTCATCCACCCTTTTAGGAACTAAAAACTCTCTTGGAAACTCAGATCAATCTGATCTTGATTTCTTACATTAGCACATTCAGTTAAACTAGAGATCAGAAAATAGAAGAGAAAAGAAGGAAGTCATGTGTTTTAGGAACTACCAGTGCTGCATGCAACATGCAAAGAAGAAGAAAGTCATGCATGCAAGAGATTTATGCATGTGAAGTTGGGTCTGCAATAAACTTGTCACAACTGATGAAGTAGAGAGCTGATGAAGTAGAGAGGCATATTCTCTTGCACATCCTTCTCTAAAATAGTCTCGTTTGAATCTGTTCCAACATCATGAATTTCCCTCTCCACTTCTTTTCCCTTTGTAGTTTCAACCATACTATGAAGAGCCCCCTTTTGAACTTCTTCACTCTATTGCTTTGCAAGTGGAACTTGTGTGGAAGATTCACCTAATGTAGGTGTTGAAAAAACCGATCCCATTTAAGCATCTCCTTCTTGTGTTTCTACTTCATCAACTATTGCTTCAAGTTCTATTTCTTCAATGTCTGGAGGAAGGAACTCCAAAGGCTCTTTAGGAGGTGTCTTTATTTTGAGTCTTTTATACCCTTTCCCCTTTTTAGGAGTTGTTCCTTGAGGAGCTTTGGTTCTTAGAGCCAACTAGTGAACACTTCTATCCAAGATTGCTCTTCCTATCTGCTTTGTATCAATAGTTTCTTCACTATCCTAGTCAATCGGATCTAGACTTTTAGTTCCAATATTTAAAGCCTCATAAGATGGATCCAATACAACTCCATCATCCACCAATGTGTCAGGAATATCATATTTTACTCCAAACTCTGACATGAGTGCAATAGGTAGTCTTTCATAATTCTTTTTCCTCAAATCATATTCATCTTGTTGGTCACTCAAGAAATCTTCTAATAAATTGAAATGCTTGTCAAACACAAAAGGAAACAAGGCATTCATCTTACCCTTTGGATCAAAATACTTACAAGCTGTGTATAAGCCTAGCTTTAATTGTATCAACTCACTGCAGATCACCTTTGCTCCTACCAAATGCTGATAGCTATACTCACCTAACTTCATGGGGAACTTGTGACATCCTATCTTATGTTTTAAACCAAACTGAGCATTAACTCCAAGAGCCTAATATACAAACTCCATCAACACTATCCTGTTGTTGCAACACCTTGGAAGCAAATGTGGATGGCCTTCAAAACCAACTAACCTGAAATATGTAAACTTGGGGTATTGAATATACCAACATCCCCATTCAGCAATAAATGACATGGCCTGTTGACTCAGCCTATACCTTGCATCTCTATTGAGTTGATTAATGACTACATATATGAATGCATCATTAACCCTTTTGAATTGAATCTCAGCAACCTGTAGAGACAGCTGGTTATAATGTTGCCACACCTTCTTCTGTCCATCCAATACTCCCATTATGCCCACTCTATTCAAATCTAGGAAGATACCCAACCTTGCTACAACATATACAATGCAAGAAGTCATAAAGAAGGATTTAGTCTCCCTAATGCTGGTCAGTTGATCATGAATAGCATTTGATACAATCATCAACCAATCAAACTGATGGGTGCCCTGTAAAATTGTCTGGATGAAAGGAAACATCCACTCCTTGAAACAAAATGTATCTCTCTTCCCAAAATCCCTAGACAACATCAATATTAAATCTGAAACCTCCTTATAGAAATCTGCCCTCTTTGGTTGATCTGCAAGCTTGGTTAGAGACTTCTTCTCTATTTTTAACCACTTTTTGTTCAAGTGGGACTTATTGGATTCTTTATACTTACTATATTTCTCCAAGGCCTCTGCCTCATCCAAATGCACCAAGTTCTTAGGATCTGGGACATTAAACATACTTTGGAACATATGAGGAGTAAGATCAATGATTACATTATCTTGGAAATCCATGCATTGTCAGGTAACTAGATTGTAAGCTTCTACAGTTGTCAAGATCAATTCCGGGCATTGGATTGATAAAGGAAACACGGTGATATGGGCCAAGCTAGAATCAACAATTCTTTGTGTCCTCCCTGTTACCTCTTCAGCAAAGGTTTCTAAATACAGCTCTTCAAAATTATATTGGCCCAAGTTTGTGTCAGTGATGTCTAACCAATCTGATTCTACTTTGCTTACTTTCACAACAGGACTCCTGTGATTATACCTCAGGGTATAAGGTAACTATTATGGCTTCATCTTCTTTGGTTTAGGTGTTGCCTTTTATGTTCCTACAGGCCGGTTTCTTTGGGAGGCTTCTCCTGATGTTCCCGACATCCTCTTAGTTTTCCTGCAACAAAATCTCTAGTTAGATCCTTAAATGAAACATCTCAAAAATGTGTCTTTAAAATCATACCTTTCAAACATTCATCGGAGGTAGAACCAGGTAGTAAACATCTTAAATATTCCTCTTTTAACATACTGTAGGGCTCCGAGCAAAAAAATTTATTGACATTCTACTAACAAGAAGTAGGCTCGGAGTCGGAAATGAAATAGTGACCAGATTCGGAACCAGAATGGAAACTGATTGGTTTCCTTGAGATTTTTTGTATTCATATTCTGTTTCAGTTTCGCTTCCGCCAAAGTTAACCTTTTCATAAAATAAAGCTTCTTACTATAAGTGGAGTCGGAGATGGGATGGAAAATGGAATTGACACTAAACATAAAAACATATCCAAAACTCTAAATCAATTTTGATCCTGTTTCCGGCTATGTTGACCATGACGTCATCAACTATTTTATCAATTCAACGCATAACTTCATGATTAAAGACTAAGGTCATATTAAATGAAATAAGGCTTAAAAATATAGCATGAAAGAACCATGCCCATATGACCGTGGGGACGACTACATTTTAGGGCATCATATTTAATTATTTTAAACGTGATCACATAAACGCATAAAACCCTAACCTAGATAATGCAATATAAAAACAAGGGCATGGATTTAACCCCTCTATTTTAACCAAACGAATGCACATAAAATCCTAAGTAAAAACAAGATCTTACAAACCCTATCTCACTACAAAACACTAATTTAATCCATCTCACTGTAAACCTTAATTAAATCTACCTCACTGTAAAACAAAATTTAATCTACATTACTGACGAACCCTAATTAAATCTACATGTTGAAAACCTAACGCAGCACGACACGATCATGACAAAATGTGAAAACGATCGTGCCCTAACTCACTATAAAACCAAAAATGCAAGCATAAAACGAAATCAAGAACAACAAATAAAGAAAGAAACACAAACACACCATCCTATTGAGACGGCGAACTTGCCCAAAGATCTTAATCAAACAATCATAAACCGAAAACACGAAAGCAAATAAATAAAAATGAGAATAGTAACCCTACCTCGAACACAAAACCTAGCTAACCTTCTGAATTGATTCGCAAGAAACTATCTCCTCCTCCTTCAATCAATTTACTCAGATGGACTCCGCAACTACTCTATTTCACTCTTTGATTCTTTAACAATGATAATAATAATACATTTAATCCCTAATGAAGGTAAAAAATAGAGTTTCTACCTACACATAGCAGCTGTCATTAACGTATTAAATGCAGTTAAGTGGAGTTGGAACTGGAGAAGAACAAACACTTCACTACAGTGCGACTTCAGTAAAAATTCAATGACCAGAAATGGCGGGAGTGGAATCGGAATGGAAACTGATTCGGAAACTTAAGGAATTTCCCAACTTCATCCCGTTTTGGGTCCGGGTCCGCCAACAAAACACAAGATGAAAACAAAACACAAAAATTAAAATAAAAAGACCGACATAATAAAACTTAACACAAGGACTTATTCTAAAACCAAAGTTGAAAAAGTGGAGGCGGAGACGGGATGGATTTTGATTTTTGTAATTTTGAATAAACACCAAGTTAACGTCCACTCTGGTCCGGTTCCGATAAAGACAAAACATAAAGTCAAAAAGAAAGACTGTCGGGATGGGAATCAAAATGAGTTTTGAAAGAAGTTTCAGAACCCGATTTGGTTTCGGTTCCAATTCCGACAGACTAAACAAAGAAAAAAAAAGTGTTGGAAACAAAAAGACTCCAAACTTTTTTTGAAAACAACAAAGGATAAAATAACAAAGGGGGACCCATTTTGATCAAGGCAAAAGATGGGGTGGTTATGCAAGGCATAACAAATGGCAACTCGGCTGGGAAAATGGTTTACCCATTTTCAAGATACCCAAAGAAAATTTCAGTCACCCAAAAACTACTTGGCTTATTAACACTTTAACTTGAATAAGATCAGATATAATTAGGATGAGTTTGAGCTAGAATCTCAGATGTATGTGCTCATGAGTTATTTATGAATTTGAGTGTGTGCATATATTGTGCATCATTCTTTGTAGATACTTTCTTTGTTTGTGAACAACTATACCTAAGATTCAAGCTACATGGGTTAAGTCCTTTAACTATCATGTAGTAAAATCTTGGGAATTGCTCCGCTTCTAGACAAGCATCCATAGCCTCAATGGAGATACCTCTAGTTCTCTCAAAGAATTTCTCTACTGCTAGCTAGGCGTCCATAGCCTCGATAGAGATACTTGATTACCCACTTGATATTGAGTTTGCTTCTTCTTTCTTTCTTTTCTTTCATTCATTTTTTCATTTTAAAACCTTGCTTGTGGAAATATTTCATGCATCTTGCTCAATACTTCAGACATAATGAATCTGAAACATGGGTTGAGAACTACTATGGATTTCATGATAGTTTTGGAATTGGATTTTTCACTTGAATCAAAGGGTAGAGCCATTCTAAAACAAATAGGTATTTACCCATACAGATGTTTTCCTAATTTGGTTGCAGATTTTTTATCACAATTCATGAGATATTCACAGTATATCTTCTTATCCTTAATAACTTTTCCAACCCAAACTAGAATGGTCATAAAACATAAGTTTCAGAATGAAATCCTTTTCAATTATGATGATGAAAATACCTAAACCGATTTCTCTCCCAGTACCAGTAGCATACTTTGAATAACAACCCCTTAATTTGAAATGAACAAAATGAAGATCCCCAACGAAACAAGACAAAACAAAAACAAAACAAAACAAACAAAGACAAAGAAAAACAAAACAAACAAAACTAAAAAAACTAAAAAGAAAACCTAATTACATATGATACAGTATAATATATTTTCCTTTTAAAACATCGGATCTTTTATGCACCAAAATAGTGCTTGAGAAACTGACCATTAACTGGTAATGGAATAGGCTCTCCTGTTAAGGTACTTAAACGAAAAGAATTTTCGCCTAGTATTTCAGCTACTTGATAAGGACCTAACCAAAGTCTATCACACTATTGGTGATCTCCTTTCTTCTCTCTAGCCTTATCCCATAATAACACAAGATCTGATATTCTAAAGGCTTTTATCTTAGCTCTTTTGTTAAACCAGCGTTTGACAACAACCTGATGCTTAGAGAATTGTTGCAAAGCAGCATCTCTTTGATCTTCCATGTTTAACAAATTAAGTAATCTAACCTCAATCCTATCATCCTTAGAGTAAAAATCCTGCATGAACTTAAGGATGGGTATTTGTAAATGAATTAAGAAGATTGGATCTTGGCCATAAACTAACTTAAAATGTGAGTTTCCTAGGGCTGCTTTGATTCTGGTTCGATCTGCCCATAAGGAAAATCTCCACTGGGTATGCCAGTCCCTAGGATTACTTTCTAACAACTTTCTTATAACTTCCAACAATTTTTTATTTGTAGACTCAGCCACTCCATTCCCCTGAGGGTAGTAATTGGAAGAATACTTTAAAACAATTTTATGTTCATAAGCCCATGAAATGAATTCGGCAGAAGAAAAAGCAGGGTCGTTATCACATACCAAAGCAAATGGAACTCCAAACCTGGTTGTGATTTTCTCAATCAGAAACTTGATGACCACCTCTGTGGTACTATTCTTGCAGGGTTGTGCCTCAGTCCAATGTGTGCAGTAGTCAGTTGTAGTCAAGATGAATTTATGACCTGTAAAAGAATTTGGATTAATTACACCTACAAAATCAAGTGCCCATTGAGCAAATGGCCTTACCTCATATACTGGTTGTAGGGGCATTGCAAGATTTCTTTCTCTAGGTGCAGATGTTTGGCATATATGAAAAGTCCTGTAGTGTTGATGTGCATCTCTAAACACATAAGGCCAATAATAGTCTGATCTTAAAATCTAATGAGCCAAAGCATCAACAGACCCATGGCTTGTTTCATGCCTTCCATGAAATTCATTTATGGCATGCTTAGCTTCTTGCTGATCCAAACAACATAGGTAAATTCCTTGAAAATTATTTTTGTAGATTGATCCCCCTTTGAGCATGCAATGAGCACTCTTCATCCTCAATGCTCTCCTTTGAGTAGCATTCACTCCTTCTGGACATTTGTTATTGAGGAGGAAGAAAATTAAATCTATATACCAGGGATCCTTAGTGAATGATTGGACACTATATTGTTGACAAGTAATACTTTTGTCCATTTCTGCCATCACCTTGGACAAACCTTGGCCTCAAACAACTTTCATTGGGTGAATCTCCAGGTCAAATTCTTGTAAAATGGCCATCCATTTTCTTCTTCGTTCTCCTAATTCACTTTGTATCAAAAGAGATTTCATAGCTGGATCTGGAACTATGACCATCACTTGACTTTGAATTATGTAATTCCTGAACTTCTTCACTACTCATACCAATGCAAAGGCTTGTTTTTCTAGTGATGAATACCTTACTTCTACATTCTTAAATGGAGAGATCATAAAATCAATTGGTCTCTCCTCGCTCTCTTCTCTTCTCTGTGTTAAAACTGTTGCACATGAATGGTTAGAAGCAAAAGAATAAATGTAGAAGGGTTTTAGATAATCTGGGCTTGTTAAAATAGGTGCCTCAGATATAAATTGTTTAATCTGCATGAAAGTAGACTTAGCCTCTTCACTCCACTCAATTTTAGCATCTTTCTTCATCATTTCATTAAGTGGTTTGACAATCTCTGCAAACCCTGTTATAAATTTCCTAACAAAATTGATCCTTCCGAAGAAAGATCTCATTTCCTTCTTGCTACCTGGCTTTGTCAATTTCAAGATGGCCTCCACCCAGTCAGGATCTATGGAAATCCCTTCCTCTAATATAATGTGACCTAAGAGCTTCCCTTCACAAACTCCAAATACACATTTCTTTGGGTTAAGAGAGACACCATAACTTATACATTTCTTTAGAACCTTTTCCAAGTCAGCAGCATGATCTTCTCTATTCTTAGAGAAGATGGTCAAATCATCAACATAAATGATTATACATTTTCCTATTATATATTTAAAAGCTACATCCATTGCCCTTTGAAAATTAGCTCTTGCATTGATGAGACCAAAAGGCATCCTTCTGTAGGCAAATGTGCCCCATTTAGTAGTAAAAGCGGTCTTCATCCTATCTTCATGACTAACAAGGACCTGATTGTATCCAGAATACCCATCCAAGAACGACATCATCTCAGATCCATTTACCTTTTGTAATACTTCATCAACAAAAGGTAATGGATAATTGTCCTTCTCAGAGGCTTTGTTTAGATTCCTGAAATTGACACATAGTCTGATTTCACCATTCTTTTTCTGCATAGGAACCAACTTAGCTACCGAAGTAGAGTGTCTAACCAGAAAGATGATTCTGGAAGCTAAAAGATTTTTTACTTCTCTTTGTATTAAAGGCTCAATTAAAGCATTGACCAGGCATTTCTTTTGGCGAAACGGCTTGGCATCTAGCTTGAGAGGGATGGTATGAGTAATCACTGAAGTGTCAAAAATTTTCAAGTCATCATAACTCCAAGCGATAGCCTCAATATTTTGTTTCAAAACTTTGATTATCTCATCCTTAATTTCTTGAGGACAAGTCTTTCCTATAAGAACATTCCTCTCAGGGCCTGAGTGAGTTAAATTAACAGATTCATACTTACCTCCATCACTCTTTGTAGGCACTCTCTGATAAGCTTGTGGGTTTTAGTCAAATATTTTTTCCAATGCTATCATCCCTTTTAGGATGTTATTGCTCTTTAAATCCAATATCCCTTCTGGACTGTCATTCTACGGATCCCATTCCCCCTGATCTCTTTCAGACTCATCAATTATTTGTCCTTCAAAAACATCAGAATTTTCCAAAAAGGCTAATATATGTTGATCATCATTAAATACCTAAAAATGCCTAACATTATCAGGAATAGCTGGGACTGAAATCAACTCCACTGAAAACCTCTTAAGATTAGAGTCTTGCATGGGCTCCAATGTACTAGCAGCAACAACAAGAGCATCTACAATTTGATTAGCTTCCCTTGGGATGAGAGTAATCCCAAAAGCATCGAAATCTTCAATTAAATTCCAAACCCTATTTCTGTATGCAGCCAATCTTTTATTATGACATATGTATTGGCTACATACCTACTTTACAATCACCTCAGAATCTCCCATAACTATGAGGGTAGTAACCTTCTTCTTATGAGCAAACATAAGACCTCGAGCAAGTGCTTCATACTCAACCACATTGTTTGTGCAACCGAACTGCAATCTATAAGAAGCAAAGTAAGTCTTTTCTTTTGGATTAGTTAGTTCAATCCCTGCTCCACTTCTTGCTTTAGATTTGGAACCATCAAATTTAAGAGTCCATAATTGGTCTTTGGCTGGGAGCTCTTTCTTTTTAGAAGTAATAGGGGATGACTCATTTGAAATGTATGCATGCTCGAACTTTTGCTGATCATCAGAAATTGTCTTGGGGCAAGACTCAGTTGAAGATTTTCCTATGTTCTCAATTTGTTCAACCACTACTTCCTGAATGATTTCTTGAGTTAATTTACCATCTAATTCATCTTTCATCAACACCTTAGGCATTGGTAAAGCATCCAGAGCAGGTGTATTGAAAAGGCCCTGAGATACCTTAATCTCTTTTGAATTTCAGAACATAAAACTAGAGTTTTCTCTACTGATGAGGAACCTTCCTCCTGAGAAAGCTTAACCTGAGTAAGAATGGTAGCATCCTTAACTTTGAAACAGAACTCTTTGATGGGAGTCTCGGATTCCTCCTGACATTTTTGTTGGAACTGACCTATATGACTTAGAATGTCCAGGAATGACTGACATGTTAACTCTGAATGATTATGATAGTGAATCCTACACCAATTAGGAAGCAATAAACTACATAAGTTAGTTTCTCCTCCTAAAACTAGCCTATCTTGTTGCAATTTTCTTATTAGAACCTACTGGTTGATGCAGATCATCGGGTCACTATGATCTAAAGGAAATGTATCCTCATGACTAACTACAGAGAAAGTAATAACTTCCTCTTGTTTGTAAACTCCTATCTCAGTCTCAAAATATGCTACTTCATTTGAAGCATCATATTATGTAATCATATGCTTGAGTCTAGGTTCACTTTCAATCCTTATCTGTGTTGCAACCCCCTTTCAGGGTAGCCACATGTGAGAGAAATCCAAGGACAAATATCCACCAATAATTTTCATTAGCTCTCGACTTAGAAGCATCCCATATGTCTCTAGGATATCAGCCACTTGGATATCTATATAGTTCTGGATCCTTGAATCTGATCCAACCTATACATGCATGTTTTTCAGTTCTCCTACAACATTAACCTCGGTTTTATCTAACTGAATCACTTTCTTGTTGGTCGGGATAGGACTCAATCCTAACTTCTTACATATTGAAAAGGGCATAACATTCCCTAATGCTCTAGAGTCTAACAAACAATTGTGAAAATTCCTTCCAAAGATCCTTAGACTTAAAAGAAAAGGTGGGGTACTGGTCTTACCTTTATATATAATTGCATTTGTTTCCTTTGTTGGAGTCACTTTACCTTTTACCTTTAAGCAATCTATCTCCTCCAAGGCTTTCAATACCACTTCTCGTTGAGCTAGGCACCACTTCATGATGTCAAAGAATGACAAGGATGTCTTTTGTCTCTGCAATTCTACAATAAAGTCAAATTCTGAATCATTCCTAACTTGATACTTAGGAAAAGGAGGCAGATTGCCTTTGTTCTGAAGGTTAGAAGGTCCCTTTGGTGGTGGTGGATTATTATCTGCATTTTGATTTGGTGGGACCATGTTGTTTGGGGGTGCAGATGTAGTAAATGGGCCCTTATTCTAATTTCTCATAAAGTGAACTCCTTTGGATTGAAAAGCTTGAGCATCCTATACATCTTCCTCTGACTCATTATCTCCTTGCATAGGAAACTAATATTTTTCTTCAATAGTTTCATAAGTCATAGCAGTACTGACTAACCCATTATCTTGACTGAAATTTCTTGATGGAGGATGGGCATCAACTTGTGCAATCTTTACAATCTTCTCCATTTCTAGGCAATTAACCTCAGAATGTGTTGCAGTATCATGCAGCCTGCACCAATTAGTCATGAAATTGAGGTCAACAACATTAGCAGTGTGTGGTCTCTCCTCACCTGATTGATAATTATAAGGAACTCCTCCATTGTTAGGTCGAGTATTCTAGTGCCTATTGTTGTTGTTGTTGTTATTGAACCTCTGATTATATCCTCTATTTTGATTTTGGTAATTTTGGTTAGAGGAATTTTGATTCTGAAAGTTTTGGTTGGTGTTTTGATTCCCACTATGATTGGAATAATTTCCATGATTGTTGTAACCTCCCTGGTTGTGATAGTTCTGATTTTGGTTGTGGGGAGGGTTTTGCCTAAGCTGTGCCATGTCATTAGACATTTGAGATAGAGTCTTTTTGAGAGTCTCTAACTCACTAGTCAATTGAACAGTTTGTTCATTTTGCACATTTTGCACTATGGCTGGGGAATGAACATGAGTTGATCCTCCCACTTGTTGTTGTGGATTTTGAGATTGTTGGGAAGAATCTTGCATGCCATTACCAAAAAAGGGCATGGTAGGTGGAGCTTGTAGCTCGGACACTGATCCATATTGAGAGTAAGACATCACTGGGACAGTGTTGTATAATGGTGGGTTAGGCATTTGATAATTCATTGGAGGAAGAGCTACTCCTAAACCTCTTGGTTGCAGACTTATCTATTGTTGCAACTTGATGGCCGAATGAAAAACTTTAGACAAAGAGCCAATCTCACCAGGCTGATAAGTTCTCTACAAGAATAGGCCAATTAAAGGATCAACAACTCTTAAATATGTTTGTATGGCAATATTCTTAGCTACTAGATAAGGGTCTTGCAACCTACAAAACATTCTTCGGAATCTAGTATTGAAAAAAGGTAGTGGCTCATGATGTTCCTTTCTTATTGTAGAAAACTGGTGATACAAGATGGTAGGGTCCACATAAACCCAAAATTAATTTATAAATGCATTTTCTAAATCTGTCCAACCTAGGATAGATCCTCGAGGCAAATTTAAATACCAGTTATATGCCATATCTCCTAAATAGTGAGGAAACAGTCTACATACCACATCCTAATGAGCAACTTGAGCTCGTGTACAAGCATCTTTGAATGCTTGTATGTGCTCCTCAACACTTTTTGATTCACCATGTATGTATTTAGGACAAAACTTTTCTAGGTTCTTTGGTAAGTCATGGATTTCTCCTAGAATAGTCCCTAACGGATAGGGATTATTCACAAAGTAAGCCATAGGTGGGATTGGTTGAGGAGGTGGTGATATAGGATAAATTGGTGGAGACTCAGGTCTGCTTGATGGTGGTGTAGGTGGATTTGGTGGAAATCCAAGTGGAGTGAGCGGTGGAGGCAATGTAGGTATCAAAACCCTACGAGAATGGGGTCTAGGTCTTATCGGGGTTTGTAATTCTTGTAAAGGTTTAGGGTCGGTAGAGGATCTCAAAATCCTTCCATATTTCTTCGGTGAGAAAGACACTATGTGAGCCAACTTGTCTTTTCAGGCCCTCCTTCTAGTGCCAGATCTGTTGATGGTGAAAATGACACAAAACAACATGTAAACAAAATATTTCTACTTTATTTCTCCTGAAAAAGAAAAACATGTAGTGGCCTAACTCCCAAGGTCCTAGTAGTTGGTTCTCAACTGGCTGGTGTCACTCAATTGGTCCATGCAACTATAATGTCCAAGGGGCTTGTGCTAGTAACAAAACAATACAAGCAATGACTCATTCTACCAACTGTTCTTGTAAATAAAGGGGTTTTCAAACAAAAGAAAAAGATAGATCAAAGGGTAAACCAGTAAATATGAACTAAACTTATCTAGCACATATACCTTCAACAATGAATGTTTTCTAGCAAATCAAAAAAAGTAAAGCATGACACAATTTACAGAATAAACTATACCATTGCATGCATCTAAGGTGCTTAATTTAATACCACTATTCACATATCACAACTATTTAAAAGATTTCAAAAATAACACACATCCATTCATTGCCAAGGTCATAGATCAACAAACTTCAATAACTTTAATTCACTGATAATATAACAAGATAATCCTTAAATCCGGTTTCTTCTAATGACTTTCATCACATAAGAAACAAATAATGCTTCAACACAATCATTGGAATATGGATAGATTATAACTCATTAACCTTATCATGTAAAACACAATTCTAACACTATATTGCGTAAACCTATAATTTTATTCAATTGTAAAATTTAAGTAACAATGTATCTCTGTAATCACTACAAAATTCTATCTCCTACTCTTAGGTGGCCAATTCTATTCTCTATCAGTCGACCACTACAATATGATACCCAAAGGGTATTTATAGATATCCAAAATTCGAACTTCACTTCTATTTTAAGTCATCCACCCTTTTAGGAACTAAAAACTCTCTTGGAAACTCAGATCAATTTGATCTTGAGTTCTTATATTAGCACATTTAGTTAAACTAGTGATCAGAAAATAGAAGAGAAAAGAAGGAAGTCATGCACTTTAGGAACTGTCAGTGTTGCATACAACATGCAAAGAAGAATAATTTCATGCATGTGAGAGATTTATTTATGTGAAGTTGGGTCTGCAATAAAATTGTCATAACTGGTGAAGACTTGTTGTAATACATCTAATTCTAGCCCATCAACCCAGTTGTCTTCAAATTTAATTCGCTCCAATTCTGCTACAGCAAACCCTCTCATATTCTTCAACTTTATCAACTCTCTTTTAGCAGCCTTTATCTCTTCCTTGATGTCCATCAGTCGATCAATCAGTAGATCATCACCATCATCTCCTTTTTGCATGATTCCTTTAAACCTTTCGCCCCATTTCTCTTTTATTTCGCTCAAAGGTAGACCTTCCTTTGTTAGCATATTAACATCTACTATGATAGCAATGACCGCTTCCAACTCCTCAAATTGTTCGGTTAGATCCTTAACAGCATCTTGGACTTCATTTCTATGTTTTCACAAGAAATATGTTCTGAATCAGAGTATACGAGAGGTCTTTTCCACAAAATCTTTATTATCCTCCTTGAGTATTGACTATTCAAGAAGAGTAGTCAAAGGCAATGTACTAACCTTCTCCAATTTCCAACTATACTCTTTATATTCCTCTTCTTGCTTCTCCAATCCTTCAATATATTGATGCATTTCCCCTATCAACTCTTCTGTCCCTTTGTGAACCTCAAAACCTTCGATCAAAACATCACCTACTTCTTGATTTAACTTGTCAACCCACCTGTCTAACATCTCCGCTTTGCCCCTTACCTGTACTAAATCATCTACCTCCTTTTTGCTCAGCAAAATTGGAGTCTCAATAGTAGCTACCTATTGTGATCTTGGAGAAGAGATACTTTTCAAAAAGGAATGCAATTGTTCTAATTGAGCCTTAAGCTCATCTTTCTTCTACTTATCCTTTAACATTCTTGACTTGGTTGTCGAAGCTACCACAAGATGCAGAGTGGCAGGGATAGAAAACACCCAAATTTGATGTAAACTACCCTCTAGCACTTAGGTTTCAACAAACTTCCACAAACTATGGTGAATTAGGCACTTTTTTGTCAAAAGGCTAGTAGCCTTACCCGGTAGGACAGTCAATATAAAAACCACATGGATTATTTTCAAGGCACCAAACCTATGAATTCAGACATCCACAATGGACCCCTACAAATTTTCAAAACCTTTCCTCTTGACTATCAAGGCATCACTCACAATGGCCCTTTCTACCACTACTCCAAGAGGCCTAATTCACAGACCTACACCTGGGTCTTGACTATCTAGGCTCTCCCCTGCACCCCAAAGCCAAAAAATGAACTCCTAAAGGTTTTTCACACCTATTACCATCATTCCTAAGTGCCTTTCAAACAGATTCTTCAAAATAAAGCAAAAACTCACTTTTTTGCTTGTCACATGAGCTTGCCACATAGAGATGTCAAGCCAAAATATTGCACCATTTGCCTCCAAATTCCTTGCTGATCTCCAAGACCTCTGATACATAACATTTCACCCTCATACCTTACATCCCACCAAGATTTTGCAATGCTACAGTGTGGGAATGGAAGATGCATCCATTTTTTGCTCAAAACCTTGATTTTGAGGGTTTTCAGACCACTCGGGAGTAAAATTAAGATATCTCCCTTATTACTCAATGAAATATCACCACTCCAACTCCAAAAGAAATCTTACTCAATTACGTTTCCAACCATTATACCCTTCAACCATAAAACAGAATGGACAGATCGTACCAAGTACGGGATCAACAAATTCTAGAGGAAAACATGGGGTTTGAGACCACCCGATAGTAAAATGGCAATATCTCGCTCAATTCTCAATGAAATCACACCATTCAAATTCCAAAAGAAATTTTATTCAATTATCTATCCAAAAATTACAGGATTAGAACATGAAACAACATATAAAGTCTGTACAATGCATGGGATCAGCAGTTTCTTGATGAAAAACTCAAAAACAGCAATTTCTCCTTTGAAAACTCCTTCTAAACTTCTTCAACAACCTTTCCTCAACCAAGAGAAGCATATTTGAAGCCTCCTAACTCCCTCAAACTTCCTCCAACTTCCATTTTAATCAGTTGGTCATTGGAAACACATTTAGACTTCACTTGAACACATAAATGCCTAATTAAGGCAATTTAGACAATTTTCACCAACTTGCCTACAAAGATGCTTCCAAAATATGTGAAAGGCATACAAGACAACTAAAATGAGCAAGGTGACTCCCCTAAAGTGTCTAGATACAACAAGGCATCCTTATTTTGTTAATTTTCCAAAATGTACTAGACTTACAAAGGAGGATGGAGACCTTGTTTATACAAAGAGTTGGTCACCAAGACCAAAATTCCACCAAAAACTTACGAGACCTATTACAAAGCATTGAAATGGTCCTTAGGACCTTATTCTAACACAAAAATAAGAAAAAAAACATAACTAAACATTCTAGGTCCATTAGACTCATGGGTGCTCCTGCACCACCACATCAATTAGATTCATCTGCTAATCTCTGGTAGGCCTTCCCAAGTTAACAGTACTTAACTGATAATCCATTAACTGCATGTATCCTACCTCCTTTTCTGTCATTGGTATGTCACACTCAGCAACAATCTCTCCCTTGTCCGTGAGCTTGGTGGAGTGTAGGATTTTGGCCTTCTTTTTAGGCCTTTTGTTGTTCAATCTCCTTCATCATATCCTCCCAATTGAGAGGTTGTGAATGTGTTACTATTCTTTTTTGTAGGTCCAATTTTATCCAAGTGGGAGCACATGGAGCAATAGTCATCATAGTGGAAGAAGAAGCAATAGTAGAAGTAGAAGGTGGTTGTACATTTACTTGGGGTTGAGAATCAACCTTTGGTTCCTCTTGTTTTTCTTGCACCACATGCATCTGTACAATATTTTCAGCCTCTTCTCTATCTTTTTGTTCCTATATCTTCTTACCTTCTTCTTCCAATCATTCTCTCTCCAATCTTTCCTTTTCCAGTTTTTCCTTATCCAATTTTTCTTTCTCTAGAGCTTATTTTTCTAGTTTCTCTTTCTCTAAAGCCTCTAGTCTTTCTGCCTCTAAAGCCTTAAGCTTTTCTGCCTTTTCTTCTTCTTCTCATTGCTTTCTAACTAGCTCTTCGATTTCCTTTTCCTTTCTTAACTATTTTGCTTCTTCTTCCTTTCGGTGAGCTTCCTCAGTAAGTTTTATCTTGGCAACCAAGACTTCTTTCTCCCTCTAGTGTCTTGCTTTCTCTTTCTCAAGGTCATGAATCTTTTGTATTAATTCTAACTTATCATTTTCCTCTTTTACCTTGAGTTCATGTTTGTGTTGCCTTTTCTACCTCTCTACTTCATCAGCTCTTGACTTAGCTGCAATTTGTTGCTGCTGTAGTATGGCATCATCTTGTGTCTTGGCATCCATTAACTTTTTCTTTTCTATTTCTTTAGCTTTTGCACTAGCATCCTTTCTAACTTCTTCAAACAATGCCCGCTGCTCCTCTTGTGTCATTACCTGTTCAACATCCTCCTTGCGAGACATATTCTCTTGCACATCCTTCTCTGACATAGTCTTGTCTGAATTTGTTCCAACATCATGAATTTCCCTCTCCACTTCTTTACCCTTTGTAGTTTCAGCCATACTATGAAGAGCCCCCTTTTGAACTCCTTCACTCTATTGCTTTACAAGTGGAACTTGTGTGGAAGATTCACCTAATGTAGGTGTTCAAACAACCGATCCCATTTGAGCATCTCCTTCTTGTTTTTCTACTTCATCAACTGCTGCTTCAAGTTCTATTTCTTCAATGTCTGGAGGAAGGAACTCCAAAGGCTCTTTAGGAGGTGTCTTTCTTTTGAGTCTTTTATACCCTTTCTCCTTTTTAGGAGTTGGTCCTTGAGGAGCTTTGGTTCTTAGAACCAACTAGTGAACACTTCTATCCAAGACCGCTCTTCCTATTTGCTTAATATCAATAGTTTCTTCACTATACCAGTCATTCGGATCCAGACTTTTAGTTCCAATATTTAAAGCCTCATAAGACAGATCCAATACAACTCCATCATCCACCAGTGTGTCAAGAATATCATTTTTTACTCCAAGAGCCTGATATACAAACTCCATCAACACTATCATGTTGTTGCAACACCTTGGAAGAAAATGTGGATGGCTTCAAAACTAGCTAACCTGAAATATGCAAACTTGGGGTATTGAATATACCAACATCCCCATTCAGCAATAAATGCCATGGCCTCTTGACTCAGCCTATACCCTACATCTCCATTGAGTTGGTTAATGACTACATATATGAATACACCATTAACCCTTCTAAATTGAGTCTCAGCAACCTGTAGAGATAGGTGGTTATAATGCTCCCACACCTTCTTCTAACCATCCAATACTCCCATTATGCCCACTCTATTCAAACTTGGGAAGATACCCAACCTTGTTGCTGCATATACAATGTAAGAAGTCATAAAGAAGGATTTAGTCTCCTTGATGCTGGTCAGTTGATCATGAATAGCATTTGATATAATCATCGGCCAATCAAACTGATGGGTGCCATGTAAAATTGTCTAGATGAAAGGAAACATCCACTCCTTGAAACAAAATGTATCTCTCTTCCCAAAAGCCCTAGACAACATCAATATTAAATCTAATACCTCCTTATAGAAATTTGCCCTCTTTGGCTGATCTGCAAGCTTGGTTAGAGACTTCTTCTCTGTTTTTAAACACTTTTTTTTCAAGTGGGACTTATTGGATTCTTTATACTTACTATATTTCTCCAAGGCCTCTGCCTCATCCAACTGCACCAAGTTATTAGGATCCGGGACATTAAACATACTTTGGAACATATGAGGAGTAAGATCGATCATCACATTATCTTGGGAATCCATGCATTGTCAGGTAGCTAGATTGTAATGCTCCTGCAGCTATCAAGATCAATTCCAGGCATTGGATTGATAAAGGAAACATAGTGATATGGGCCAAGCCAGAATCAACAATTCTTTGTGTCCTCCCTGTTACCTCTTCAACAAAGGTTTCTAAATACAACTCTTCAAAATTATATTGGCCCAAACTTGTGTCGGTGATGTCTGACCAATCTGATTCTACTTTGATTACTTTCACTATAGGACTCCTGTGATTATACCTCATGGTTTAAGGTAACTATTATGGCTTCATCTTCTTTGGTTTAGGTGTTGCCTTTGATGTTCCTACAGGCTAGTTTCTCTAGAAGGCTTCTCCTGATGTTCCCGACATCCTTTTAGTTTTCCTATAGCAAAATATCTAGTTAGATCCTTAAATGAAACATCTCAAAAATGTGTCTTTAAAATCATACATTTCAAACATTCATCAGAGGCAGAACCAGGTAGCAAACATCTTAAATATTCCTCTTTTAACATACTGTCCAGCTCAGAGCAAAAATAGTTATTGACATTCTACTAGCAAGAAGTGGGCTCGGAGTCGGAAATGAAATAGTCACAAGAAACGGAACTGGAATGGAAACTGATTTGGTTTCCTTCAAATTTTGTTTTCATATTCTATTTCGGTTCTGCTTCCGCCAAAGTTAACCTTTTCATAAAATAAAGCTTCTTACTATAAGCGGAGTCGGAGACAAGATGGAAAATGGAATTCACACTAAACATAAAAACATATCCAAAACTCTAAATCAATTTTGATCCCGCTTCCAGCTATGTTGACCATGACATCATCAATGATTTTATCAATTCAATGCATAACTTCATGATTAAAGACTAAGGTCATATTAAATGAAATAAGGCTTAAAAATATAGCATGAAAGAACCATTCCCATATGACTGTGGGGACGACTGCATTTTAGGGCATCTTATTTAATTATTTTAAACGTGATCACAGAAACGCATAAAACCCTAACCTAGAAAACACAATATAAAAACTAGGGAACAGATTTAACCCCTCTATTTTAACCAGATGAATGCGCATAAAATCCTAAGTAAAAACAAGATCTTACAAACCCTAACTCACTGCAAAACACTAATTTAATCCATCTCACTGTACACCTTAATTAAATCTACCTCACTATAAAACAGAATTTAATCTACATTACTAACAAACCCTAATTAAATCTACGTGTTTAAAACGTAACATAGCACGACATGATCATGACAAAACATGAAAACGATCGTGCCCTAACTCACTGTAAAACTAGAAACGCAGGCATAAAATGAAATCAAGAACAACAAATAAAGAAAGAAACACAAACACACCATCCTATTGAGACGACGAACTTGCCCAAAGATCTAAATCAAACAATCATAAACTGAAAACATGAAAGCAAATAAATAAAAACAAGAATAGGAACCCTACCTCGAATGCAAAACCTGGATAACCTTTTGAATTGATTCGCAAGCAACTATCTCCTCCTCCTTCAACCGATTTACGCAGATGAACTCCGCAGCTGCTCTATTTCGCTCTTTGATTCTTTAACAATGATAGTAATAATACGTTTAATCCCTAATGAAGGTAATAATTAGAGTTTCTACCTACACATGGCAGCTGTCATTAACGCATTAAATGTAGTTAAGCGGAGTCAGAATTGGAGAAGAAAAAACACATCACTACATTGTGACTTTAATAAAAAGTCAACGACCAGAAATGGTGGGAGCGGAATCGGAATGGAAACTGATTCGAAAACTTAAGGAATTTCCCAACTTCATTCCCGTTCCGGGTCCGAGTCCGCCAACAAAACACAAGATGAAACCAAACACAAAAAGTAAAATAAAAAGACCGACATAATAAAACTTAACACAAGGATTTAGTCTAAAACCAAAGTTGAAAAAGCAGAGGCGGAGACGAGATGGATTTTGATTTTTGTAATTTTGAATAAACATCAAGTTAATTTCCACTCCAGTTCCAGTTCCGATAAAGACAAAACATAAAGTCAAAAAGAAAGACTATTGGGATGGGAATCGAAACGAGTTTTGAAAGAAGTTTATGAACCCGATTTGGTTACGGTTCTTATTCTAATAGAATAAACAAAGAAAAACAAAGTGTTGGAAACAGAAAGACTCCAAAATTTGTTTGATAAAAACAAAGGCTAAAATAACAAAGGGGGACCCATTTTGACCAAGGCAAAAGATGGGGTGGTTATGTAAGGCATAACACTTACTAGTTGTTTTCTTTGTTGGAACTGCTTCCACCCACTTGGTAAAGTAATCAGTGGCCACCAATATCCATGAATGGCCTCCACTTGATTTACATGCTACCTCTCCTATAAAATCAATACCCCATTGCTATAATGGAGATTGTACCGCAACTGGTTTTAAAGGTAAGTTACTAGAGAATTTCAACTTACCAGAGAAATGTTGACAAGCATCACATGTCTTCACTAATTGGTGTACATCCTTAAAAATAGTAGGCCACCAAAACCCAACCCTCATTATTTTGTCTGCAGATGTTTTGGCCATATAGTGCCCTCCACAAACTCCACTATCCATTTCATTTAAGAGTTTTTGTGCTTGATCTTGGTCCATGCATTTCAACATAACATCTTCTCCATTTCTCCACTAGAGCTTTCCTGTTATGATAACATATTTGATAGCATATAACTTCAATGTCCTCTTTTCATTTTCATTTAAATTATAAGGAAATTTCATCTTTTGTAAATAATAGATCACACCCTTGTACCAATCAGAATGTTCCATGTCACATATGTGTGATCTGTTTTGTTCTTCAAGAAAATTTATTTGATTTGCTTCCAAATTACTCTGGGCCATAAGCTTGTCCAGTCCTTGTCCTCTCACCAGCTTGGTAATCTATATTTCAATGTTGAATTCTTGGATCTTGTTGATCCATCTACATCTTCTTCCTGACACTTCCTACTGTGTAAAAATTCCCTTCACAGTAGCACTGGGTACATAGGCAACTACAGTAGCTCCCATCAAATATGTCCTGAAAGATTTTACTGCCTTTAGTAATGCATATGCCTATTTTTCATTTATGTCATATTTGAGTTCTGCAGCCTACAAGGACTTGCTGAAAAAGGCTATAGGTTGTTCAAAACCCTCAGCATTCTTTTGTAACAACACAACTACAATTGTGTGGAATGAAGCAAATGATAAAATCTGTAAGGGCTTGGAAAAATTAGGGGTTCTTAATGCAGGAGCTTCCTTTATAGCTTGCTTAATGGCCTAGAAATCCTATATTGAATCCTCTTCCCATTCAACCTTGGCCCCTTTCTTAAGCATCTTATAAATAGGGTGAACTATCTCAGCAAAATTTATTATGAATCTCCTTAGGAAATCAATCTGTCCAAAGAAAGATTGTATTCCCTTGACATTTCAGGGTTGTGGGACCCTATCTATTGCAATTACCCTTTCCAGATCAATTTTGACCCCATCCTTAGAAACAATATGTCCCAACAACTTTCCTTCCCTTACTCCAAAAGCACACTTCTTTGGATTTAAGGAAATACCATTTTCAATGCCCTAATGAATACTTTTTCTAGATGTTCACAATGGTCATCTTCTTTCTTGGAATATGTTGTTAGATCATCCTGATAAATTACAAAACACAAGTTAATAAAATCTGAGAATGCCACATCCATGGCTCTCTGGAAAGTATCCCCTGCATTTGTTAGATTAGACCAAAAGGCATTCTCACATATACATAAGTTCCCCAAGGTGTAGTGAAAGTTGTCTTAAACTGTTCAGACTCCTTAACCATGACCTAGTTATAACTAGAAAACCCATCCATCATAGACATTATCTCACAACCTGTCACCCTCTGCAACATGGCTTCCATATTTGGTAATGGGTAATTATCCTTCAATGAAGACACATTCAAATTTCTGAAATCCACACATAACCTAATGTCTCCATTTTTCTTTCTCATAGGCACCAAATTGGATACCCAAAATGAATGTCTAATTGATTTGATGATCCTTGCATCTCTTAACTTCGTTAGTTCTTCTTGCATATTTGGGGCCAAGGTAGGATTAATAGGTCTTTGCTTTTGCCTAAATGGCTTAGCATCATCACTCAAAGGAATTTCATGTTGAAATAAATCCTCCCTATAAGCCTTAAGATCATCATAAGACCAAGCAAACACATGTCTGAATTTTCTTAACAAATCAATTAACATTCTTCTAACCTTTGGTGATAATTTCTTTCCAATATACACCCTTTTCGGTGATGCCTCTGTTCCAAGGTTTATTTCCTCCAGGTCATCAGGATGGGAAGCAACACAATTAGCCTTCATCGTATCCTGGTTGTCAAAGACTCTTTCAAGAACAACTAAACCTTTAGGAATTATATTAGTCTTTAACTAAATAATTTCATTCTGAAACACAGTATCCTTACCATCAATATTTTCAACAAAATCCCCAAAGTCAAATTCTTGACTTTCATATTCATCTAAATAATTAAAAACCTCAATATATCATCATCATTGTCAAAAACTTGCCATTTTTTGATATTATCAGGAATAGATGGTCTGGTTTGCACTTCAACCTTTGAAATTCCAGCATAAGTCATGTCATTTGGTTTCAATGCAATATTTTCTAGCAAATATGCCACTTTATTGTGGCCTCTCTCCATCCAATTTATACCAAAAGCATCAAAGTTCTCCAATGCATCCCAAACAACATTTCTATATTGTTTTAGCCTTTTATTCTTTGACACATATCTAGACCTAACTTGGGAAATCACAAGCTCAAAATTTGCAATGACTTTGAGCTTCTTGATCCCATGTTTTTGAGCCAATCTCAGTCCCAATAACAAGGCTTCATATTCGGCCACATTGTTGGTACATTCAAATAACAGAGTGAAAGAGAACCTGAATGTATTTCCACTCGGAGACCTTAGAAACACACCTGCACCAGATCCTTCCTTTGAACTCGCACCATCAAAATACATAGTCCAAAAATCATTAGAATTTGACAAATGTTTTACTTCTGTATCAATTGGTGCAACAGGTTTATCACAATTACTAGGGGATTCCTCAGCCCTGAATTCATTTATGCCACAATCAGTAAAACATCTCAAATTCTCAGTTAGATCATGCTCAATCATATGAGGCACCTTAGACTCTCTTTCAATCTTGACACCTTTTCCATCAATGTAAAAAGTATCAAATGATAAATCACATTGCATGTTACCTCCCATTGATGCACTCCACTTCCTTGACAAAAGCATCCCAAAATAAGGTGGGATATCTGTAACTAAAACAGTCATGGCCAAAACCTTCTCAGGGTATTGGGTCAATTTATAAGGCAATGCTTTAATAGTCCCAATAACTGGCAGTTCTCTCGAATCTAATGCATAGCATTTACCTTGAGTAGTGTCTACTATTAAGCTCATTGCTTCCATGATCTTGACTGGTATAACATTATTTTACGCCCTTGAGTCTATCATACAATTTCTCAGAGTCTTCCCATGTATATCAACACTCAAGAAAAAGGGGGTTATATTCCCAAGCCACATATTGATAAAATTCCCTAGATATAAAGGGAGAATTTGTGTCACAATTCCCTCCACTTATTTCTCTCTTATTTCTTCTTTGTCCTTTGCTTCTTTAAAATTTCCTTGTTCAATTTTACTACTAGCAACTCCTAAAATCAAGGCTATTGTTTTTTCCTTATGCTCAACTATCCTCATCATTTCTAGCAAATTTAACCTGGGATAGTACTTGAAACATGTCTAAGGGTGTATATTTAGGTATAGTAAATTTAACCTGGGATAGTACTTGAAACATTTCTAAGGGTGTATATTTAGGCAAGTCAGGAGTCATACCTTCATTGTTATCTTTCTTCTCCAGTTGTTGATTTCCTTCAAGTTTCTTTTGCTTCTCTTCTAGAGCAGATTTAGTAGACTTTGTAATGACTTTGTTCTTTACCAATAAAGGAGTAACATCTTCATGGGGCTTTGGGATCTCAGTCCTTTTTGCCCATATCTTGTCATTCTTGACCTCCTTGATTTTGACATCATTTTTGCTATCTGCTTTAACACCCTTATTTTTATCTTTATGTTCTTTAATGAAAAGGCCAGTAGGTTTACCCTACTCGGCACCCATAGTTCTATTTCTTAGTTGTAGTGTACTTCTCATCTGAGTAGCCATCTCTTCAGTCAACCGAGCAATCTCATCTTTTGATGGTCTCCTTAGAGACACTGAATCTTCAGTCTGCTCCATATTGCAGGCATGATTGTCAAACCCACCTTCCTCATCAAAAAAGACTTGTTGATGATAAATTTCACTTCTCTTTCATTATTATTCACATTAGCTTCTTGCGATTCCTCATCAGAAGAACATTCAGCTTCATCAATATATGATTGGGCCATACAAACATTTACATCATTCTGCTCAAAATCAGGATTCTTCTCATGAGTATCCTCTTCTTTTCCTTCAACAACAAATAGTTGGACAACACTAGAATACTTTTGATCATGTGGGTGTTCACAAACCTCACACCATGTTCTATCTTGTACCAAATTTACATAATGCTTCTGCAAAGGATTTGGTGTTTGTTGATCAGTTTTAGGCTTCTGGGCTGGTAGTATTGGTTTTCCATCCTTCCAATTTGTATTGTAAGGATAATTTTAAAGTCTAGGAGGTCTGTCATTTTTATTATACTATTTCTTATCATTCCCAAGACCCTTCTCTTGCTTAGCAACATTATACTTTGTGTCCTTCAAAGTTTTGAGGACCTTATCCCACTTATCATCATCCTTAGTGCTTGCAGTAGAGACCTTCTCAATTTTATCTCTAGGATTTTTCAAAAGAGTAGGTTCCTCCCTCCTACTGTATTTTCCAGAGGCTTTCCTATTACTTTCAATATTTATGGCCATTCTAAAATTATCCCTCATGGTCTCAGGGTCCTTATCTCTGAGGATATATGCCATTTTGGCATCAAAAGCATTGAAATAAGTTGTTAAACAAACATTTTCATCAAGTCATATCACCTGAAACAACTTATACATTGCCTTTTAAAATCTAAGGTTAAATTTTGTCACGGGCTCATTCACTGACTTCTTGATGTTGTCAAATTCATTCAGCATGAAACTAGCATTAGTCTTATCACCATATTGTTCTTTGAAGCACTTTTCAAATTCTTCCCATGAACCAATACTAGCATTCGGTAGACCTCTGTACCAATCCCTTGCATCTTCTGTCAAATATTGTACAAATAATTTCATTACTACATCTTCATGTTCTACCTCATAGTCATTTAACATATCCATGAAGGCTTTCAAATGTTCCTCTACTGAAAAAGCATTGTTCCTAGCAAAATTATTCATCTTTTCTCTTAGCTCATCAGGGATGGGATTTGGGTAACCTAGAATACCATAAAAAAAATTGTCTATATCTTTCCAATTGTATAGGTCTCCTTTGAAATAGTCCATCAATCTTTTGGGAATCATCACCAGACCATGTATTCTGAGTTTTAGGACCATCTCGATGTAGATTTACAAATTTGGTTGCATGAACCTTTGGGCCAAAATTATTTGTGGTATTTTCCAAACTGGTTTTAGGATCATTTTTCAAAACATCTTGGTGACCTAATGAAGTTGGAGCTTGTGTAACTTCATCCACACTCGACATTCTTAGGAAACTTATTTTCCTTCTCTTTTCTGCATTTGTAGCCTCAATTTCAGTCCTCTTCAGGTCTTCTTCTAGAGCTTCCCCTTCCCTCCTAACCTTTTCCAAGATAGTCTCTACTTGTGATGACACATGTGGAAGGGGATCTTGTTTAGGACGGTGAGAATCCACCCTTTCATTTATCTTAATCCCTTCAGCCTTTTATTTTCCCTTGTCCAAAATAGGTTTAGGGTCTAGATTACTTGGTTGGGGCTTAACAGGGTTCAAGGGTTTTAGGTCTACAAGCTTTGGTTGAACATCAGCCTGACCTATAGGAATCACTTTAAACACTGGATTCACCTCCATATCAAAAATTTCCCGTACAATAGGACCTTCCTCTTCTGGATTAGGTCTACTTTGGTTCAGGAGTTTCATTGTTGTCAATTGTCTAATTAATCTATCCCTCTCAATTACAGCATGCATCAATTTTGTTTCCTTCTCCTTGTCCCTTTTCATCCTAAGTTCAACTTTCTTTTGGATCTCTCGTCTTAAAGAATCAATATCCCCCAAAACATCATCAAGGTCAAGCAAGGTCATTTCAGAACTTCATGTCTCACTTAGGTCTATCAGGTTTACTTCTTCATGCCTAGATAATAAAGGAGTTCCATCATCTTCAGCAGGAGGAGGAGGCAAATCACTGGTGCATTCTATGTGATGGCTTTGACTTCTACTCCTACTTCTTCTTCTTTCAGTATATTGGACACTAACATGCCCTTTATTATGACATGGTACATCCTCTTGAACAGGTGTATTAAGTAATGCATCAAAAAATCCACAACTATCTGATTCTGAATGTCTAGACAATTGTTCAAAAGTCTCAGGGATATGATGTAGAGGCTTAGTTGTACTTTGGTGTACAGGATTCTGTGATGCGGGAGCAACACTACTGGATCCTAGCTTCTTCTTTATCCAATCCTTCTTCTTCATCTTAGGAAGTTCACCTTTTAATTTCTGTTATGGGTGATTCTTTACGTTTGACCTGGCGTTCTTCATTCTCCATGCTTGTCCAAAAATATTTTAATTGGTATTAAATCTTCAAATAAAATGCACACTGGTGCAAAGACTTCAAAGTCACCACCCAATTATCTTGGGAAAACCAACTATTCATAAACACTTGGTGGAATTTTAAAAGACCTTTAGAACTTCTTGTATTGACAATGTACAAATATTTTTTTACGGGATAGCACAAATATTTTGAACGATCGAAGAAATGGATAAACAAAACAAAAACCACGGGCTCCACCTTCAAATCATAGAAATACAATGATAATTCTATGCAAAATGGATAACCGACCCACTAACAAGGAATATTCAAACTAAATTCTCCAATAGAGTCGCCATTTTGTTGGTTCTTTTTACTGTAACCAAGTTTATCTCCTAATCTACCTATGGAATTCCCAATCCCAACTAGGGGCAACTCAAAGGACATGGACCAACTGATGAGGGTTTTAAAAGACCTCCTACAATTTGGGCTCTACAAAACCCAGGAGGGTAATCCCCTTAATGTGTTTATAATCTCTGCACCAAACTTATAGACAATCATTAACAATAATAGATAATATCATTTAATAGCTCAATACAATAGGATAATACTGAATTGAATTGGCATTTCATCAATACTATCAACTACTTGGAGCATGAGATGATTACAACAATACTTCACAACTTAAGATAGTCATTGATTTGAAATTTGTAGCAAGCTCTAAGCAAAGAAAAGAAAATACAGAACCTCACAAACAAATACGATTTAGACCAGTGCCATATACCATTGGGGAGTCGAATTCACAAACATTTAAGGATCTATGATAGATTCAAACACATAGCATATAAGATCTCTGACAATATTTCCTTATAATACCATCCAGCTATATCCTAACCCAATACTTCTTATCAAAATCCTCCATAAACATATCCACCTATAACTTCTCTCAAGCATTTTCATTAATTCTTTGAACTAAATCCAAAATGAGAATCATACACACCACAATAGTGAGATGAACACAATAACCCTTGATTATATTATTCAAGATTATGATATGTTTATACAAAGGAGAGACATGAGCTCAAAATGAATCATCCTAATTCAGATGCTAGTACTGTCATGAAACATCAAACCCTCATAAATTCAAAACCCTAATACAGAATGACACAAAAACCTAAATTGCATTTACACTGAATCAATAGGCTTTACAACTTGCTCTACAACTATGCTTAGACTCAACCTAAAAAATATCTAACTTGCTAACTCGTATTTCTGGCCTTGAAATCCTTCTTATAGAGAATGAAGGAGAAAACAAGCATCGGGCTAGAAATACACATGTCACTGGTCAATTGGACCGCTCTAAGACACTTCACAAAAATGATTACAACCACTGAGTCTCATGAGAATCTTCTTGTTAATCCTACTCATTATAAAATAGTTGTTGCATTGGCCAAACCTCAAAACCTATGCCAAAACCCACCACTGAGACAAAACCAAAATCTGTTATAACCATAACCGTTGAGTTGTTAACTGTCGGTAGTAGACACTCTCTTACTCCTCCTCGGTTAAATATTTGTCCACCCATCTCTGGTACTCTTCATCTTTTGGCCAATCAAAATTCACCACCTCATTCACCTTAGTATTGTAAGGTGTGTATTTCACTCCTACCTGATTGGCCTCTCTTTCAAAAGACTCCAAAAATGTGTTGGTGTTAATTATCTTATCCATGCTACTCACCAACAAATCATAGTTTGAATCATCACAAATCAACTTGATTTGTGTGTTGATGACTTCATCTGCTCTATCCTTCCACTGTTGTGGTGATTTAATATTTCCTTGTGCATCAATTATTTCTGGCAAAAATGTATCACTCCAATCATCAAAACTCTTTACCAGTTCCTTAATTCTCCTACTCAAATCATCAGGTAGGGCCTAGAAACCCTTCAGTGATTGCACAAAAATTTGAGTAGGCCTCAATAATTGGGGCCTATTATCTACATCAAATCTAGAGGCCTTATACATAATATCCAGATCATTGGCCCTAGGGATCCACTTCTTAGCCAAGGGAAGAACTATTTCCCGATCCCCATTAATATTTCTTATTTCATCCAAGAATAAAGAATATAAAGAATGTACTGATGCTAATCTACCATCAACCTTCTCATTCAGGTGCATCAAAAATATATCAACAACCTCATTCTGTTTGGAAACTGCTCCCTCCTCACTTTCTTTTAAAGTAGCCTATAACTCTATGATCTTATTTAGCATCTGCTTCTTAATTGGATCCATAGAGTATTCAACCTCTTCTTCAATTGGCTCAAATGAAAGAATGGGAGTAGGAGTCTAGATGGGGGATCCAAGAGTAGAAATAATTGGAGAATTAAGGGGTCTTGATCCTGATGTAGAAGGTAATGCCATGATACTAGGAGCATCGAAGGATTCCCCCACTTGCCTACATTTCAACCTATCTACCTCAGACTGCAACTCAACATTCTTTCGCTGCATCCTACTATAATCTCCAATTATGATGTTATATTTCTCCATGAAACTCTTTTTTTCAGCCTCTTCCCTTTCAGATGTCTTCTGGGCCACATTTACAGTTAGGCTTGTAGCTTTTGCAGTTGAAGTTTCAAAAGCTCTCTTGATGATTAACCCTCCTCTTAGGTTTGGGCTAATATCAGTCACATTTGGCTTTCTGCCCTGGGATGCCAATGCCCAAATTGCCAAAGTTTCATATTCCTCACTAAAGGAAAAGTCTTGCAAGGCTACCTTAACCTCTTCCTCATTGTTGTATATGAGATGCTTGGACTTCAGAATGGCATTAAATGCCACTACATCATCTATGTCCCACTCAGGTAAAATTAGGACACCAGTCTGAGTCACTAGATTCCTTCCCTCCTCAGGAGTGATGCTTTTGAACTCTTCCATCAGTTTGGCCTTCACCTCATCATCATTCTCCTAATCAGACCTATCAGGCCTTGATTCTCTCCTCTTCTTGCATTTGTCTTGGTACTCTTCCAACTTCAATCTACACACCAGTTCTAAGAACACAATATTCTTCACAAATGCATCATCATCCAAGAATGCCTTGCAGGCCTCCATTCTGGCATCTTGTACACATTGTCCTTTCACATCCATATCAAATATCACCAACTATATTGATCTTGGAGGGGAAGGAATACCAACCTACATGTCTTAATCTATAACAATTATATCATCCGTCAGAGTCTCTTGTGCTTCCTCAACTTTCTACCTCTTAGGGCTTGGCTCTGATGGTAGTAATGCAGGATCATTCTCCAGTGGTAAATCTAAATCAATAATTTTTATCCCTCTAGGTGCTCTAATCTTTGGACTTGGTTGTGATGATTTCTTCATTATCTATTATCCTTTCTTATCCCCCTCCTCCTCATCACTATTGTCATTCCTCTTTCTCTTGTAAAGAGGTTGATTCACTCAAGGCTGATAAGTTGTCCTTGTTTCGTCAAGCCTCACCTCTGGTCTTTGTATACCAGAATCTACATTCCAAATTGACCTTCTTGGTCATCAAGGTGCCCATGATCTCCTTGAAATTCTCCATCAAGAAGTCAACTCTCTTGTGGAATGGAGTGAACTCAATTAATGGATCATACTTTGGATCCATTTTATGCACCATAGCCAATAACTTCTCATATGCAATCCACTTTTCCTTATTCAATTCCTATCTATTCAAATCAAATTCATTTATGATTAGGTCCTCAGGAAAATTGAATTCATGTACAAATCTGCCACCTTTAATTTGTTGCCTAAACAAGGCAATGAAACCCTCATGGTCATTCTACCTCCTTGGACCACTCCTCAAATGAAAGTCATCAAAGTATCTTCCAAAGTGGACCCATCCTCCCCTGGAACAAACAAAATCAAATACCATAGTGTAGTCAGGGAACAAAGTTCCATTTCCCCTCCCTGTCAGGTTGTCCTCATCAATACAACCTATTTGCCACATGACCTCAGAAAACCCCATTCTTGATGGTACATTAAACGGGAGGATATGTGGGGCTCCTTGGAAACCATACACTCTTAGCACAATACTTATAGGGTACAAGATGATGTCACCCAAATTGTGGAAAATTTTTAAATCAGGCTTCCTCACCCTTGGTCTAAGGAAGTCATGTAAGTCCTCAGGGACTCTAGGCACATTCACTACCAACCGAGCCTTGAGTCTAGAGGCAAAGCAATTATCGAGTTGCACAAAACTGGCACCTTCCCTGTTGTATGATAATTCAGCACTCCAAACCTGTACTGGTAATCTTTCTCCATTTACATCTTGCCTCAACTCCATCTTCTCTAAGAAGAAGTCAACATTCTTATACAAGAACATGTGCATTAACATGGAATATCGAAAGAAAGGAGTGCCAGTATCCCACACCTACAACTTCAACAACCCCTCATGTATATTTTCTACTAGAAAAGATGCAAAGTCATACACCACAGAGAAATTGAGATGTTGGATTTGGGCCCCCATGAACATATATGTAATTGGAATTACAGTATTAGGGTTGAATCCCAAAATATGGCACAGTGAATAAAATGTAGCCAAAAAGTGATTGGCAAAGCAATTCAGCCTGAAAGGCTCCTGGTCACTTGGGTTGATATGAATCATTGAACTGCCTGCCCTAGCTAGATGAGGTGGAAGTAACTTCAATCTGAAAAGAGGCTTCAATCTTGCATACTCCTGCTTCATCTCCTCAAGATCAATTGGAACAAAAAATGAGCTAGACTCACTCAAATCAAACACTTGTTGAATTTCATTTGTGCTTATACTCAACAAAATCCCACCATCATTATCCCTTATTACTCTTGTAATAGGTTCATATCGTGTTGCCACCGCTCTGAGTAGGTCCACATCAGGGAACACATTTGGCACTGCAAGCTTTCCCATATCGTATCTCTAGCCATTAGAAAAGGGATGAGGTAAGTTTTTTTGTCCATACCATAGCCTAAACATTTCCAAACCAGTCATAGGAACCCTAGCATCTGCAATGTTATAACTCTTGCACACTAGTCCTTCACCTAGGGTTCTTCCACTCATCAAAACTAAACCCCTCTTCCTGTCATTTGTTGATAATGAGAGTTGATCCAGAAATTCGTCATATAAATTCATTTGTAAATAATCAATATGGCTGGAATGTTTCTTTGGTGGTGCCATCTCAAAAGAACTAGGGCTTCTTTGAATAAATCAAATTCTTGAACAAACTAGAGGTACCCAGAAAACGAAATTATAGCAAAACTTTGCAATTTACCATAATTTAACCAAACCAGTAACCCTACGACAATAATCAACAAACCCCTCGACAAGCACACCACAATTTTCTTCATGAAATCACTGTCAAATTAACCAAGCAGTACATAAAACAACTCACGGATTTTGCGCCTTGTAGAAAACCAAACTCCTACTTTGATTACCCGAAACTTTGTCTCTAGCTCTAAAACTACTTCGCCAAGGTGGTTGAATGCTTTGTGTTAAAATATAATTAAGGAAAATACTTTATGTCAATCGAATTGAGCTATTAAACATCTCATCCACCATTAAAGCTCACTTGCATTCCGCACCAATGGCTCCAATCACATTTGATGTGAATTTAAATTTCAACCGTCGATCTTTTGTCTTCATCAGATCATCGAACGGTCACCTTCAAAAAGGGTTGATGTAATCTCCATGTCAACATCAAGGGCCCACCAGAATATGAAGTGCAAAAGGAATACGCGTGGTGCTTGCCCATGATATCATAATCACTAAACATCCTGCATCTTTGAATCACGTGATGGCGGTTAACCGTTGATCCCCACCATCGCCGATCATGTTCATTCACAGCAATCAACAACACTAAACATAACCGTCGAGCAAATTTTCATCAAGATTATAACACCATTATCAATCTTGAGCACGTGCATCTCATAGCTATTTTAGTAACCCACTATATAGTGTATTAAAGCCCGACACAAAAATTAAAACACTTTGTTAATCTTCTTCGGAGTTAGCAACTGAGACACGTGGCACCTGCCCATGATATCACAATTGGTTGAAATTCAGCGGTGAAGCCATCACAAGATCGTGGGGAATGGTTAGGATCAACTGTTGGATGATCTACGGTCACTAAAAAATGTTCCCTGCAAAATATAAAACAATTATTATAGGGACAAGGGGACATCGCCTAGGTCAACGACAAACGATGGCTCAATGTTGTTCTTAAAAATGGGGCATGGGCCAACCTAAACTTAGGATATAATAGAGCTACACAAAATATTTAACACTATTTATTAAAATGGCTCTGGCCTAGACAATTCAATGGGACATAAGTCATTTTAAAACCTCCCTCAAAAAGGTAATGACAGAATAGATCCTACCCAAGGTATTAGATAGAACATTAGGATATTTATGAAGGGAAAAATAAAACCCCCAACCTTAGGTTTCTTCCAAATAGTATGACAGACCAGTACAGAGGCAAAATAATAATGGAAGTCAAAGAACAAAATTTGAAGCTCCATCATGTGGTAGGAGGATAAAAATACAAGGCCAACCTATTATTTGTCAAGATATAGGCATTTCCAATAAATGAGAATTTAAGTTGATTTTTTTAGGAGGCACTAAGTTCAAAGGGACCCATTTTATGATGGCCTATCACATTAATCTTAATCTCAAAAGATTAGGGTTTAGGAAGGATAAAGTGGGATTTTTAACTTATGATAGGGTTTAGGTCAACAATTAATGATTTGAAAAAGGGGTAAAGGGGGATAAATTAAAGGAAAATTAAAGTTGTAGTAAGGACATGGAAAGGGGATAAAAATTAATTGAATTAGACACTAGGAACTCTAAAAAAATACATGGAAATTACATGGAAAATGGAACACGAATGACTAGGGATGAATTAGGATAGGAATACAAAGTAAAAAATAACACAAAAATATGCACACATACACTGAGATAAAATGGACACAAAAATGTAATAACAAAGTTGTAAGGTATTCAGTTTATATTATTACAAGTAGTTCTATGGATTTAATTTCCCTGGTTTTTCTCTCTACAATTCTACTATTCACAAAGTTCATAGATTCATAATTTAATATCAAACTTGTTAGGGTTAAGAAATTTTGAGAAATAAACATTAACAATTATATGCAGATTAAATAACCTAGAAATAACAATGAAGAATAACACAAAAGAGATCAAGAATTTTTTTTAGCATGGTTCACCCAATATGGGCTACATCCATAGAAACTCGGCCACCCAATGATTTTATTATCCAGTGCAAAATAGATTAAAATCTCGTGAATCACACACACCACAACTTACATCCTAGCCACTTATAACAAGATTTTAGGAAGCTTCTAAAATTAGGTTTTTACAAAGTCATTTTTCATTTGACGTGTTAACGGGAAAAACTTGATGTGTCTACGGGAAAACATTGGTGCTAATGGG
Organism: Sequoiadendron giganteum; assembly: GCA_007115665.2. Lineage (NCBI taxonomy): Eukaryota > Viridiplantae > Streptophyta > Pinopsida > Cupressales > Cupressaceae > Sequoiadendron > Sequoiadendron giganteum. The sequence continues at coordinate 433,096,839 of CM021104.1, forward strand.
AAAAAAAATCAGGGGTTGCACCCTTGAACCCCTACTATCAAGGGTTATTTCCCCAAACCCCCATGAGGATGCATTATGAGTGTATAGTATTTACATGATTAGTTGCCACATACCAACAATCTCCCACTTGGAGACTGATCAAGCTCCACACCAAACAATCTCTCACTTGGAGACTGATACTAGATGACAATGTTGCACTTGCAACTCCCACTGGATTACAGGTTTGCCTAGTTTCTTATACCCACCATTATCAATCTAAAGGTCAATAGAAACTGATGAGGAAATCCGTTTCTCTTGTGTAATTTCCTTTGTGAACATATCTGTAGGATTCTCACTTGTGTGAATTTTCTCTAGCTTCAACTATCCATCTCCAAAACTGGCTAGATGAAGTGGTGTCTGAGTTGTATGTGCTTAGTTTTTGAATGCAGAGCTAAATTCTTAACAAGATGAATGGCACTATGGCTATCAATGTACAAAGGGCTATCTTCTTGTCATTGTCCTGATTCCTCTAGAAAATGTTGTAACCAAATAATCTCCTTGCTAGCTTCTGTAGCAGCAACATACTTAGCTTTAGTGGTGGAAAGCACAACAACCTATTTCAGCCTTGAAATCCAAATGATTGCAGTACCTCCTCCAGTAAAAACATACCTTGTAGTACTCCTCCTATTATCAATATCACCCACCAGATAATAGTCAACATAACCTTTTACAGTAGAATTTGTTCCTCCAAAACATAGTTTCTTTGAATTAGTACCTCTTAAATATTAGAGAATCCATTTTACTACATTCTAATGTTCCATTTCCAAATTTCTCATATACCTACTCACAACTCCCACTACATGTGCAATATCTAGCCTTGTGCATACCATTGCATACATCAAGCTACCAACTGTTGATGCATATGGTATCTTAGACATTTTTTCTTCCTCCTCTTGTGTCTTCAGACACATCTCCTTAGTCAGCTTAAAATGACTAGGAAATTGTGTACTAACTATTTTTGGATTCTGCATGTTAAACCTTTTCAAAACCTTCTCTACATACTCACTTTGAGATAAAAAATAATTTTCTATTTATCCTGTCTTGTGTGATCCTCATACCAAGGATTTATTTTTCTATACCCAAATCCATCATAGAAAAATAATTTGTTAATTTCTACTTAAGTTCATTAATGTGTTGCATGTTAGACCCAACAACAAACATGCCATCAACATAAAGCAACAAGATAATAAAGTTACCATTATACAATTTCTCAAAATAAGCACAATAATTAGAATTCCATCTTTTGTAACCTTGTTCAGCCATAAAACAATCAAATTTCAAATACCATTGCTGAGGCGATTGCTTCAGGACATACAAACTCTTCTTTAACCTACACACAAATTCCTCCTTACCCTTGACCTCATTTCCCTATGGTTGTTGCATGTATATTTCCTCTTCCAAATCCCTAAGGATAAATATTGTTTTCACATATAACTATTCAAGATGCAAGTATTTTGTAGCCACAAGACTTAGAATAGTTCTAATTGAAGTAATCTTTACAACTAGAGAAAATATTTCATCAAAATCTATACCTTTTTTTATGAAAAACCTTTTACCACAAGTCTAGCCTTATATCTTTTCTTGTGTCCATCTTCTTCCTTCAACCTATAAACCTGTTTATTTGGAAATTCTCTTTTACCTACAAGCAATTGGACTAAGTCCCAAGTCTAATTCTGCAATAAGGAATCCATTTCCTCTTCCATGCCTAGCTCCCACTGCATTTTTGTATCTACCTACATTGCTTCCTCATAACCTTCAAGTTCACCAAAATCAGTTGATAATATAGAATATAATGATGGAGAAAATATTTCTGGAGGTCTAATTATCCTTGAAGAATGTCTAACACTTGCAGGAGTAAGTGGGATACTTTTTGATGTTGAGCATCAAGTACCATTGGCATTTTACTTTTTGTAATCTCATCCAACACCACATATTACCTTTTGGCTTGTTCATGCTTTTTTTCCTGTAGTTGATCCTTATACATGACCTTCTCCTTGAATATAACATCTCTACTCCTAATTATTTTATGATTTCATAATCCAATAACTGATAACCAAATTCATCTACTCCATATTCAATGAAGGTACATTTTTTCGACTTAGCCTCAAGCTTGGCTCTATTTTCAATATCAAAATGGAAAAAAGCTTCACAACCAAAGGTTTTTAGAAATGAATATTTTAGCTTTTTACCCATCCATGCCTCCTCTGGAATGCCACCATCCAAAGGATTTGAAGATCACATGTTTATTAAATAAACAACAATATGTACAATATCTTCCCAAAAGTGTAAGGGTAGTCCAACATGTAATCTCATGCTCCTTACACACTCCATAATGGTCCTATTCATCCTTTTAGACACACCATTTTCTTGTGGAGTTATAGGAACCATTTTCTTCCTACGGATTCCATTATATGAACAATAATTTTCAAATTCTCTACTGCAATACTCACCTCCATTATCAGATCTGAGGCACTTCAAATTTTTTTGTCTCGCTCTCAACCAAAGCTTTCCACTTTTTAAAAGTTTCAAATGCTTTTGATTTTTGTTTTAGGAAATATACCCAGTTTATTCTAGTTGTATCATCGAGAAAAGTAACATAATAGCAAGAGCCACCAAGAGAAGATACCTAAGCTAGTCCCCATACATCTGAATGCACAAGCTCTAATTTCTCACTCTTCTTCTCTTTCCCAACTTTGAGAAATAAAACTCTTTTCTATTTTCCATAAACACAATTTTCATAGAACTCCAAGTCAATCTACTTCAAACCTGGTAGCAACTTTCTCGAGTGAAGGATCTTCATCCCTTTCTCACTCATGTGCCCAAGTCTATGGTGCCACAATTTTTGTCTCTATCCCTTTAGCAAGTGTTATAATTGTCTCAATATCAACTGTTTATGTAGGAGCTAAGGTAGAATAAATATTACCAGTACACAAATACAATGTGCCTACCTTTTCACATTTAGCTACTACTAATGCACCTTTAGTGACCTTCTAGGCTTTTTCTGAAAAGGTAACTATGCAGCCTTCACTACCCAATTGTCCTGAAGAAATTAGATTCCTTCTCAAATTTAGAACGTTCCTTACCTCTTGTAGCAACCATTCATTTCCATTCTACAACTTGATTTTTATCTTTCATTTTCCAACAATCTAATAGGGTTCATCATCACCCAAATACCTATCCAAAATCACCTTGAAGATAATCTACAAAATATTTCCTATTGGGGTGGCATGAAATGAAGCCCTTGAATCTATTACCTAGGAATAATTAACATTATATAAACACTAAATTAAAGAATGGGTATGTGTAAGATCATCATGGAAAAAATAGGCCCTTAAGTGGCAATAAAAAGACAGAAAATCAGAGTTAGACAACTTGATGTAAAAATTTGAATAAGTTATCTATATTATTTCAAAAAATTGTAAAAATAGAATTTGTAGCAAATTGAATGTAGTTTCTAAACTACTAGACCTTTATTTAAAAAAAATATATCTATTTAGTGAAAATTTGAAATTTCAATGCAGTAGTATTTAAATTTCAGGGTAAAAATAAGAAGTAGGTGTCTGTCTTACCACCCTAACCACAATAAAATGATAATATATTTTTATAAGATTTTAGATATAATTAGAGGACTCGTGTCCCGATGTGATGCATATTTTTGTATAATTTTTTCCCAAGTAAATAATTAATTATGATTTTTTTATTACAAGTTTTAAAAAATATAAAAACTTGTCTATCTAACCACCTTAACTTGGTCAAAAATTCATGAAATTCAATTTTTATTTTTTTTAATCCTATAGTATGCAAAGCATAGAATGTGACGCATGTTTTGGATTCAAAAAATGTGATACCGTTTGAAAGTTATAGATGTTTTTCAATCAGCCTATCAATCAAAACTTTATTTATAATTCTAATAGAAAATGAATAATAATATTTTATTAAATTCAAAGTAAAGCATAATTTATATTGGTGGAAAGCTGAGAATCTCCTCTAAAAACCCTTTTCATTTCATCAAATTTGGGTAAAAAAAAAGTCATCAGCCACATGGGTCATCATATGGCTTACATATCGCCACTTTTTGGCCCATCATGATCCTGCACATACCCGAATCCTACAATTTATTACTTGAAACATTAGCTTCCTTGTCATCATGTTGTCCATCTCCTTCTTTTCCCTTTTCATACCAATAGTCCTTCTTCAAGTGTCCTAGATTTCCACAGTTCCAGAAATCCATTCCTCCACTAGATTTAGATCTACCTTTCTTCAACTTCCCTTGTGACTTCCCACAAATTGTTGGGCTTTTTCATCTCTCCTTTGTTCTTCCCCTATTATCTACAGTCAAATAATTTATTGATGTTGAAGTCTCATTTGTGCTTTTCCATTGCATTTCCTCACTAACGATAACACCAACAACATCATAAAATTTCAATGTATTTGAACCAAAGACAAAGTTACTTATAGACATTACCAAGCTATTCCAACTTTTTGGAAAATAACATAAAACAAAGAGAGCCCTCACCTCTTCATCAAAATTCACTTTTATAGAAGTTACCTACCTGGTAATTTTATTAAACTCATTTAAATGATTTGTCACAGATCCACCTTCAATCATTTTTAGATTAAACAAATGCTTAATGAGAAATACCCTATTTGAGACAGGGTTTTTCATACAATTTAGCCAAAACTTCCATTAGATCCTTTGTTGTGTTTTCTTTTATTATATTGAATGCCACATATGGTGCAAGGCTCAACCAAATGGTTCCCAGTGCCTTTCTATCTAGAATCTCCCAATCTTCATCAGACATTGCAACATCTTTCTTTTTTTTCCTTGCAATGGCCATCATAAATCCTTTTGATACAAATAATCTTCCATTTGCATCTTCCATAATTGATCATTCTATCCATTGAACTTCTCAACCTTAAATTTTCCTTCTTCTATTGCTCTCACTCAAATCTAGAGGTTTCCTACCAATCAATCAAAATACACATGGATATGATACCAGTTGTTAGGGTTCAGGAATATTTGACCAATAAACATTAACAGTTATATGCAAATTAAATAACCCAGAAATAACAATGAAGAATAACACAAAAGATATCAACACTAAATTTTAATGTGGTTCACCCAATGTGTGATACATCCACAAAAACATAACCACCCAATGATTTTATTATCTAGTACAAAACATATTACAATCTTGTGAATCATACACACCACAACTTATGTCCTAGTCACTTATAACAATATTTTAGGAAGCTTCTATAATTAGGGTTTTACAAAGCCATTTTTTCATTTGATGTGTTAATGGGAAAACCTTAACGTGTCAACGGGAAAACCTTGACATGTTAATGGGATTTTTTTTTTTGGGGGGGGCTACACCCTTGAACCCTTGCTATTGGGGGTTGTCATCCGTGAACCCCCATTATCAATGGCTACCACCCTCAAACCCTCGGTTGGGGCCGGCCTAATCCTAAACCCCGATGAGCATATGTTACAAGTGTATAGTATTTGCATGATCAATCACCACATACCGACAAAACTATGTATATTTCAAACCCAAGAAAAATCATGTTCCTAGAATAAATTCAATGGTATAAGCTCTAACCTTTCAAAAATTATTCCAATAACCTTGTTTAATATAAAAGCTAAACCTTTACAGGTCCGTTAAGGGGTCTGGTTGGGCTAATCTGACTCCAAGGACTTTAGAGGTGGTAAAATGGGAAAAACCAATGGAGGGATGGTGGAGGGTAAACTTTGATGGAGCTTCAAAAGGAAACCCGAGACCCTCAGGAGCTGGTAGCATTGTTCGTGACTAGAATGGAAATGTGTTGGCCTTAGGAGTGATGAAGTTGGAGGAAGGGACTAAAAACATGGTTGAAGTAGCTACAACCTTAATGGAAATTAAGTTAGTCAGAAATCTAGGGGCAACAAAGGTTCATTTGGAGAGTGATTCTTTGGTAATCATCCAAGTGATAATGAAAGGAGGTATATGTGCTTGGAATTTGCATGGAATGATTATGAAAATCAATGAAGATCTAACTTTTTTTAATGACTTCAAGGTAATTCATGTAAGGAGAGATGGAAATATGGAAGTGGATACCCTCTCAAAATGGGTGTTAACATTTGCAGAGGTTGGTGAAATTATAATTGAGGATTTTGGTCAAATAGTTTTGGAGGAAGATCTTACTGACGCATTAAATATAGGAAGGAGTTAATGATAGAGAATAAAGGACTGATTTTTAAATTCTCGAAGCAATTGAAGAATTGATGTTGTCTTGGTTGTCGGTGCTAGACGTACGTTTGACATTAATGGAGATGGCTGGCAATATTATGTGTATTGTAAATACACACTACGATTTTCTCAACGCTTCTCAGTTTTTGGTGGAAAACAAAGCTTCCAAGTTAGCGATGGTAGTTGCAAGATAGTGTGACAGAGAAGAAATGGAGGAAAAATTCACATTGCAGTCAAGGAGGAAACTGAATCCTTTTACCAGAAAAGCAACAGTGAAGAGGTTACAAGGAATGCTCCTCTTCAAGGATGAGAAAGTGGCGCAATCAGTCCAGTTAATTCTAGGCAAAGGATTTGGAGATTTGAATCAAAAATACCAAAAAAATATGGATGTATATTCATTGATCATGGTGTGGGGCTTGGACTTAGGAGAGCCGGTGGAGGAGGTGAGAAAAGTGATGAAATCTTAGGTGCATGAGGACTTTTTAGTGAATATGGAAATCATCCTAGAATGGGACATTCTGAGCAAAGGTTTGGATGTGAGTGGAGGTGTGGAAGATGAATATTATGAAGAAGCTGAGATGAACCATCCTTTTATCAGATGGCCAGAGCGAAGAACCAAAGCACAGTGGAGGGAAGGAGCGGACCGGGGGTGGAAAGCACTGAAAGTCTATGTGGAATTGATGGAGGTTGAGGAATTTATTGAGGAACTCAAATTTGTAGCTAGAGCAGAGATGTTGGAGAAGAAAGGGTTATGCCCAAGGAAGAAGCAGAAGCAAACAATGGCATATAGTCCATTGTACCTGGGTAGTTCATCTAGAACCTTTATGTAACAATAAATGTTTTAATTTTGTCTTGTCTACTATTTTGTCGTGCTTTGCGAAGTTGACATTTAGGGGTTAAGCCCAAATTTTACCATTGGATATGTAAACATTTTGGGGAACAGGTAGTAGCAGGTAGGGTAGTATGCAATCTGTAGAAATAAGAGGGAAGGGCTTTTGGAGAAATTGCTAGTTTAGAAAAAAAAAATTGAAGGTAGCTGGTAGGGTTTGAATTTCAGAAGATACTGTAAATTTTGATCTATCATTAATAAAATAAACTATTATTATCGACCAAAAAAAAGAAGAAGCTAAACCTTTATTCTATTGTGTATCTTGTGCTCAAAAGCTCCATGTGGAATATTTCTTCAATTTTGTTTCATGTGAATGTTTAGAACCTACAACTATTTTTTTAGAGTTCCCTAATATCTAAACAAACAAAAAATTATCTTTGTTGAGTCCTAAAATACCATGCACTTTTCTTTTGTTAGAGTAATGGGCTATTCACCTAAATATTTAATTCATCTTTATTAATTAATTAGCCCCCCTTACTTTATTCACTTAAGCTAAAGTTAGGAATTTATTTTTATATTATTTAATTAGCTTTTTTTATCTCATTGTATATGAGTGTGACACTTGTCGCATGCTAATTAATCCTCCTTTAGGGTTTCTATCTCCTTTCATAAGGATAGATCTCTCATTGTAATTAATCATTCAAGTTATTTTTTACATCAATACAATTCTTAGGTTGTGTGCACTATTTTTCCACAGATCCACTCTTTTGTGATAGGTATTTTTTGGGTACTATGAGGTTAATTTTCCAAATTCAACATGGTATCAGAACCTCAAATATGTAGCTTGTTAAAAATTTAAGGATCCAACCTTTGAGAAAAAAAATTGGTACATCTTGGAGAAAAATTAAACTCACCATCATGATTAGGAGGTTGAATAAATGAATTTTGACATAAACTTTGACTAGTTTTGGATTCAAGAGCTCGGAAGGCAAAAAAAATTGTTTTGGAGGTCATGTGACCCCCAAAACCCCTATTCATATGGTCAACATTTAAAAATAATAATAATAATTTATAGCAATGAAGCACTTTATTAAAGCGCTCAACACATATAAATTGGGGTGTCACCAGCACTTAGCCTATGGGCCACCCAAGCAACCCCCAAAGAGTAATAGAGCCACCTTTCAAAACCCCATAACCCAAGCCTCAGCCCCTAAGGGATTTAAATCAAAGTCGCGGGTCACTTGAGTGACCGAACCCTACACTATAGCCCTTGCACACTTTTAAGAATCCCCAATAGTCACATGAGTGACTAGGGGCTAGCAATTTAGCCCCCAACACCAATAGAAGGTTGCCTATGTGACCAAGGGCTGGCAATTTTAAGCCTTGTATTTGATTTGCTAGGCCTAATTGTGCAAGTTTCAGTAAATTAGGTGTAACTTGGGTGTATGATCTCTATTTTCAAAAAATATATATAATCAAAAAGTTGGTTTTGAGCCTATTTCAAATATACAATCCATTTTTCTTGATTCTACTCCATAATTTTTTTACAAGATGTTAAATTCAAATCTTCTTTTATATGCTTTTGGGGCCATAAATTGGGTATATAGACTCTTATTTTTGCAAATAAATAGGTGTTAGAAAGGTGATTCAGTGCTCTATCCAAATCTATAATCCAATATTCCAAAAAAATAACCAAGTGTATATATAGTGATATTTTTCTTTTTCAAGATTTTTTCTTTCAAGTAGCATTGAGGTTTGGTTTTTATTGTTGTGGGGGCTATTTTTTCTTGCATTTTGTATATATACATATCAAAAAATAGCAAACACCTCCCAAACATTCTTTTAAAACCTCAAAACACCATGGTGGAAACCTCTTCCATTGAACATTTCACACCACACAACTATCATGTCTGAAAAACTTAGGTGAATAGATTGCTTACATTTAAGGGTTTATGGTCCACCTTGGATGAAGTACAAACATAGCTGACACGTCAATTTGAAATATTTCAACTTAGGAAAAAGACAAATGAGGCTATGGGACTAATTTCACTACATGTTTCAGATGGTCTTTTATTTCACATTAAGTCTTGTACTACTCCTAGGTAGATGTGGGTGAAGTTCAATGATCTTTTTGGCACCATCAATGAGTTTCATGCTCTACAAATTGAGGAAAATTTGACATCACTTGTACCTGATGCATTCCCTTCCATTGAGGACTTCTTGTAGAAATTTAAGTCCTCGGATTACTTTTACAAGGTTGTGAGAAGAACAAAACAGACAAGAAGTGCACTTTCTCAATATTGTCTAAGCTTTGAGCACCATTTCAGGTCTTCTCTTCCACATTTTACTCTACCATGGATGCTTTGGGTGATGCTTTTACCATTCCTATCTTTGAGGTTTTCTACGATTGTTTCACATGGGAATAGATAAATTTGGTTCAGCTGGATGCTCTTATAGGTTCTAAAAATCATCCATTGGTAGCCCAACCATCTAAGGAGAAACAAAAGAAGAAACAAAATCTCAAAATACATTCATGAAGTAGTGATAATCCCTCCAAGCCACCGCCAAATTCAAATAAAAAATCATATTATTCTCCTAAGACTGATAAATCTTTCAAGTCTAGTGTATCTTCCTCTAAGACAAAAAAGAAATCAAGTGAGCCTTGTAGTTTTATAGCAAGGAAGGGCATCCAGTTACCAGGTATTGGAAGAGATTAGAGGCTTTAAAGGAAGCCACGTAGTAGCATAAAATTATAGCTCCTCGGTCCTCTTCCACACATTTAGAGAAATGCCATTCTCTTTATGCATAGTACTTACCTTGAAAATCTGCTTGGATACTTGATTTTGGTGCTATTCACCACATGACACATACCAAAGATTTTTTACCACTCTTCACATTGTGGCACTACAAAAATTATAGTGGGTGACTCCACTCATATTTCATTTTTGGGTTCAAGTTTTGTTTAACTAGAAGTTGGTTGTTTTTAGGATATACTTGTTGTTCTTGATATTTCAACCAACCTTCTCTCAATTTATTAGATTTTTCATTCTAGCACTGGTGGGATAGTTAAGTTTTCATCACATTATGTGGTTTTTTGAAACCTCCATGATCTTGATATTGTTGTGGCTACTGGGAATTTTGATTAAAAATCATAACTATACAAATTTTATGGATTTGATAGCACACCTAGTTTTGGTTCATCTCTCATAGAACATGTAGATTAAATGAGTGAGCTTTGGAATGAGCATTTTGTTCATGTCAATTATAGGTATCTCCAATAGATGAGTACATAGAAAGTAGTGTTTGGGCTCCCTAATATTTCCTATACTGATGTTTTTTGTAGAGGATGTGTTCTTGGAAAACATAACCATGATTATTTTCTTATGGGTAGAGCCACACATGCTAGGTCACCCCTTGAGTTGGTTCATAATGACCTCATATCATTTTTTAATCCTTTTTCAAGAGCCAAATATGCACTCACTTTTATTGATGACTTCTCTAGATGTACATGGGTTTACTTTTTTAAGTACAAGAGTGATGTCTTTGATTCATTCAGGATCTTTAATGCATTCATGGAGAAGAAATACGGTCTTTCTATCAGGAAAATACACACAAATAATGTCAGGGATTATGCCAATTAGGCTTTTAGGGACTTTTTTTATTGAGCATGGTATGCAACATCAACTTACAATTCCATACACCCCTCAATAGAATGGTGTTGCCAAGAGAAATAACAAAACATTATGCATGATTTAGTCATGAGATATGGATTCTTCCTTTTGGGTTGAGGTGGAGAATTGTGCCAATTACATTCAAAATCAAATGCCTCATAAGGCATTACAACATATGACTCCTGAGGATGCTTGGACCCATGTCAAGATCAATGTTTCTTTATTCATTTTTTTGCAAATGAGGCTTGGGCATACATACCAAATGCACAATAAAAATCCATGGAGAAGAAAAACCAAACACTCATATTTTTTGGCTACTATGAGGATGTTAAGGTATATAGGTTGTTTGATCTTGATTCTAGAGAGGTCTTATTTTAGTGAGATGTCTAGTTTGATGAGCACTTTTCTCTAATGGATTCTTCATCACTAGCTTCTCCCTCACTTCCTACTCCTCCTACTTCATCTCTTGAGGATTCCTTATCTCTTGAGGATGGTGATGATTATGATGTTTCAACTCCACCACCACCTATAGATTTTCAACATTTAGCCAAGTGGGCCCACAATAATATTGATGTAGTTGGATATTTAGTAGGTGATCCTTCAAATTCCCATCGTACTCATTCATAGACATTGGGTACTAGTCTTTTGATTCATGCTATTTTAGATGATCCTAAAACAAATTCAGATGTGGCGAGTATTCTTGAAGAGGACAAGGCTATGGAGGATGATTATTCTTCACTAGTAAACAATAATCCTTGGGATCTAGTTCCTCTTTCCAAGGGAAGAAATTTGGTTCGATGCAAGTGGTTGTGAAATAAAAAACATGCTACCTATGGTTCTATTGAGAAGTATAAGGCTCCTCTTGTTTCAAATTGGTTTTATCAAGTTGGGGGAATTGACTATTCTGAGACCTTTTCTCATGTTTCCAACATGGATTGCATTTTCCTTGTACTTTCACTTGCAGCGTCACAGGGATGGGTTATTTACTAGATGGATGTGAAGAGTTCATTTATGCATGGTGATATTTATAAGGAGATTTATATGGAGAAACCATATGGTTTTGTGCAAGATTATTCACTTGTTTGTAGACTTTTACATTCACTATATGGTCTCAAAAAAGTTCCTCAAGCTTGGTATGAGAAGATGGACTCTTTTTCGCTCTCTTTTGGCTTCACACAATGTCATTTCATTCCCATAGTTTACATTCAACATTACGGGGTGATATTTTAATCATATTTTTATATGTAAATGATTTGATTCTTATAGGTGGTTTAACAAGATTTGATGGAGCAATTTGAGATGACAAATATCGGCCTTCTGTACTACTTTCTTGGCTTATAGGTTATTCAATATTTGGATGGGATTTCCATATTTCAGAAAATGTATGCTCTTGATATGCTTCAGATATTTGGTATTCTTTATTGTAATCCTTCCCCCACACCATTTCAATTAGTTTTTGTATTATCTTTCACTTTTACTACTCCTTCAAAAGATGCTACATTATACAAGAAGTTGGTTGGTAGTTTGTTGTACCTAACACATTCATGTCCTAATCTTTCTTGTGCAGTTGGTCCTGTCTCTTGATTCTCACATGAGAGTCATTGGAAATATTCCAAACACATTTTGAGATATATTTAGGACACCTCATATTATGGTATTCATTATACATCAAGAGCTTCTCAGATTATCGGTTTCACTAACTTAGATTGGGTTGGTGATGAAAATGACAAGAAGTCTACTTTTGGTTTTGTTTTTTCCTTAGTTCTATCCCTATTGCATGGTCTTGAAAAAAGAAATCTACTATTGCTTTGTCATCTATAAAGTTTGAGTACCGAGTAGTCGTTCTAGCCAAACAAGAGATTGCATGGCTTCATTAGTTGATGATTGAGTTTAGTTTTCCTCTTGATAGTCTCACTATTCTTTGGTGTGACAATCGAAGTGTCATTCATATTTCATGCAACCTAGTGGAGCATTAGAGGACAAAACAAATTGAGATCCACATTCACTTCATTCGCCACTTGATTTAGGATGGTGTTCTCATCTTGGATTGCATTCCTATAGAGGAGCATGTTGCAGACATCTTCATGAAATCTCTGGCATCACCTCATAATCTTTATTTTTGATCGATGCTTGGGGTGAAGGAATTTTTCCTTGGGGGTCTTCATGAGGTCTTCTGTCCTTCATGTTTTATGCATTATATTTACATCTCTTTTTTGGAGAGGAGTTTTCTCCCATTATTTTTTTCTCCTTTTCTCTATTTTGGAGAGATCTTTTGTTTGTACATGGGTACCTTATCAATCCTTGTTGTCAGAAACCATTTTGCATTCTTCATTGCATTAATTTTAGAGTTTGTTATATTTTCCCTAAGTTCATATTAATGGGGGTGGTAGAGTAATGGGTTATTCACCTAATTAATTAATTCATCTTGATTAATTAATTAGGTACCCTTTACTTCATTCACTTAACCTAAACTTAGGAATTTTAATTTTTATAATTTAATTAGATCTATTTAGATTCACATGATAACTAAGAGGGGGGTGAATCAGTTGTGTATTAAAACATTCAATACCTCATTAAGTTTCAAACCCATATCAAACTTTAAACGCTTATTAAGCATTGGTAGAATGTAAACATGTGAAACAACAATGTAAACACAACCATACACAAGAGAGAACCATATTTACATGGAAAACCCTAAGCAGAGAAGAACCACAGTGGGGATTAGTTCACATATATATGAATAACAACACCAAATACAATTAGGCTCACTACAAACGACTCACTACATAGAAAAGAAGAAAGGTTCACTACTGGGTGGCTCATTTCCAAAAATAAAGAAGAATAGAAGAAATTGTTATAGAGAGATTCACTATCTTAGAGCAATAGAAAAATCCACCACTTCAAATTTATTCCATCCACAACATTTGGATCATTACCTCTAGTAACTTTAATCACACTAAAAATGTAGACACCTTCTACTCACTACATCTAAAGTCATGGGCATTATAGCTCACACTCAAATCACCACACTTGATCAAATTCGCATCATTCAAATTTTCCACACACTCAACACAAACTCCATCTTTCCTTTATATCATCTACGACCTAAAAAATATTAATTAGGTTGGCCTCAATGAAATGTATGCACCTCAAACATGCAACACCAAAATAGGTCAACACCAAACAATTTTGTAGCGGAAATAAGTGAAGGAAAACCACACCAAGGGTTAACTAGAACCCAAATATACATCACCACACTACTAAAAACATCCACAGTCCTCGAGGTACTTCTATAAATAGTGCTAGCATGCCAATTCAGCCAAAATTGAACTAACACTACAAGGAACCACATACATGCCTCTCTAGGTCCAAAACCAACATGCGGACCACACAACAACACTCCAAAAAATCCATATAACACCCCAAAATATTCCAAAATCATTAAAATAATTTTCAAAACTACCTCAACTACCTAAAAGAAAGATTACTTGCATCCTATGCATCAAGATGCACTACCATTGAATTCTAACAAAAGAACCAAGCTTGCAGAGAAACTCAAAACTAGAAACTCCAAGGAAAAGTAGATACAAATAATATAAGAACATTTCAAAATCTACAAGACAAGAAACCTCACTATGAATAAATGCGGAGCAATCTCATTTCTCCCATAAAACCTTCTATACAGACAAACACACTGTCAAACACAACTTCTACTGCAACGTGATCCAAAACTTGAAACTCTAGATATAGAACCTTTGAACACCTCTGGTCATCACATCCAAATTGCACAAGCATATCTTCAACCATGAAGAAACTTGGAGCACAATACTAAACACACCTTTGTCACATTGCACACTCTTTTATTCAAATTTTCTCAAAAGTACTTGGAAACCAAGTGAACCAATTACATCAACAACACCAACACAACACTACAACACTTTCTTATCATGACTATAATATCTATAGCACCAACAACTCCAATGGAAACACAATCAATCTCAACCAAATTCCATACTATTGGAATAAATGACAACAATTGCAAGATACTTGCAATAATCTCCCCCTTTTTCATTGATGGAAATACCAAATATGAAAACCCGCAACAACAACAAAAAAATATTCATTAAGTAGCACTCCCCCTTGTTGGGGTACACTTCACTCTCTCTCCCTTTACCTGTACTCCTCAGAAACCATTCTCTCTACAATCATCACTTTCTCTCCCCTATCTAAGGAGTTCTTCAACCATTATTCTCCCCCTATGTTTTTCATATCATACTCCCCCCTTTTGAAATAAATTTTTTCCTTGTGTTTTTCAGACTTCACTCTCTCCCCCTTTGAAATTAATAGCAAATGAAAACATCTTTCCCTTTGACAACACTTTCATATGATTTTTATTTTTTTCTCTCCCCTTTTGAAATCTATATACATCACTTTTATACCACTTTCACACTTCTCTTTAGGAAACACTAGCAAGCAACTACTCTCTTCACTGCTCTTCTTCATACAAATCTCATTAATGCACACACTACACTACTCATTCTTCACTGCTTCCTCTACTGCTTTCTCTTTTCTCCACACTGATGCAGTCCAAGGTAGTAGGGTCCGATGAGGGACTGTCCCACCTCATAGCCTAAAAAAATAACACTCAAATCCTATAGATATACAATGGAAGCTAACAGATAATCAACATAAAGATGCAAGAACACAGGACACTAGAATTATCTTGGGAAAACCCTCAAAGGGAAAAACCCAACCTTCAAATTTCACTCCTCATCATATTATGATCTCAAAACACATTACATATGACACTCAGGCTTTATAGATGCTAGGCCGCAGCCTAGGGATTAAAAACAATTCATACAATAATTTTCTTACATTGCTTCTTCCTTCTGCTCCACGATTTCTCTACTTTGTGATCTTTCTGGATCAAAACATTTTGTCACCATGCTTCATGACTTCATTTATCGGTTTCTCTTTGATTGATTACAACATTATTCACACACAAAAATCGCACATCTCACACTATGCCTCTATGTTCCTCCACCATGCCTCAAATGGTATAAATAATCGCTCATATATATCCACATCTAGGATAACATCAACTATATTTCAGCCCAAATCAATAAGAAATTATCAATGTGAATCAACCAATTTTGGCCAAAACATAGTAGGGACCTAAAAAAACACGTATTGAACACGAAACACCATAAAAAATTATCCTCAAAGATCCACAACATGCTACAGTCACCTTGTCGGCCATGAACATGAAAAACATGAACTCCTAGAAGAAATCATCGATCATGAGCACAACAATCGATGCGAACTAACAACATAGATAGATCACGATCTAGAAACATCCAAAAGCATCATGAATCACCACTGAAGCATTCACAACAACTCAGATTACTAGAATCATATCATCTTCTTTCAGAAACACTAACTACAACAACATAATAACTGTCGGAACACCGATACTCATAACTTGATCAAATCTTCACACGAACCTCTGAAACTTCCGATGGATAAACTAGATATACTTGTCAATAAACCCTTTAATCAGAAAATTCTCACCATTAATATAATGAACTAGCCATCTTACAGAATAAACTCTAAGGTCACTCTCTCTAACTAAATGTTCTTATTCCCAACTAATTGAATCTTTCGGATGCCCTTTCATCAGACTCTCAAGGTTATTTGAAAAGTGAGCCTCTTCACTTTGGGCTCAGTTATGTCAAAATCAATTTTGTCTCTTTGAATTTTTTCGACGATCTATTCACAAGTACTTGCAACTACCTCAAGGTCGGTGGTCTATTCAAGTCCACCCTTCAAAACTGCCTCAAGTGTAATTTGGATTCAACGATCTACCTACAAGCCTTGCACTGCCTCAATGATCGGTGGTCTGAACAATTCTTCTTCACAAGTTGCCTCAATATCAATTTCTGCTTCAATCAATTAAAATTTTAACATATATTTGCATCCTCTGGAACAATCATATGACTTCCTTAATCCATCAATACCATTTCCAAATTTCCTCTACAACACTTTTTGATCTCTGCATACCTCAAAATATTATATTTTCTTCTCTATATATATTGTTCCTATACTATTCTCTATAAATTTTCTCCTCCAGTAGAATATCCTATCATTTCCTCTTTCTCTACAATGTAGACTCCTTTTCCCAGTTATGCTTCACATCAATTCACATAAACTTTCTCTTGAATTTCTTTCACAAGTCTCCTTAAGATCACCGCTTCTTCTTCTCCTGGTTCCATTATCAAATTTGATGTCTCATAAGGTTCCTCTTCCTCTACATAAATTGTCTTTGTATCAACAGGCTCTTCTTCATCTGCACAAACTATCTCTACATCCTTCACTACTTCTCTTTCATTAGCTTCTCTAGTATTAGGTTCTTGATGACATTTAGTTCTTGATTCTTTCTTCCTCCAAACTTGAAAATAGGTTCCTTCTCTAGAAAATCCTCTTTCACTCCTCTAGTACCCTTCATTGTGATAAGTATTGAATCCTATCACCTCTCCCTCTATAGTTTGAATAAATTTCCTTGTTTTTCTCTGCATAAGGTCTTCTTTCTTTGTATCCTGATCCTTCCTTTCCTTCAACACATGAATTCTTCAATCTGTAAAACTTTCTAAACTTATGAGCAAAATACTTCCATTTTGATCCATCTATCCATCCATAATTCATCTGTATACAATTTTTCCTAGGCTTCCTCCCTCTCATTTTATTCCAACACATCTTCTCAGAATGATTCCTTAATCCATAAAACTTACAAGGGTGTAAATTCCAACACAATTCCTTTTTATGTCCATGTTTATTACAATGTGAACAAGACATACATTTCCCCCCCTGATCTGATTTTCTTGAATTTACAATAACATCCTTAACTTTGTCACATCCAAGGCCTTCATTTTTTGCTCTCCTTACCGGTACAATAGGTTCTATCATTCCTTGTTGATTCTTTCCCAATCCTTTTCCTCTGTATCCCATTTTCTGCATGATTTTGAAACCAATACCATCTCCAACAATTACAGACTTGGTCGTACTTTCATCTTCAATCTCACTTTCTAAAGAAGTTTTTGCAACATCACACAAATCATCAGTATCACAAGAAACATCACACACCTCAGGTTTAGATCTCAATCTTTCATTTTCCTTCTCCAATTGATTAGCATGTTCCTTCAAGTATCTATTTTCCTTCTTCAATTCTTCTAGACTTTCTTCCAGATCTCTGCTCCTCTTGTCCAGCTTCTTAAACAACTTGAATCCTTCTTCCATTTTCTTTTTAGCATCTTCAAACTTATCCAGCTTTGCTTCCAGTTCTTCATTTCTCCTTCTTTCAATTTCCAGTTCTTCTTCAAGAGCATCACACTTGTCTTTTCCCAATTCTTTCATCCTCTCCATCAATTTTGAATTACACTTCTTGAGTTCGCACAATTCTTCCTCCAAATTATCCCTTTCACATATTCGGTTTTCTTTTTCCTTCTTCGTCCTTTTTCCAATCTTCCTCATTTTACAATAGATTAACAACCAACTCTTCAACCTACTCTAATGAACTTGCAACCAGCTCTGATGAACTTGTAACCTAAAGAAAGTCAACAAATAATCAACCCTGTCAGGACCTGCTCTGATACCAATTGATGTAGTCCAAGGTAGGAGGGTTCGGTGAGGGATTGTCCCACCTCGCAACCTAAAAAACTAACACTCAGATCTTATAGATATACAATAGAAGCTAACAGATAATCAACATAAAGATGCAAGAACACATGACACCAGAATTATCCTGAATACCCTTAAAGGGAAAAACCCAGCCTTCAAATTCCACTCATTATGTTATGATCTCAAAACACATTACATATGCCACTCAAGCTTTATAGATGCTAGGCCGTGGCCCAAGGATTACAAACACTTCATACAATAATTTTCTTCCACCACTTCTTCCTTCTCCTCCATGATTTCTCTGCTCTATGATCTTTTTGGATCAAAACATTTTTTCACCGTGCTTCATGACTTCATTCTATCGACTGCTCTTTGATTGATTAGAAAATTATTCACACACACAACTCACACATCTCGCACTATGCCTCCTTTTTCCTCCACCATGCCTCAAATGGTATAAAAAATTTATCATATATATTCGCATCTAGGATAACATCAACTATATGTTGACCCAATAAAATATGAAATGTATACAAACTATCAGCCCAAATCAATAAGAAATTATCAATGCGAATCAGCCAATGTCAGCCAAAACATAGTATGGACCAAAAAAACATGTCTCAGACATGAAACACCATAAAAAATTAGCCTCGAAGATTCACAACATGCTACAATCACCTTGTCAACCATGAACATGAAAAACATGAACTCCTAGAAGAAAATCACCAATCGTGAGCACAACAATCAATGCAAACCAATAACACAGATAGATAATGATCTGGAAACACCCACAAGCATCATAAATCACCATAGAATAATTCACAACTTAGATTACTAGAATCACATCATCTTCTTTCAGAAACACCAACTACAGCGATAGAACAACTGTTGGAACACCTATACTCATAACATGATCAAATCATCACGCGAACCTTTGAAACTTATGGTGGATAAACTAGATATACTTTTCAATAACCCTTTAATCCACAACTTCTCGACATTAATATAATTAACTAGCCATCTTACAAAATAAACTCCAAGTTCACTCTCTGTAACTGAATCTTCTTTGTCGCAAGTGATTAAATATTTTTGATGCCCCTGCATCATACACTCCCCTTAGGGACACAATATATGTTCTACCTAATTGCACCAAACAAAAAAATCACTACCTACTCCCCCTAAGAGGTATCCTTCAACATTAGTCTAGGACCAAGGATGTATCTTGAAATGATTCCTAGAAAGGTGCACCAACTTATGCATCTAGTTGAAAGAAGGAGGGGAAGTAACTCATAACTTCTTTTGGAGATACTCAAAAGTATCTTTAGGAAGAGCCTTGGTGAAAATATCTACAACTTGATCCTTTTTTAGGAACATACTCTAGCTTCACCTCATTCTCTGCAACCTTTCCCTTAGAAAGTGGTGCAAGAGCACCAAGTTGCTTTCAAGCCTCCATGAGGTCATTTGTAAATAGTTGCTCTATTTTGTGTATTGGGTCTTATAATAAGGTTTATAAAACCATTTTATAGGTGTTTGAGTCTTATGAAGTAATATTTTAAGTCATTTGTCAAATAATGTTTAAAGTTGTTCCATATTGTAAAAATTGTAAAAGTTGCTCAAGAAAGTTGTCAAGCAACTTGTCAAAAGTGTCATTAAGGTGTTTTGTCAACAAAATAACTAAAAGGTGGTTGAAAATAGTTGGTTTTTGTTGTAGATGTATAATTACACCCTCCAAAACTCGAATTGGAGGTTGGAGACATTATTTTGGAGTTTGATGAATGGCAACCTCAAGTTTGGTGTGCATTTTATGTTTTCTACATTGTTTTCAGGTTGAAGTTGTGATTTTTACGGACTGATATCAATTCAAATAATAGAGTATCATATATGGATGGAAAGGTATCTGTTTCTAGTTTCCAATTATTTTTGTCTCATTGAATTTTAATGAGTTTTGTGAAAGATATGACTATTTTAGTGAGGGCAGGTTTAAACACGTCCTAAGGTTTGCAGTTTTGGAAAAAATACAATAACTTTATTTTCAACCATTAGATCTTTATAAAAATTGGAAGGGATCTCTGTAATTATGTTATCTTAAATCCCACTAAAGCGATTGGCTTTATTATTTTTTTTGTAGAAGTTATTAATGACTGTTCATTGCATTAAATTGTGGGCTACCATGGCTATGTTTCTAATGTGATCTAGAATGCACTTAATAATTCTTTGAGATGAGTAATTTTATGAAATTTGTGAAGTAAATGGAATGTTGAGTTGTGAATCCTCTTTCTCTGCATCATAGTGGTATCAAAGACCAAAGATGCTCTGGGAAAGTTGTTTGTGGTTTGTGTGTGGTTGTTTGCAGGTTGAGGAAGGAACCTAATTGCCTAGGTGAGGCAAGGTGAAGTGGAAGCAAGGAGAGACTTGCTTGTGAAGATGGAATTTTTAAAGAGATGTTGGTAAGATGAGGATTCATGAAGGAAGAAGGAAAGAGAGGAAAAGGAAATGAGAAAGAAGGAAAGACAAAAGGCAAGACAAATAGAGTTTGAGGAAGCCCTAGAAAAGATAAGCCAAAGGTTGGAAAGATTAGAAAAAGAACACCAACTTCTTAAGGAAGCACAAAGGAGTTGGAATATACCAATTTCAAAGAGGTTAAGATGGCCTCTAAAGAAGATTATGAAGAAGGAAAGAAAACAAAAGAAAGCAACAAATGAGACAAAGGTAAATTTTGAATCTATTGTTCAAGTTGAGCAAGATAAGTTACAAGTTGAGATGCATGATATTTCAATTGTGTTTGAAGATGAACAAACTTATTTATTGGTTAATGAACATGTTGATGTTGAGATTAGTGATGTGGTTGTTGTTGATAATCAACTAGTTGATGAAATTATTGTTGATTAACAAGTTGAGAAGGTTTTTGATGTTATTGATAACCCTTGTATTGATACTCAAGTTGATGATGATAAAGTTGTTGATAACATTGATGTTGATATTCATGATCAAGTTGTTGTTGATGATAAGGTTGTTAATAAAGATGTTGCAGATCTATTTGATAATGAGGTATATGAAGGTTTTCAAGAGTATGATGTAGATTATATATGGTACTCTAATGATAAGAATGAAGATATAGATGATGCTACTGAAGTTTATACACAAGAAATGGAGTTTTGGAGCCTAGATGTTGAGAAAATGATGGCGAAGAGATGGTATAAGAAGAAGAGGAAGACAAAACCATGGGTTAAGATGAAGATACAAGTGTTTTTGATTTCAGATGATAGTGAAGAATCATTTATTTTTGCAGGTGCTTTATTTTATGCTAACTCAGGGGACTTGAGTTTTTTCTTCAAGGGGTGTATGGTGCAAAAGCACCAAGTTGCTTTCAAGCCTCCATGAGGTCATTTGTAAATAGTTTCTCTATTTTGTGTATTGGGTCTTATAATAAGGTTTATAAAACCATTTTATAGGTGTTTGAGTCTTATGAAGTAATATTTTAAGTCATTTGTCAAATAATGTTTAAAGTTGTTCCATATTGTAAAAATTGTAAAAGTTGCTCAAGAAAGTTGTCAAGCAACTTGTCAAAAGTGTCATTAAGGTGTTTTGTCAACAAAATAACTAAAAGGTGGTTGAAAATAGTTGGTTTTGGTTGTAAATGTATAATTACACCCTCCAAAACTCGAATTGGAGGTTGGAGACATTATTTTGGAGTTTGATGAATGGCAACCTCAAGTTTGGTGTGCATTTTATGTTTTCTACATTGTTTTCAGGTTGAAGTTGTGATTTTTATGGACTGATATCGATTCAAATAATATAGTATCATATATGGATGGAAATTTCTCTATTTCTAGTTTCCAATTCTTTTTGTCTCATTGAATTTTAATGAGTTTTGTGAAAGATATGGCTATTTTAGTGAGGGCATGTTTAAACACTACCTAGGGTTTGCAGTTTTGGGAAAAATACAATAACTTTATTTTCAACCATTGGATCTTTATAAAAATTGGAAGGGATGTCTATAATTATGTTATCTTAAAGCCCACTGAAGTGATTGGCTTTATTATTTGTTTTGTAGAATTTATTAATGACTATTCATTGCATTAAATTGTGGGCTACCATGGCTATGTTTCGAATGTGATCTAGAATGCACTTAATAATTCTTTGAAATGAGTAATTTTATGAAATTTGTGAAGTAAATGGAATTTTGAGTTGTGAATCCTCTTGCTCTGCATTAGAAAGTGATACCAAATAGAGATATGTTTTGTTCTTTAATGCATTAGTGGGTTCTTTGAAATATTGATAGCACTTGTATTATCACACAAGATAGAAATGGTTTCATCATATGATACTCTGATAGCCTTATTATTTTTATTCATCCACAACACTTGTGTACATCATGATTCTATTGCAATATATCATGCCTCTATAGTAGGCAATGATAATGAATCTTGTTTCTTACTCAACAATGAAACCAACCTACTTCCAAGAAACAAAGCACCTCCACTTTTACTTCTATCATCTGTACATCTTGTCCAACTTGTATATGTATATACACACAAAGATAAATTATTATCCCTAGAATACCATAAACCAAAGTCTAGAGTGCCCTTCAAGTATCTAAATATCCTCTTTATTGCTACAACATGTGATTCTCTAGGATCTTCTTGAAATATTGCCACAATACAAACTACATGCATGATATCCAATATATTAGTAGTTAGATATAGCAGTCTTCCAATAATTGATCTATACTTTCTCTAATCATCCTTAAGAGATTCATTATTCTTTCTCAAATTACAACTAGTAACCATGGGAGTACATATCGGTTTAGAATCCTCCATTCCAAACTTTTTTGACATTTCCTTTATATATTTTTACTGAGAAATGAAAATACCTTTTTTTTATTAGCTGATTTATAATCCAAGGAATAAATTCATTTCCTCAAAATATTATGTCATCAACATACACTACCACAATCAAGATTTTTTCTCCCTCAAACTTAAAGTAAAGGTTGTTATTTGTAGTACCTTTTTTGAATCCTTGCTAGAATAATTACTTCTCCAAACTTGCATACCAAGACCTAGGAGCCTGTTTGAGTCCATACAATGCCTTATTCAATCTACAAACCATATCAACATCATCTAATAACTGAAAACCTTCCAGTTGTTCAATGTACACCTCTTCTTCTAACTCACCATTCAAGAATGCAAAATTCACATCCATCTAATATACCTTGAAGTCTTTATGTTCTACAAAATCCAAAAAAATTATAATGGCTTCCATCTTTTCCATCAGAGGAAAATTCTATTCAAAATTTATTCCTTCCACTTGTGAGTAGCCCTTACACACAAGTCTAGCCTTATTTCTAACAACTTTTTCATCCTCATTCAAATTTTTCATAAAAACCCACTTAGTTCCTATCACATTATTATTTGCAGGTCTTGGGAGAAATTCCCAAGTATGATTCTTGTAAATATTTTCTAACTCTTCTTTTATAGCCCCGATCCAATTCTCATATTTACATGCCTCACTCACTGTTTTAGGTTCTACCTTTGAAAGTAAAAAAAAATTACATGTTCCTCTATCATGCCATCGTTTCTTCTTAACAACACACCTTTCCTCTTATATCCAATAATTTGATCTTCAAAATGATTCTTCTGCACATAATTAGGAGTCTTAGGGATCTTTTCTAGAGCTTCATTCTCTTCAACTTTCATCAATTTTTATTTCTCTTCATTTTCTTCTTCACTGCAAGGGGGTTCATTAGATTCACATCCTTATATCAATACTAATCTGTAGTGGTTCTTCATCCACCTTGACACGTGCACTCTCAACAATTTTCTTTAGTTTTTTATTGTAGAACTAGTATGATTTGCTTCTTGTAGAGTATCCAAGTAATATTCTTTCATCAAATCTTGCATCAAACTTTCCTAATTTTTGTTTATCTCTTCTAATTTATAATTTCCTTCTAAAAAATTTGAAGTATTTCACAGTGGGAGCTTTTCCATACCATAACTCATAGGGATTCTTTGAATTTTTCACTCTTGCTTGACCTCTATTAAGAATGTATATTGTAGTATGAATAGCTTCTCTCTAATAGACATATGATAGATTTTCTTCTTTCATCATAGTCCTTACTACTTCTTGAATTGTTCTATTCTTTCTATCCATAACTCCATTCTGTTGATGATTTATAGGAGCTGACAAATATCTCTTTATTCCTTGATCTTCACAAAATTTGTTAAACTCATTGGAGGTGAAATAACCACCTCTATTAGACCTTAATAACTTAATTTTTACATCCATTTCATTCTCAACTATAGGCTTAAATTATTTAAAATTATTTAGAGCTTCTAATTTTTGTAGAAATGTCACCCAAGTCATTATATAATAATCATCAATCAGTAACATAAAATACCTATCAGCTTGAGAGCTTCTCATTCTAGTAGGTCCACTTAGGTCTATATGTACCAACTCCAAAGGACTTGTGATAGAATATTCCTTAGTCTTGAACCTCTTCTTTGTTTTCTTTCCAAACTAACATTCATTGCATATTTCATTGATAAGATTTGTAATCTTTGGCAGATCTCTCACAACATCGGTAGAACTGATATTTTCTAGTCCATTAAAATTTATGTTACCCATCATTCTATGCCATAGCCAACTTTCATTTATTTGAGACATAAATCACTTAGCACCACTATCTTTGAGCTGATAAACATTACCTTCTATCCTTGTCCCTATAGAAACCAAAGTTTTAGATCTTCTTTTTTGATTTCACAACCATCATCCTAAAACACCAGATTTTATCCACTACTACACATCTATCCTACACTAAGAAGATTATGTCAGAGACACTTGATATAAATAACACCATCTTTTTTATTCTTTTTGTCAAAGCTAATTGAAAATTTTCCATAAATCTTAGCAGATGTATCATCACCAAAATTAACAAGATCACCATCATACTTCTAAATTTTAGCAAAATTACTCTTATCACTTGTCATATGATTTGAGCATCCACTATCAATTATCCAATGATTTATTTCCTCTCTTGCATGAAAATTTGTCACCATAGTTCCTACAATGTTATGACCTATTACCAGAGAACTTTCCTTCACACATATTTCATAATTAGTAGAATTAGTTCCAAAATTTAGAGCCTTGAACAAGCATGAATCACTATCATCATTAGGATAGTATGATTCCTCATCATCAAATATGCCATTGTCTTTTCCAACATAATAACTCTTCTTTCAAAAATTTCCCTTATGGTCCTTATATTTTTCATTTGTAACTTTAATTGGACTTTAGAAGCATAATGACCTATCTTTCCATAATTGAAACACTTAAAGGGCAACTTACCTTTGTATTTTCCAATGCCCTTTTTCAATCTCCTTACAAAATTTTCTTCCACCTCATCAAGATCATCCATATCTAATTCATCATCCTTCTCTACCTTGTAGACTTTAAAAGAAATATCTTTCTTTGTAGAATCTTGGCCAAAATCTCTTAATTCATAAGAAATTAAAGAACCAAACATCTGATCTCTAGAATAATTATCCAAATTTTGAGCTTCCTCAATAGAAAAAACTTTAGAACTATAATTTTTAGGAAGATTTACTGATACCTTTTTCACAACTTCACTTTCTTCCAGGTTACTACCAAGACCATTGATGACATTGACAACTTCATCCACTCATCATGTAGGTATTAAGATCTTCATCTTCAGACATCCTTAGGGTTTCAAATTTGGATTTGTAGTTTTTCATCTTCACTTGCTTGAACTTATCATATCCTTCATAAATTCTCTCCATCTTTATCTAGATCTTTTTTCCAATTTTTAGACTTTATCACCCTTTCCAGGTTCTAAATCAAAAAGTCCACTCAATATAGAATTTCTTTCTTGTGCATTGTTCTCATAATCCTTGATCTCATCATCAATTTTTGAACCAGCAATAGGCATATTATATCCTCTTTCAATTTATTTCCAAACACCAAATCCAAGAGAGACCAAAAAGGATTCCATCTTGGCTTTCCAATAAACATATTTTGTTCCATCAAACATAGGATCTTTGACACTGTTCTTGTGTGCCATCTAGATCTACCTCAAGTGGTTAAGATTTCTCCAAGGAACCACAAATTTGATACCAATTGTTAGATGCATAGGAAAATTGAGAGGGGGTGAATCGGTTGTACATTAAAAAATTCAACCCCTCATTAACTTTCAAACCCTTATCAAAATTTAAACCATTATTAAGTATTAGAAAAATGTACACATGTGAAATAGCAATGTAAAAACAACCATACACAAGAGAACACCAGATTTATGTGGAAAACCCTAAGCAATAAAAAACCGTAGTGAGGATTAGCTCACATATATATGAAAAACAACAGTGAATGCAATTAGGCTCACTACCAAGAGCTCACTACCCAGAAAAGAAGAAAGACTCATTATCAGGTGGCTCACTACCAAGAAGAAAGAAGAATAGAATAAATTTTTACAAATATATTCACTATCTCAAAATGATACAAAAATCCACCACTGTAACTTTATTCCATCCACAACCTTTAGCTCATTGCCTCTAGTAACTTCAAGCACACTAAAAATGTAGACACCTTTTTCTCACTACATTCAAAGTCATAGGAATTAAATCTCACAATCAAATCACCATAATTGATCACATTCTCATCATTCACATTTTTCACACACTCAACGCAAACTCCATCATGCATTTATATCATCTACAACCTAAACAATCTCAATTAGGTTGGCCTCAATGAAATATATGAACCTCAAATGTGCAACCAAAAAAGGTCAACACCAAAAACTTCCATTATGGAAAGAAGTGAAGGAAGACCATGCCAAGGGTTAATTAGGACCCAAATCTACATCACCATGCTACTCAACACATCTACAATCCTTGAGGTACCTCTACAAATATCACTAGCATGCCAAATCAGCCAAACTTGAACTAACACTACAAGTTACCACATACACACCTCTCTAGGTCCAAAAACAACAGGTGGAACACACACCAACACTCCATAACATCCACACATGACCCTAGAATATTCTAGCATCATCGGAATATTTTGCAACACTAGCTAAACTACCTGAAACAAAGATTACTCCATCCTACACATCAGGATACACTACCACTAAATTCCAACATAAGAAAAAAGCTTGTAGAGCAATTCAATGCCAAAAAATCTAAGGGAAATTAGATACAGACAATATAAGCATGTTCCTAAATCTCCTAGATAAGAAACCTCACTGTGGAGAAATATGGAGAAAACTCATTTCTTCGAGACAACCTTCTATACAAACAAACACATTTTCAAACAAAACTTCTACTATTGCATGATCCAAAACCTAAAACTATAGATATAGAACCTTTGAAAACCTCTAATCATCACATATAAACCACACTATCATATCTTCAACAATGAAGGAATGTAGAACACAACACTAAAAACACCTCTATCACATTGTACACTCTTTCATTCAAATTTTCTCAAAAGCACTTGGAAACCAAGTGAGCCAACTACGTCAACAACACCAACACAGTAGTACAACACTTTATCATCATGATTACAACATTTGGAACACCAAAAACTCCAATGAAAATGATAGCAATCTCCACCAAACTCCATACTATTGACATCAATGATAACACCAATAGAAACATATTTCTCATTGTAATTAATCATTCAAGTTATTTTTTGAATCAATACAATACTCAGGTTGTGTACACTATTTTTCCATAAATCCACTCTTTCGTGATAGGTATTTTCTTGTAGGTATTTTCTAGGTACTATGAGGTTACTTTTCCAACTTTTCCAACTTTCTCTCCAAGAAATCCTATTAATAATCAATCCAATTATTTTCTTCAATTACCATTCAATATATAATAATTTAATTCTCCCCAAATTATTGAATAAAATAGTAATGTGATCAAGGTTGAATTTAAGGACTATCAAAATTTGCATGAAAATGAAACACTCAAACACAATATAATGGAAAATAAAAAATTACATAGATAATTGGGTTTTATTGATTTAAAAAATAGCTTTATGAGCTTAGTTACTTCTTGGGCATCACTCTTGTGATTACAACATAGATCTTAAAGATCTCAAAATTATTATTTATCATCTATATTTTTTCTTTCTTATACTTCTTATGGACTATCTTCTTTATATCCTTAAAAATTATCAAACTTCACTTTATATAGAAGATGTAGACATGACATGTTTCAAGTAGAAATTTAGTACACCATCATGGAGAAATGTGATAAAGATCAATGGCCCCAAAATAAAATGGCTCGATCACTAGTTGGCCTTGTAACTAGGTAGGTATATCCTTGTGTGGCATGTAGGAATTTTGATAACGTATAGAATTAATATCTTCTTCAATGTGTTTCTATATATAACTCCTTTCATAACCCATAATGAATTAGGGAAGACTAAGAATTGGCACAAGTTTCTAATACTTCTCATATCATTCAAAATGTTATCATTATATAACTATAAAATCTAGTACTATCCCAATTAGTCTCCTCAAGATAATAAACATGTATGTGATTATTATAATCACATTCAAAATTATATGGAACATTCTAAATACTTGATAGACCTTATGTTCCAAATTAAAATTAAAAATCTTAAACTTAAACAATACATGGCTATAAATTTAAAACATTCTATCCTAGCCACCACAATAATAAAATAATTCCAAGGGGAAAGAATTATCAATTCTAACAATAAGTCATAAAATAAGATCAATTTCAAATATAAATTAAGCATGACCAAGGGTCACAATAAAATAGATAGCAAAATTTGATGACTACGCTCAATATTCATTGATGTTTGTAATGAGTATTGATTATCCTCATCTAGGGAATGCCACACAATTTTCTCTAAATATGCATGTGGTTGGGCAGGTGGATAAAGGAATACCTTCTTGGTTACATTTCCATTGGAAATTATTATGTTACTAGACCTGCAACCTATAAAGGCATCTACAGTAGCCAACCAAGGTCTCCCTAGGATGAGGGGGTACCCTGCAAGATTTTCTTTGGGCTATAACACCTTAAATTCTACAAGGTATTCACATGATTCTAATGTTATAATCAATTCTTCTATGATTCCCTTAGGTTTTATTGTGGACCTATATGCTAACTCTAACATAGTAGGTGTAGGTCAGAGATCCATTAGTTGTAATTTCTTCATGGTTTCCTTTTTCATTACATTAATGGTTTCTCCTAGGTCAATTAAGGTATTCTTGATGAGAGTGACATTTATTTTCACATCCACAACAAGGCTCCTAGGGTGTGCATACTTAGGGATAACTATGTTTCCTAACATGATGTCTACAAGCTATACTAATACATGTATAGTTTAAGGGTCCTTTTGTTTGCTTCTTGGCTTCTTGAGGTATAACTCTCTTACTATCTTGGTGTAAATTGGAACTTCCTTAATTTTCTATATGAGGGGTATCTTTATGCAAACATATTTAAATTATCCTAATAGATCAAATTTAGCTTTTGAATGATTTTTTTGTATTATTAGTCTCTCAAGGAATGGTGGTTTTGGATTCATGGTTGCTAATTTATCTTGATTTCATTTAGGTTCCCTAGGTTGCATATGCATAGTTTCTCTTAGGATTTCCTCATCAGTCAACTTTGTGATTTGAGGAGATGAAGGCCCAGCTGGCATTTTCCCTAATCTAAGGTGGTAATCACTCACCTCAACCCCATAAGTAGGGTATTGGATGGTTTCATTAGCATAAGCATATTGGACAAGCTTATTTTTAGGGTTAGTTGCAAGTTGTGCTATAAATTGAGGTGATCTTGGTGGTGTTGGTGCAACCATAGCTAGATTTGACATTATGGCTAGCTACTATGTTTGCAAGGGTTGTTGTGGCTACTAGTAATTTGGGTTTGTATTTTTCCATTGCTAACCTCTTTGCCATTATGGTGACCATTGGTTTTGTTAGGGTGGTCACTGGGAATTATAATTTGGTGGACATATTCCTTTTTTTTGTTGAGTCTAATTATAGGATTGGGGTATTGGCCATTGAGTTTTGTACATTGGTTCAGGGTTGAGGGTTCCAATTTGAGGAATGTGATTTATTACATGGAAATGAAATATTTTAGGTAAAGGAATTTTATGGAATACCTTTTCCTGGTTGCCATGGTTTACATTGAGATATGTAAAATACTTGGCCTTCATCTTCCAAGGCATGAAACTTTGACTTTCCTTCCTTGTCTTCAAAGATATTGGCCAAATTTTTTCACTTACAATTGATCTTCTTATAGCGATAGTGTGGATAGAATTTTTTGAGGGTTGCCTCTACTTCTTCTTACTTATTCTTCATATGGAGGGTGTCTAGCTGGGTAGCCAAGTGGCTAATGATTTCTTCCTTAATTTTTTATAGAATATTGCTCAGCTCTACCCTTGAGACTCTAGTGGATGATTTGTTGAGAGAAGAGTTCATATCTCCCCTGGTCTTCTTGATGAATGAACAAGAGTAATTTATACATTATGAATCACATTAAAGGGTAATTGTGAGATGTATCCTACTCCAATGAGATTGAGGGTGTTCATACAAGATTCATGAACTCCCCTTAAAATACTAGTTTTAAGGATTCATCAAAAAGTCTATTTTGATGGGATTTCTTGAAGCAGAACTAAAACCTCTCAACATAATCTTCCAATATCTCACCTTATCTATGTGACATCCTAAAGATTTCATCCCTCTTTCTATCTATTTCTCTACAATAATCTTTGTATTTCTCTAAGAATTGTCTTCATTGTATTCCAGTCGGGAACAACATCTCTTCCCAACCCCATGAACCAACACAAAGCAACATCTTTCAATATAGTTGGGAAAAATTTAAGTCAATGAGAATCCATGGTGTAGTCATAGCTTCATCATAGCAAATCAAACTCAAAAAGAAAGGTGTTTGGATCCTCTGTGACTATTCCATGCAAGATAGGGAGTGTTGAAGGAGGTATGTTCTTTTGGATAGCTACCCTTTCCTAGTTGGTTATATGGAATTCAAACATCACATGGTCTAGTGGATCTTCTAATGTTGTAAAACCCATGATGGTAAATGTATTAAGGAAGTCTCCTTTGTGTTTGGTGTAGCTATTAGTGTAATGGATAATTGTTTCTTGTTTATTCCCTCAATTGCTTTACTTTGTCCACTAGTATCTTCTAATGCTTCGTGTGCAAAGGGGAGAAATCTTACTAGAGCATCTCGTTTCCTCCACATGTAATGGTTGTGACTCTTTATATTAGTGGTTCCTACACATATTTAGTGATTCCTATTGATATTGATGGTTAAAATACCTATTTACCCTAATGCTAAAATAAAATTGCTAAACATATGAAAGCTTGAAAGGAATTGAAAACCACATAGAAGAATCTTGAACTTAGCACCATACCTAAAAATGGCACCAAAAAATGTGGAGCCACTCTAATTTGTAGGTAAATTGGTTATACAAAGTATACATATAGCTCATAGGACTTGAGAATCCCTAACTAAATAGTTTATTATGTACGAGAGGGTTATATTTAATTAACAACCAAAGAGTAATAAAAATTTAGATAGTACTAGAAAAATATATGCATTCACATATTATAGACACATCTTACATCAATGGAGTATAGGTAAATAAGCATGCAAATATAGTAAAAGTTGGAAATCATAATAAACTACTAATTCACAAAATAGGGGGAAAATAATATAAATAACTACCTTCTACTATGGGTACTTAATACTTAAGACTATAACTATTAACTATTGAAAACTACAGTGTCCTGACCTAGTTAATTCCTCCAGATTATGAAACCAAACATTAGGCTACAAAATTCAATTCATGAATTACAACACATGCATTCATAACATATAACTGAAAACTACCAACTAAATTCAATAATGCATTATCTAGTCTTGTGATAGTTAGCTTGTTTCAGTCGATTCTATGGAAGAGAATCGATGAAACCATGGTATTTGATATGTGAAAACCTAAATTATGCTAAAAATGAACATGATGCAAGCTAAGTTGCCATGATTTTATGCTATAAATGATCTAATTATGCAATTGCTAAGCTAATCTAAGCTAATTTAAGATAAAATGATGTTAAAAAATAAAATCCTAATTTATTTACAAGCTAAGATGAATGCATGGAAGCCATTAATGGATTCTCTAAGGTACTATGCAACTAAAATAAATTGAAAATAATCTAAATTTGTGCAAATTGAGAATATAGATGTGAGTAAGTTTAATAGAATGAGTTTGCAATCAAAGATCCTTCTTATTTGTCTCCAAATAGCGATCTATTTATAGGAGAGAAAATGAGGAATGGGTGGTTGAGATCAAAAAGCTTAATCAACGGTTCAAGATGAAGAAGATGAGAGGCATGGATCATGGATTCTCATTAACATATGAGAATGCATGATGAAAGTTAATCAAAGGCTCACAATTAGTTCAAACAAACACACTTTTGACCTACTTACATAGGTCAAAGGTAACTTGCTTAGGAGGTTGAAGGGTTAACTTTCTTTTGAAGCTAAGTGAGTTGATTGGAGGAGAGGGAATATTTTTTAGAATATTCCTTTTCGATGAGGAAAAAGGTTAATTTACAAATTAAAACAAAGTTTTAATTGTCTAAAAGGATAAAGAATATTCTCTTTGATTAGAGGAAAATTATTTTAATTGCTAATTAAACAAGGTTTAATTTATGCAATTAGGGGATTAGAGGAATCAGAGATATTTATTAAATTAGATGATTTAATAAATAGGGGAGGGGTGAAATGATATTTAATCCAGTAACTTAGGGTTATTTAATTAAATAAGATGACTTAAGGGATTAAATTAAATATTTTGATTTATTTAATTTCATGAGATGAAGTTTTAGTGTGCAAAGAGGTGAATTAACCTAATTTAATTAATTAGGCCAATGGACAAAAATGATGTAATTAATAATTAGCTATGCTAATTGAATTAATTAAGAGAAAAGAGGATGGATAAAGAGGAAATGATGTTAATAAACGTGTTTCGAGTGTATGACATTGATTAGGATATTTTTTAGTGTCTACATTTTTCCCCTCTTTGAAGCGAGGTACCTGCTACTTTGGTTCAAAGAATAGTGCTCCTCACATTAAAAAATGTTGCCTAAATAAAAAAAAAAATGATTTTTTAGATGCCCCAATGGAAGAATAAAATTGACTCCCTGCCCCCTCTAGAAATCAGGTAGAAATTTTGAATTTTGGGTTGATTTCTTGATAAAGGTTCAAAAGTCAGCCCAAGGGTTTAGAAAGGTTCCAAGATGCAAGAATAATGCCAAAACGCAAAAAAAATGATGCAAAATTAGGTCCATATTGGAAAAGTTGGTGAAAATGATAATAAACCCCATTAATATGGTTAAATTAGGGCAAAAAACCCTAATTTTCTAGCTTAAATAAGCCAAGAGGGTCATTTTCAATTCATTTATGCATTCACACTTAAAGATTTCTTACGATTTGAGCTCTGACCCTTTGACGAAATGGTACACCATGAGCTTCCCCGACACATCTTTGATCGATTTCATGAGTTCTAGCGGCTTCTAGGCACAGGACCATCGGTATGTGATTCGAAACATGATTTGAAATTTGAAATTTTGATGCATTTAGAATTTAGAATTTGGGGATGTTACTATATAGCGATGCCCAAACTTCAATCAATAATGCCCAAATGATATATAGAGATGCATATGTCCAAGGTGACACTTTTCTGGATTTGAATTTAGGGTTTTAAATTTTAAATAGTGACATGGGCTTGTCCAGAGATGCACTTGTCGATTTGAAAGTTAAGGTTATGTTAGGCCAAATTCTAAATTGTGACGCCATCTTGTATGGTGACGCATTTATCAATTTAAATTTTGAAATGCATCAGATGTCATTGTTTGGATTTTGAATATAGCGATGCATTTGTAAATAGCGACGCATTTGTGATTTTTGAGCTAGAAATTCCAAATAACTTCAAATTTTGATGATTTCTTGACATCATGTGCTTCATGGGTTTAGGAGGTCTTCCCACCATTGATTTTGTGAGAGCACACACCCACAGTACTAGAGAGTTTGGGTGATCTGATAGAGTTACACCAGGAGCACCTGGGAGAGATTGGATTGTGGTATATCACATATGCTCCTGCTGTGAGGACACATTTGGCTATGATAATAGCATTGTGAAAGAGATGGCACAGTGACACCTTGTCCTTCCACCTTTTCACAGCATAGGCGAGAAAAGGATGTGTGGCAAATATTGTGGTTGCCTATCCACTATGATTGTGTGATCTACGATCCTGATGTTGGATTTGATTCCTTCCTAGAGGTGATGGATATGGACCAGATTGTGTTGGGCACCTCATAGATTGAATTAGAGACATACAGAGTTCACATTCCCACCTTCAAATTGATTATTGTGGCTATCATTTCAGGTTTGGTGGCTCTAGAAAAATGCGAGAAGTTCTTCAGTCTGAGATGGGGTTTGGCTTGGAAACAAATGTTGTACAGGATGACTTTGTTTGTGTGGGGGGCCATGATGTTGGCTTCCTTGTACCATGATTTACATGACTTTATGTATTGTGATGGGAGAGCCCTCAGTGTAGGTGTGATTCTTCTTCATATCTAGGTATGGGA
This sequence comes from Sequoiadendron giganteum, assembly GCA_007115665.2. Lineage (NCBI taxonomy): Eukaryota > Viridiplantae > Streptophyta > Pinopsida > Cupressales > Cupressaceae > Sequoiadendron > Sequoiadendron giganteum. Next base: position 433,131,952 of record CM021104.1, read on the forward strand.
GCACCTTGTAGTGCTTCGACCAATTGTACAAGTGGTGGATGTGGAGCTAGATGATCCCATCATATGGAGATATTGTGGTGTCATCACACTCAGGCACGTAGGATAGATTGGGATCTTGTACTAGCGATGGGTGATTGACAATATGACCATTGCAATGCTGGAATAAAACTACAAACAAGATTGTTAATCTAATAAAAGCATAATACTAATCTACGTTAAACAACAAAGAACAAGAAAAAATAAAAATGTATAAACAAGAATGATCTCACTAAATATCTGTATATTTCCTTGAGTGACCTCGATTGCACTTCTCCATTTTTTCGTATTATAATAATTGCCCTCAGATTTTATCAAGTATGTAAATATGGCCTATTGATTATTGATTTAGAAAAATATCAAAGATTCTTAAAGTCACTTCCTAAAAGTATAAAGATTTTGGGAGGAGGAATAATGACAATTTCAAGTCAATTTATAGAAAATTGGTTTTCGAACGATCAAATTCGAAAGATAGTTCGATAGTTGAGATTAAATACATGTCATGTGATAGAGTTATGTTCAATTAATAACACAAGTGAGAAAGCCTACATGATAGAGATTAAATTAAATAATAATTTAATCTGGTATTGAAAGTATTCGAAATTTAGAAGAATAATAATTGCATGTGAAAGATAAACATTGAAATAGATGAAAGCTTGTGTTCAAACGCACGAATGAATGAATTAATTAAATAAAATTATTTAATTAATAATAGTTCGCACGTAGAACAATAGGACTGACTGATTAAGGAAGAAGGTATTTTTTTCAAGAATAACTCAGGAGATAACTGACTAATGAATAATTAGATAACTAAGTGATTATCTAATCATAAAGGAATATTCGTGGAATAATTATTTTTATGAATTAAATGATTATTTAATTCAACATTCAAAATTTGGAGATTAAGGGGTTGGGGCCCTAGCTCGATTGGCTAAATCTTTCCTGTTGTAGGAAGTTGGTTACGAGGTCTAGTCTCCCCCATCCTTGTGGTACTGGAGGGCATGTCACACCAGTGCTACTGGTCATGTTAGAAATTTTACCAGGCGCACTATAGTTTATAGGGGGTCGTGCTACCCGATTCCTGCAGTCTAATAAAAATAAATAAAAAATAAAAAAATTGGAGATTAAATTAAATAAATAAAGATTTATTTAATTGACTGTCGAAAAGGTTATTCAATAATTACATAATTCCAAATGAATATTTAATTATAGTCAAAAAATTGATAAAGGGTAAATTAAATAATAATTTATTTAATTCGGAAAGAGGATTAATTAATTAGTGACGTAAATAAATAATTTATTTAATGAATCAAGAAAGAATAAAGGTTATAATGAATTAATTAAATAATTAAGGTTATTTAATTAATAGAGGATAGGTGACTTTAGAAAATAATTAAATAATTAACATTATTTAATCATGTCCATGAACATTAGAAAGTGTGTCGAAAATGGTGTCACAGGCCTAGACCAATTTTCAGTGTCTATAGTTTTCCCCTCTTTGATACAATGTTGTTTCGGCCTTTGTGTCAAATAAAATTATTTAAACATGCCCCTATTGTGCCCCGGTGTGAAATAGGTTAGGGTATGCCCCCTCGAGAAAAATGAACAATTTTTTAAAAAAAAATGAAAAATTTGGAAATTGGCCCAGTTAGGTAATTTGATAGTCATAAGTTCGATGGTGGTGAAAGAAATTGATTTTTTAGTGATATGATATGGGAAATGGATGTTAGAAGTTGGAAAATTACATGTCCAGTACAAAAGGTTGGAGAAAAACCCTCCAAAACCCTAGGTATAAACAGGATTTGGGGTGAAAACTCAATTCATTTGCACCCTAGACAATTTGAAAACCTTGATTTTAGCTCTGAGCTCGTAGCGAAGATGTCTCCAGTACCATACGTAGAGCATCGTGGATACTACATTTGGACGTTCAAACCCCCAGCCGACGTAGGACCCCTAGTATGTACCCCTGAACTGCCTTTTGAAATTTTGAATTTCATGCTTTTTTAGACATTTAATGTTTAAATTTCATATGCGTCACTTTTGAATCAACGCATATGCATTCGTACATGATGCATGTGCTTGCGAAACAATGCATATGTGTAAAGACATCTAGGTGCATTTAGGTCAATTAGGAAAATCAACACATTTGAATAAGTTTGCACCACATGTGTATGTTTGCATCACTTTTTCTATTTCCTATGTCGCATGTAAGTTCTTCCAATGAATATGCTTAAATGCACTGCATTTGCATGATAGGTAGGACAGTAATAATGGACTGCATTTGCAACGAAATGATGCATATGCATGATAGGTTGGTGTGATTATTTTTGTGATGCATTTGAAATAGAGTAACACAAATGCATGTTTATACAATGCATTTAAGTTTATGTGATGCATATGCAAATTGTAATGATGCATTTGAGATTGTGCACCGCATTTGATATTGAAATGATGCATTTGACTGTTAAGCTTTTGAAAATATTTGTGATGCAAAAATGAATGTTTTGTTTTTTGACACAAAGTATTTTCATACATTTGCAGGTTGTATTAGATTTGATATACACCTGAGATTCGAGGTCGACGACTTATGAGCTGTGAGACAAGTTACAAAGTGTTGAGACATGTTTGATTTGGAGATTAGGGATGCACCCTATTTGCACCATGCCCACCATTCAAGCAAACAGAGGTATTTTGATTGCTCTTTGGGAGAGGTGGCATTCTGAGACCCCCTCTTTTCATTTTCCTACTGGAGAGGCCACAGTCACTTTAGAGGATGTATATAGGATACTGCGATTGCCTATTAGGGGTGAGAGGGTGTTACGTGATACCCAAAGAGGATATAGCAAGATTACTAGATTTTATGTTTATGATGATATTAGACAGATCAGGATTGAGCATTATGAGATTAGATGGCATGTTTTGGCTGAAAGATATGAGAGGATAGATTGTATGTTATGTACATTGATTGCTAGTATTATCCTTCCTGACTGTCGAGGTCATGGTTTTCCTATTGGGTGGGGGAAGATATTGGTGGGGATGTTAGAGCGTGAGGTAGTATATGCATGGGGGCCCTATTTACTAGCCATGTTATATTTCCATTTACATGATATTACATATAGATACACACAGTCAATGAGTTGTGGTACTACCCTTCTTATGATTTGGACGTGGGAACACATTGTTGTGTTTCGTCGCCCAATGACCTTTGATCTTGATGCTAGATCGCCATTTTTCATTATGCGGGGAACACTAACCAGAGTCATGTTGACGACATTGGTTACTGGAGAGATGCTTTAGATACACTTGTGTAGTTCATTTGGAGACCATATATGGATTGTTCCCGATGGACAGATGAGGATAGACATTTTCCATTTTGTAGATAGACTCAGTATTTGATTGGTAGGACCATTTCGAGTAAGCACATTATTGAGAGGCACCTTCCTGACCGTATATTGAGATAGTTTGGGAGGTTCAGGATGAGCCTTGAGGGTGAGCTGAGTTTTCTCAGTTGTCGAGAGAGGTTCCATTGTGGGGGCCAATGAGCCCAATAGCTACAATAGAGGCATATATTCAGGCTTTATAGCCTATGCAATGGGGATGGAGAGGTGGGATTGCATATCCAAGCATGAATGTTGCATATGATGTGTTGTGGACATTACGTAGGCCTATCCCCTACATAGATCCAGATCAGTTGGCTCTAGTTGAGAGACAGGGTACAAGACCTAGAGGATGGTGTGGTGGTGGGGCCAAGGATAGAGGAGCCAGAGGTGTCTGAGGTGGTGATGACGATGGAAGAGGTGGCAGAGGTGGTCAATGGGGTTGATGAGGTAGGAGAGGCAGGAGAGGATATGGATTGTCACTCGTCCATGAGGAGGAGGGTGAGGGATTAGATGTACCAATGTTGGATCTTGGTGGAGGAGGGGAGGCAGAGATTGGGGTGAGCATGCAGCTGAGGAGGCAGCAGGGGAGGAGCATGCAAAGGAGGAGGCTAGTAAGGAGGATATGGATATTGATGTCCTTGGTATACAAGAAGGTTATGGTGATGAGGAGGAGGATGAGGAGGTGATTTGGGAGGAGGAGAGGGAGCTCCAGGATAGGATTGTGGAGGATTGAGATGTTGAGGTGGGAGAGAGACCACAAAAGGATGAGGAGGCTCCCAGGGACAGTGTTGTAGAGTTGCAGACCCGAGTAGAGGCCTTGGAGGATAGGGTGAGGGTTGTTACTAGAGAGCATGATGCAATGCTGATGGAGAGAGACAGTGCTTATCTAGATAGGGATTGGGTAGTTGCTAGGAAATAGGAGAGGGTAGATTCATTGAGCTAAGGGCCTTATGCACTGGACCGGTTGTAGCCTTCGCTTGGGAGTTAGTCAGAGAAGGTGATCAAGATATATTATAGAGATTTATATGAGGCAAAGGTACCACTTGAGAGATGAGCTCCTAGTTATTTATAGGAAAATAGTGGTAGTTCTTAGAGCGGGTCCCAAAGCCATACATAGAGTATTGATGATGTGGTGGGACCGCCTAGGATAGGACCATATGACAGGCCTCCCTCCACACAAAGAGTACATCATCGACAGTCGCCCCCTCAGACTCCACATGGGATTAGTGGTAGCACTTGACAGGGACGTGTTTATATCTCCAAACCTTATATTATGATCATAGAGTCTGTGAGCTCCTTTTAGATTGATACACTCTAACATTGTACTATGACACATATTATTTTGAGTGATATACATATCTTTTTTGGAAGCATTTATTTGATTTCTAGTTGTTCTATATGATTATGCAGTTTTCTACATGATGTATGTACATGTTATGGATTATGATGTTTACATTATGATATTTAATTTCCTATGATGATGTGTTTATTCTTTATGACGATAGATGCACAGTATTGACACACGAGATGAATGTGTTCTATGCTTATGATAATGAGATGCACGTGACTTTTTTATGTATAATTCCGTGTGGATGTAGGTATGATTTACACAATTTTGTGATTGGTAAATGCATGTATGTCACGATTATCTAGATGTAATTGATTTGCATATTTTTGTATTGTTTTGAAATGCAGCATAGATGTATGGTGTACTATATATAGACATATGACAATGTCTACAATGGTTGTAATATGAATGCATATGCAGATCACCTAATTTTTTGTGTCACAAGACTCTATCATTATGCAGGATAGAAGAAATGTTAGCGCGGATTATTCGAAATGTTAGTATTGAAAAATGGTTATTAGAAGAATGTATAATCTTTAATATTTTACCAAATACAAACTAAGCCTTGCATTAAATCATCATTGGGTGGGACATGACACAAATGGATAGTAAACACCATGATATGAGATAGACCAAGGTGTGCAAATTCATCCACTTGCTAAAATAGACAGTTGCAGACAAGGAGTGTCTAGACTCATACTCAGGGAAAAATTGCCCCAGTCTTTTTGTCAAGACAAACCATGGACAGCAATCAAAGAAAAATACATAGTCAGGATACATTATTGCTCCTCTAAATCCTTCATGGGACATCCTTGAGAAATCTAGTAACCTGACTTGAAAGCCAAGTTTAAAAGATAGTCGACAGACTACAATCAAATAAAAATAGTCCTGAGACATCCCTGCTTCTCTAAATCCTTCATCGTACATCCTCGAGAAAGCTAGTGATGGGACTTGAAGACAAAGCCAAAGCCAATTACAAAGATAAGACCAAATAAGTCATAAAGTCAAAAATCCAATAAGAAAATTTGAAAAAAATTGATCTGTTGTTGTTTATTTGATAAGTTGATTGTTTAATAAAGCCTGATGTCAAGGATGACACATACCGTATAAGACATTGAGGTTGGTTTCAATGTTGTGACTATTTTGTGTAATGCATGACAAAGCTTGGTTTCAGAAGGATGCGTACTATATAAGATGTTGATTCTGATGTCATTGATGGTACAAGCTACATAAGGCTATGATGATTGTTAAATGATAATGTCTATTGTCAAGGACACATCTTGTATAAGACATAAGGTTATTGTTTTGGCAATTCATTTTATTTGACTTGATGATATTGGTGACATATTTGTCTTGTTGATGTGTGACTTGTCTTGGTGTTCTGACCGTTGTTTGTGTGTGATGACAATGTATGACTTATGTTGACTGACATGATTTACCCTAAAGGACTGACCTAGTACGGCCTCGGGGGCTCATTGATTGATTTCCTTGCCTACGTTATACATGCAGAGACCTCGTAGTTCAACTAACTTTGACTGACATAAATAATTGATAAATATGTACTCAACTTGATGATATGTGATGTGTGAGATAGTGAATGTGATAAACCCTAATGGACTGACCTAGTGCGTCCTCAGGGGCTCATCGATTGATGGCCTTGCCTACATTATACATGCAAAGACCTCGTAGTTCGACACGACCAATGACTTTGATGTACAAAGAATGAGTCATGATTTTATGTGTGTGATACGTGACAAACCTAGAAAGACAAACCTAATGCATCGGGGGTGCATCAAGTGATGGCCTTGCCTACGTCTAGATGCAGAGGCAACGTAATTCGATTATGTCTATGACTGACTTGACACAACTGAATCTGACTCTATTTTTGGGATTTTTGACATGTTTTTTATTTTTTTCAACACATTTTTATGATGTTCGAACAACAAGTGTAAGTTCCAAATGACATAGGTCATTGATTTTCCCCCAGTCGGGTATAATACCAATAGGATATGATGGGGATGTGGAGTGGACTTGATGTCAATCGTTCCAAGTTATGGATAGGACAACCCTTTATTATGGGTGATGGTGGAAAAGTCTAATTGGAATTATGGTAGACAAAGGAGTGAAGTCAACTACACATGGTGCCTATTTGCCAGGTTTTCAGCATGGTACTTATCCAAAGTGCCACCGAAGTGGTTTTCACTATTGGACGAATTATTTCTCTTTACTATTTTATTGATTTTTCAATTTTTTTGGTGTTACAAAGATGCCTGTTTGCCAAGTTTTCATCAAGGTAACAATTTTTTTTTTTTTCTCTTTTTTTTTGTATTTTGTAATTAAGACACAGTTCTCATAAGCTATGCATAAAACCTCTTTAGATGAAGGTTGTTGATTGGTGATAAAAGTGGTTCTCCTTCAGGGGTTGAGATTTGATACGCTCATGATCCAAAGGCTTGTATAATAATGTAAGGCCCTAACTAGTTTGGTTCAAAATTGCCTAGTTTTTCTCTTTCAGCTTGGTTCTTTGGTTTCTCTATTAAGACCAAGTCACCAATGTCAAAATGGTGATTCAAAACTTTCTTGTTATAGTTGCGACGAAGATGGTTTTGATATTCTTATAGCTGATCTAGTGCCTTTTTTCTTCGTTCATCGAGGAATTCTAGCTCATGCAATCTTGATACACGGTATTCTTCATCATCAATATGACCTTTCAAAGATACCCTTAAGGAAGGAATTTTGACCTCAATAGGTAAGATAACATCAGAACGAAATACCAAGGAGTATGGAGTGGTGTCGGTGGGAGTACGGATGCTTGTGCAGTAAGCCCATAAGGTAGGATTAAGCTATAAATGCTAGTCATGACCAGCATCATTGACAATCTTTTTGAGGATTTTGATGATTGTTTTGTTAGATGCCTCCACTTGGTCATTACCTTGTGGATAATATAAAGTGGAAAAATGATGGATATGGAATTCTTCACAGATATGGCAAACTTCTTGGTTCTTAAATGGGCTTCCATTATCTGTGATAATGAATTGAGGAACACCATACCGACAAATGATGTAATTAAGGATAAACTTGGAAATATGTGTGCCAATAATGTAGGTCATAGGAATAGCCTCGATCCACTTGGTGAAGTATTTGGTTGCGGTTATAATGAACTTATGGCCATTGGAATATGGAGGATGTATCTTACCTATGAGATCAAGTCCCCATTGGGAAAAGAACATGGTGAAGTTATCAATCGAAGCTCTTGTGCTAGTGCATGTATCAAGTCTCTGTGTACCTAGCACTATCGACATTTCTTGACAAATACATATGAGTCTTTTTCCATGGTAGGCCAATGATAGCCTAGTCTCATAATCTTCTTGGCTAAGGTAGGACCGCTAGAATGGGATCTACATATACCCTTATGTACCACACATAAGGTTTCTTGTGCTTCTTCAGCATCGAGACATCTCAACAAGGTATTATCTAAGGCATGTCTATAAAGGATATCTCTGATGATGGTATATTTGGAAGACTTACGGATGAATTTCCTATGTTGGTTATTCGATAGGTCTAAGGGTAGGATTTGGGCATGCAGGTAGTCATATCTGTTTTTTTACCAAGGGGAAGTTGGACCAACAAGCTCACACATTATCAAAAAATTTGGGACGTCATAGGCAGGGATGAAAAGTTGTTCGACCAAGAACTCGAATTTAGGAATGTTGCTAGGTATATCCAATAATGAACCAATGGTCGCCATAGCATCTATTGCCTTATTCTGAATGTGGGGTATTTGTTGAAAGCTAATGTTCTCAAAGTATTGCTTAAATTTGTCTTTCATGCACTTGTATGGGGTAATTTTCTCATCTTTAGTTTCATACTCGTCATTAACTTGTCAGACTACTAGCTGATAGTCTCCATAAACATGTAAATGCTTAATATTCCATTGGACTGCCATTTTTACAACTGTCACAAGGGCCTCATATTCTGCTATGTTTTTTGTGCAAGGAAAATCAATTCTGAATGATTTAGGAATAGTGTTGCCTTGTGGTGTAACAAACAATACACCTACTCTTGAACCACAATTAGTATGGGACCTATCAAAGTATAACTTCCATGTGGTTTTTTGTCAATGGTGAAGATGAACTCATCAGGAAAATCTACAACTAGAGGATGGTCGACCTTAATTGGTGTGTCTACCAACTGATCTACAATAAATTTCCCTTTTATATCTTTTCTTTCCACATACTAAATGTCATATTCAATAAGTATCATTACACATTTAGCCAATCAGCCTACTAGTCCTGCTTTACTTAGGAGATATTTCAATGGATCTATCTTTGTGACTAGCATGGTTTGGCAGTTTAGCATGTAGTGCCTAAGTTTTTGAGTAGAAAAAACTACCGCAAGATAAACATGCTCTATGTGACTATATTTTATCTCATATCCCACCAAAGTATGGCTAATATAATACACTACTCTTTCATGAGCTTCATCATAATTTTGTGCAAGTAAGTCTCCTAGTGCTAATTGAGTTGTTGAAATATAGAGTATCAAAGCTTGGGTAAATGTAGGTGGCATTAACATAGGTGGTGTAAGTAGGTAATCCTTGATATTTTGAAGATCTTCTTGGCATTTGGTTTTCCATACAAACGATACCCCATTTTTGAGTAAGTGTTGGAATGGATGTATCTTGTCTGCTAATTGTACTATGAAGCACTTGACCGACTTTAGTCTCACTTGTAATGTTCTTATTTGAATGATGTTGGCTAGTGGAGGCATGTCCATTATAGCTTTTACTTTTGCAGGGTCTACTTCAATGCCTTGTCTAGAAATGATGTATCCTAGAAGTTTTCCTAATTGAACACCAAAGACACAATTTTTCGGATTTAGCCTTACTTGGTATGCTTCTAGTCTTTGAAATATCTTATCTAGGAATTACAAGTGATTAGCTCTTGTTAATAATTTAGCTATCAGATCATCCACATAGTCTTCCATGAGAGTATGTACAAGGTCATGGAATATAGTTGTCATGGCACGTTGGTATGTAGCTCCATCATTTTTGAGCCCAAAAGGCATGACGTTACAACAATATGTTCCCCATGGACATGTAAAAATTTTCTTATGTTGGTCCTTAGGTGCAATCTTGATTTGATTATATCCAGAGAAACCATCCATGAGGGATAGCATCTCATATCCTGCTATAAGGTCCACTATCATGTCAATGTTTGGTAAAGGGAAGTCATCCTTAGGACATGCCTTGTTGATATCTTTGAAGTTTGTACAAATGTGGATTCCCCCAAATGGTTTAGTCACTAGTACCAGATTATAAATTCATTCTACATAGTCTATTGATCTGATGAAACCAACATCCAATAGTTTCTTAAGTTCAGCTTTGACTAGTAGAGCGATTTGTGGATGCATTTTCCTTAACTTCTACTTGACAAGATTAACACTTGGTTGCAATGGTAGATGATGCAATATAAGTTAAGGATCTAGTCCAGGCATGTTGACATATGACCATGCAAATTTTATCTATCTTTTTGCAAAGAATTCTTGAAACTTTGGTTGCTTTGTCTCTGTCAAAGATGCGGCAAAGTAAATTACCCGAGGATTTTCTTCAATGTTTATGTTGATATCGATAGATTCTTCAACTAACATTGGTGACTTTTCCTGAGCAACTAGGAGAATGTTCAAATCTCCATCCTTGGGTGCCTCAAAGAGGTTTTCACCCTCGGATGCATCCTTTATTTTTACTATTTCATCATCCAAAGGTGCCTTTTGGTTTTCACCTAGGGACTTGTCATTTTCTTTTTTTTCATTCTTTTTCTTTTTGTCTTCATTTTTGCGACTAGAGGTGTGAACAGAATCCCCAAAATATGCCATGTTATCCAAGTCTATGGTAAATCTAGCCTTATGATCACCTCTATGTATGTCTTCTCACAATCCCATGAACTCAGCTATTGCTTTGTCATTCTCAAATATGTCTAAGATGGGTGTACCTTGTTGATCGCAATCGATAAGTTGGTGATATACGAGGGGCATGTCATCATCAGAGTTATCAAATGTGGAGGCTGACAAGGTGAGGATAGATTGGTTGGCATGGTCACAAAATTTTTTGACTAACTCCTTTTTGTTATTTTTTCCTAGGGATAGGTAAACTCTAATTTGGTACTATCATAAGGGCTAGGTCATTAGAACATGGTTCATTAGGTTTCCAAGAGGCAGGATCGAGAGTTTCCCAATAATAAAGCTTAAGCCATTATTATTTTGACAAGGACTTTTGAGGACAAGACTTAGTTGGTTTTGGTGAGGTATTTAGCATTTGGTCAAGTTCCCCGAATAACTTATCTAGGTCCATTATGCTGGTGGAGGAAAGGGAATCCCATTCATATTCGTTTGAGTTAGGGGAGTCACAGAAGAATTGGTGTGATGATTCGTGGGATATCTTGATGTCTTTAGAAGCACTTACTTCCTTATGTGATGGTACCAAGGTACTAGGAACACCAATCCTAATCGGTTGAAACCCTAGCCCTAGGCCTTTTGGTCGTTGTGAGACAATGATTGGTTCAATCCTTCCATTCTGATGTAGCCCTAACCCACTATGTCTATCATATCCTTTCTTTTGCATTATCATGAATCCTTTTCCATATTGAACTTTAGATATTTGAATAAACGATGGAGGGTTTTCATTATCTTCATTATATATCCAGGAGGTGACATATTCTTGGTTCATAGCTTCTTTACTTAACTCTCCCCATTTTGTGAATTTCATCGTAGGAGGAACATGTATTGTGGCAATTGATTGTTTCCTATCTATTGTGGGTAAGCCATGTGACTTAGGAGGAGCCATCTGGCTAACACAATAGGATGCTTTCATGTGATATTCTTCACAGCCCTTATCTTGGATCTCGACCTTAGGAGTGGATGATGGTGGTTGTGATGCAAGGGACTTGGAAAGAGTTGATGGATCAACATATAGGGATAAGGTGGAGGATGAAGCCTCTTGATTATCTCGCACCTGTCATTGTGGTATTTCACATAAGCTTGTGCAATATTGGAAACGATCTAGATCACCATCGATTGTGATCTCGGTTCCATTGTGCGGGAATTTAAGACATTGATGGTAAGTGGAAGGTATGGCTTTTATAGCATTTATCCAAGGTATACCCAGTAAAAGATTATGGGGAAGGGTGAGGTCCAAGACTTGGAAACTAGTGTCCATAACCACAGGTCCAATCCTGATAGAGAGTGTTACAACTCCTTTAGATGATCTTTCCTCATCATCATATTCCTTAATGACTATACTCTTAGTGGTATCCACACATGCTTCAGAGAAACCTAATGCCTTAACTAGCTTCAAGTTACAAATATTTAACCCCGCTCCTTCATCTACCAAGACTCATCTGACTTTGGTTTGATGGACAAGAACTTCAAGGTGTAATGGGTCATTATGGTTGGTCTTCTCAATTGAATAATCATGTTGGGAGAAGGTGGCATGATGAGAATTGGTTAAGTATTCTATAATTTCTTCAAAATGATTGACATCCAAGCTAGTAGGGACAGTTGTTCTTTGCAAGGCTTTGTCCAGAATGGCTCGATGATCTGGGGATATGGTCAACAGTTCCAAGATGGATATTTGTGTTGGGGTTTTCCCCAACTGATCAAGAAAATTATACTTAGGCTTGGAAGACTATGGTTGTGGCTCTGATGAAGGACTTGGAAGGGTTATCTTAGTTCTGTGTATATTGATAGCACATTCAGGATGCTTCTTTATGGTAATGGTATGGATGTTTTCATTAGCAACTTGAATATGATTGATGATCATACCTAGTTTATAGTTGTACTTGGTACTGGTATAATTGGTCGAGGTATTATTCTTAGTTCCCAAACTAGAGGCCTTTCCTTTCCCATGGTCATGTAATAGATCTGTGAAGACCTTATGATCACTACTTTTGGTATATTTTTTCCCATTGACTTCTATGGTTCCATCTTCAACAAAATTGTGTATGATGTTCTTCAGTTGTCGGCATTGTTGTAGGTTATGTCCCTTAGTTTGATGGTAATCACAAAAGGTTTTTTCATCCCACCATGAGGGTTTAAACTATCCAGGATCATACTTTTTTGGCTCCAAAGGTTGTATGAGTTTATTTTTAATCAGTTCTTTGTAAACTGTCTTGATTGGTTCCCCCAATGGGGTAAACTCACGTTTTGGAAATCTCATTAGCAACTTGAATATGATTGATGATCGTACCTGGTTTATAGTCATACTTGGTACTGGTATAAATAGTCAAGGTATTATTCTTAGTTCCCAAACTAGAGGCCTTTCCTTTCCCATGGTCATAATTTTGGAAAAAGTTAGCGGTTTTATCAGTATCATTAAGCATGTCATGAGATGGGTTGTAACCTCTAAGTGTGATGGCAGGTCCTATGTGTAGGGTCTTAACATCAACAATACCATCATTAGTTACATTTTTGTTTTTGGACCAAAATAAATTTCTATCATTGGGAGTGTTTTGGTGTTGAACAACTAGATTCCTACCTTGTGTCTTAATTTCCCCTTTGTCAATGAGGGCTTTCTCAAGTATAATACATTTTTCACTAAGTCCATAAAATAGGTACAACAATGTACTCATAAGTCACTTCTCAGTTTTGGATGAATATTTTCAAGGAATCTTGTGACTTTTTTTTCTATGGTATCTCAATGGGACAGCGACTAGCTAAACTCCTCCATCTTTGGAAGAAGGTGGTGAATTTTTCGTCATCTTCTTGTGTGGTTTGATAGAAGGTAGCTATCGTTATTTCATTGTCTATGTTGAAGGAAAAGTGTTCCATAATTTTTTTTGCTAATTCACCCCATGATCTTATGTTGTATGGAAGTTTAGAGAACCATTCCAATGCTATCCCAACAAGGGTTCACAGAAAAAGTCTCATACGATATGTGGGGTCATACAAAATGTCCATGCATGTTGTGGAAAATTCTCTTATGTGTTCTAGAGGATTTCTCTTCCCATTATACTTAGGAAAATTTGGTATAATGTATCTATGTGGGAAGGGTGTCATGTATAGCGCTTTGCCAAAAGGACATGGACATAAATATTGTGCTAAAATGGTTCGTTTTCCTGACATTGACAAACTGTCCATTTGTTGTTGGAGAGCTTGCATTTGATTTTGCAGAACATCTACTTGTGTTAAAGATGTGTTGATTGTGTTGCTAGGATCAATGTAAGTGTTTTGAAATGCAATATTTTGTGACGGATTTTGATCTGGTGTGGGAATATGTCCTGACATAATTTTTGGTGACGGATTCTTATGTGGTGTGGGAATATGTCCTGATAGAATATTTTGTGATGGATTCTAATTTGGCATAGGAATATGTCCTATTTGTATTGTCCCTATTTGCAAAATGATAATGTTGGTGCTAATTTGGGGTATAGCCTGTGTCGTGTTTACACCAATTTTGGGTCTTTTACTTCCGATGTTTGTGGCAAAGGGATTTGATGAGGATGTTGATGTAGTAAATTGTAGGCCCTGTGTTATACCAAATGGTTTTGTATGAACAGTTAAGGAAGTTTGATTAGGTATGGTTGCAGCAATCTAAGGAATAGAGACACTCAATGTCATGGTTTGTGTTGCTTGTGTAGATGAAGTTTTTAGTGTGTGGATGTCAAATCCTGGAGGTAGCGTGGCACCTTCTACTAGCATCTTTGCTAGGTATCTCTGGGGATCTTGTGCTAAACATTCATCTACAAAGGATGCAAATTCGAGATCTTAGACAGTGGCGTCTATGTCTTCCACTTGAATCTGTCCATGTGTGTCTCTAGTGAAAAAAAATTCAAGCAAGGTTTTGTGAGGTCTCATTGATCTTGATGGTATGTTTGAGAAGGGATTGATGAAATCCTGTGAATCAATCATTTCTCTACGTTTCTTTTTAGACCTTGTTTCGACCATGAAAAATGTTTCTCAAAATGAGGTAATGAAAAACTATGTCTAAATTGATATGATCTAGTCTGTGTTTTTGGGATTTTCTAGATAAAACCAATAAATGCTGCTATTTTTTTTTTTGGTATTTTCTCACAAATAAAGGATGTCTAAAATGATGAGATGCTAGGATGATAATATGCAAAATTCTAAAGTAATTGACTCTAAATGATTCTAAGAGGAGGTTACCTACCACCTATAGCTTAACCAGGGCACTGAATTAACTCTATCAAGGAACCTAATTTAGGACTAGGACCCAAAGATAAGGTGAACTCCCAAAATAGACTGATGAGCTAGAGGGATTCACAAGTAGGACAAAAGATATTTTTGACAAGTGAATAGGTTCAATGGCAATGGCTATTGAAGCATGGGTTTTTCAAAAGTGTGAAAATTTTGCATATTCTGAGATATGCAAATTCCCAATATGCAACTAAGTTTTGAAACTAGATGCCTTCACCAAAACTAAATGACACCTAAAAGATGGAAAATGCAAAGTTTGAGAGATTTTCTGGGTTCTGTCCAAGGGTGATTGTGAAAAATGAAGATTGAGATAACTGTTTGGTTTCAGACTATGACAATGAATTCTAGTTTTTTATATTGATAGATAAATGTGGTTCACTATTACAGATGCATTGCAGGATTTATCAGATGCAGTTTTCTATGTCAAATGCGGTTTTTTGCTAAACTAAGTCTCGATTTAATAACAGGAAAATGTGACTCCCTAAAATAGATGTGGCTAAGGCTTTAACAGATGCGACTTGTAATGACACACGCGACTCAAGATATCAGATGTGACTCAGAAATTTTTGGTAAATTATGGTGGACTCTATTTTGATAGTTGTGAGTTTTTGGTTAACATATGCAATCAATTTAACAGTTGCAATTTTCTACTTAACATATGTGACCTGGTTTGACAGATGCAGTTTTCTAATGAACTGGATTTTTTGACTGACTTTGTTTTGTGATCAAATTTTGGAAAATGCAAACCAATTGAAATTAAAGTGTTTCGGTTTGACAATCATGAAAGTGTATATTTTCAGAAAACATGTACAATCATAAGCCTGGTAGTGGCAATACTTGTTGAATTCTCACTTGGGTTTCCCCAACTACACTTATTCAAAGTGGATGACTAGAAGCTTGACCACAGTGGCTCCCCCTTACACGATACACACTTCTCAGGTCAACCAAGCTTCAATTCCCATGACTCTCCCATGGTGAATTTTTCATTTCTACTATGAACCATAAGAATGTGAGACAGCTTCAGAGGTTTGACCTCTTGCACTAGCAAATAGGGGGTTTTGGTTAATCTAAAAACAAGTTGGCGAATTGATATGGGCACTCATTCTGAAGGCCACGCCAAAGGCAATATTATCCCAATCTGCAAAGGTTACTCTCTACAGGTTTCGACACACCACAAGGGTACTGGGGGAATAAATTGTTGGTCCATAGGAGCTCCTATAATGCAGAGTTTTCCTCAACATTAAAATTTCTATACCAGTTGGGAGTAGCTTGTCAAAAAATATCATCACCAGTTATGAGTCACTTTGGCTACTCTTAACCACCAAAGTAGGCCCAAATTCTAGAGTCAATAATAGTTTCTCTTACACCCAGGATCGCATGAATGCGCAAGGGGAGAGGATACTTTTGTTATCGAATCAGGATCTAATCTAACACAAACAAGCACAAAAGACACTGAATCTTTTTAAAGCCAAAATGACAATATGTAATCTTTTCAAGAAATTTGTTTTTAAAATTTTAACTTTTATCTTTGAATTTGGTCCTACAAAAAAATTGTCAGTAGTTTAACTTTTTTGTCTTTGTCAAAGGTCTTGCAAAACATAGATTAGTAGTTTATCATTTTTTTGTCTTCATCAATCATCCTATAGAAAGGTTTTTGAATGCTTGTCTTCTACGAACTGACCTGCAAACACTATGTTAACTCCCCTAAAATAGACTGAAATGTGAAATTAGTTACAAAAAAGCTAAAAACTAAAAACGAAAATACAAATCTTCGGAAAAGTTTACCAGTCAGATGCATCACAAAACAAAGCAGTTGTGTCACCAAATAGAAAATGCATCACAAAATAGAAGATGTGTCATAGAACATTAGATGCATCTCAGGAAGTCAATTGTGTTGTTTCGTACTGCATATGTATCGCTCCGTACCTGTACCTACAAAAAAATTAAAACCTTCTATGGATTTGAAGATGGTGTCTTCATGTCGGGTTCACCAAATGTAATGCTGGAATAAAATTGCAAACAAGATTGTTAATCTAATAAAAGCATAATACTAATTTGTGTTAAACAACAAAGAACAAGAAAACATATAAATATATAAACAAGAATGATCTCAAAAAATATATGTATATTTCCTTAAATTACCTCGATTGCACTTCTTCATTTTTCTATATTATAATAATTGCCCTAAGATTTTATCAAGTAAGAAAATATGGCCTATTGATTATTGATTTAGAAAAATATTGAAGATTCTTAAAGTCGCTTCCTAAAAGTATAAATATTTTGGGAGGAGGAATAATGACAATGTCAAGTCAATTAATAGAAAATTGGTTTTCAAACAATTGGCTCAAATTTGAAAGACAGTTCGACGGTTGAGATTAAAGACATGTCATGTGATAGAGTTATGTTCAGTTAATAATGCAAGTGAGAAAGCCTACATGATAGAGATTAAATTAAATAATAATTTAATCTGGTATTGAAACTATTCAAAATTTAGAAGAATAAGAATTGCATTTGAAAGATAAAGATTGAAATAGATGAAAGCTTGTGTTTGAACACACAAATGAATGAATTAATTCAATAAAGTTATTTAATTAATAACAGTTCACACACAGAAGAATAAGACTGACTGATTAAAGAAGAAGGTCTGTTTGTCAAGAATAACTTAGGAGATAACTGGCTAATGAATAATTAGATAACTAAGTGATTATCAAATAACAAGGGAATATTTGAGGAATAACTATTTTTATGAATTAAATGATTATTTAATTCAACATTCAAAATTTGGAGATTAAATTAAATAAATAAAGATTTATTTAATTGAATGTCAAAAAGGCTATTGAATAATTAAATATTTCAAAATGAATATTTAATTATAGTTGGAAATGTGATAAAGGGTAAATTAAATAATAATTTATTTAATTTGGAAAAAGGATTAATTAATTGGTGATGTAATTAAATAAATAACATTTATTTAATTAATCAAGAAAGAAAAAAGGTCATAATGAATTAACTAAATAATTAAGGTTATTTAATTAATAGAGGATAGAAGAAAATAATTAAATAATTAACATTATTTAATCATGACCATGAACATTAGAAAGTGTGTCAAAAAATGGTGGCGCAGGCCTAGACCAATTTTCAATGTCTACAACCATGTTCTGATGGTGGCCATGGCTCCAGATGCCGCCATGGTTCGATGATATACAATAGTTTTACTTCACTTGAAAGACCCAATATATGCAGGGTCGAGAGCATACCATGGTTGAGCGGTACCTTCCTAACATAGTGTCCTAATAGTTTGATGAGGTACAAGATAGGCCCGATGATGGCTATATGGCTATTTTCACGAGATCGGCTAGAGAGATTCCTACCTAGGGACCGATGATTCCAGCACCAAAGGCCATTGAGATTCTTTTCCAATTGGTTTCCCAACCTTGGGAATATGATCTGGGTCAGCCCATTTCTCAGAAAACTCTCGCTTACGATGCAGTTTGTGCCACCACGATGACTTACAGATCCTACAGGTGCTCCTCCTAGAGGGAGGCCATGAGGCAGAGATGTCAAAGGCAAAGGATAGGGAGGTCAGGATTTCTAGGATGGATAGGTTCTAGGGGCTCATCCAATCAGATAGCAGCCTCCAGTAGTGCAACAATAGCTAGTGCCACCACCACCACCGCCAGACGCTAGAGATGCACAGATATAGCAGTTGCAGCAACAGGTGCAGGCTTTGATAGGTGAGCGAGACCAGGCCTGCTAGAAAATTTTGGTTGTGATTGTTGAGTGAGACCAATCTCAGCAGTAGGTGGTTGCAGTGACAGCCAAGAGGGATGCGGCTATTCAAAGAGTTCAGGTTGTTATCGAGGAGAGAGACCAGGATGGTTGTGAGATGGTAGAAAATAGAGGCCATGGTAGTAGCCACACATGGTCGAACTATTTCGGCCAAATTGTACTAAGAGGCTATTATGGAGGCTATGTATTATAGGAAACACTATCACAAGGATGTTCTGATGGCTCTTCGATAGACCAATTTTTCACAATGTAATGATGATTATCCCCATGTCGAAGATCATCCTGAGCGGTAGGCTAGAGAGGGTAGCAGCCACTAGGGCTAGCATTTTTTATGTATAGACACTTTTTTATTTTTCCCAATTCTTTATACTGATATACATTCATGGGCTCCTTTTTGATAGCCTCATGGATATTGTACTTATTATTGATATACATACACTAATCCAGATTTTGTACCATGACACATTTTTTGATATATATATGATATGGATATAGATGATTCATGCTATGATGTGTTGATTTTATTTCATGTATGGATGCATTTAATTTTATTCCTATGTGAAATGTTATGATATGATATGGATGGATGCAATGTTATATTGTTTTTCATTATCTTTTCATGATATGATATGGATGGATGTTTATGATATGCAAGTGTTATGGATGCAAATGATATGGATGCATTTATTTTTGTATATTTTTTATGCATGTTATGATGATGAATGCATATAGATGGATGAATGAAAATGCTTATGATATGCAACAATTTAATATGCTTAGAATAAAAAATCTATATTATTCGTCACAACTTAAATGTTAATGCAGAATGTGTAATGTGATATGCAAATTATTATGTTGATGGATGTTTTAAGCTTATGATATGATTATGAGATATATGTATCCTAATGGTTTGTGGATGCAGGTTGGATGCATTTATGATTTTTTTGAGTGTCATGATATCAAGTTAGCGTGGAGAGAAGATAGAAGAATAAAGAATGAATAACCATTACCAATGATGATTGCGTAAAAAGATCCAACAAGTCCATGATCCATTGAGACTTTATTAGAGATGGTGACAAGACAATGCAAAAGAATGCAGGATGAAATGTAGGATGGGTGCTCATAGTTCAGGATTGGGATTTTCCATCATTTCGTATTGTTTGATATAACACATAGACATGATGCATCAAGGTATTGATAACTAGGATGGTGTTGTATCTAGTGTAGTGGACTTTGACTCGACAAGAAAATAGGATAGTTCTTGTTCACACCTTGACATACGAAAACATTTTTGGAATGTAAGTTAGAAGTTTAGAACATATTAGACCAAAGCATATGCAATAGTCAACAACATACTCCAAATGACCTTCCTACACACAACTAAGCAAGTATGCAGCAAGATTATTTTACAAGAGTATCCACAAACACAGCAAATGAAATATAATGATCGATGCCCCATTCCTTTCTCTCTAAATTTTTTTGATAGACATCATCGAGAGGTCCTTGGAATGGGTCATTAAGATAAATCATAAGAAAATATCAAAGACAAATAGTCAGTGTTATCTATAGCTCCTGCCTAGTTTAAGTTTAGCTTAGGTGATATCTGATGTTGATGCCCATTGTAGGAAGGATACATCCTAGGACATGTTGATCAGAGGTTTGTTTGATGTTAGGATGATGATGTTGAAATGGTTCGTTACCATAAACTTCACTACCACATTTACCTATGATTTTAAACTTTATATTTTGACTTTTGAGTTCGCACTTTACAACTTGCCATGTTTTTTTTCTACTTGTTTTGACAAAGGGTGAAGGTGACGATTGTTTATTATGGGTGAAATTTTGTTATGGGTGAAAGCGAGATGGGATGGATGGAATTTTCGATTTTCTAGAATATTTGAATTTTTTTGGTATTTTGAAATTTTTTGAGGCTATTTTTGGTCTTTTCGATATTTTATATGAATGTTTAGGTTTTTTCAATTTTTTTCAATTTTTAGTGTTTTTGAATATTTGAGGCTTTTTAGGTCTTTTGAACATTTTCTATTGTTTTTGTGTTTTCTATTTTTTGAATTTTTTTTGTTTTCTAAATATCTCAATGTTTTTGGGTTTTTCAAGATATTTGGATGTTTTGGGGTTTTCTGAGATATTTGGATGTTTTAGGGTTTTATGATATATTTGGATGTTTTGGGGTTTTCTAAATTTTTTAGTTTTGACCAAGAACCTAACCTAAAGACCTACCCTAGGGGCCTCAAGGGTTGATCAAACATTAGCCTTGCCTACGTTATACATGCAGAGACCACGTAGTTTGAATGAATCGACCCATTTATAGGACAAAGATATGAACAGACAAGAGATGACAACAAATTACAATAGACTGCTAATGGACTGATCTAGGGTGTATTGGGGGTACATCAATGATGGCCTTACCTACATTCAAGCTCAAATAGAATGTAGTTCGACACAAGGCATTTTTTTTTGGATTTTTCGATGTTTGACCTTTTTAAGGATTTTGATGTTTTCTAGATGTTTAAGCTTTTTCCTTACAATTTTCTAAATGTTTTTGTATTTTTTTTGTACAGGATTTTACAAATGTTTTTGGATTTTAAGGATAAGATTTTGTGATTTTTTTTTTTTTTTTTGATAAGATGTCCCATGACCTCAAGATATAGAAGAACCCAATTGTGATGCATAACGAAATGCCCCTGGTGTGATATGTTAGCCTACTTCGATAAAGTCAGGACAAACTGACCTTGGGAATATGCCAAGTAGCACTAAAGAGTTCATGATACCTTAAAGTGATAAGCCATGATAAGGACATGGATGGGGGATGATAGGTCAAAAGAGCCAAAGAATAGATGGAGATACCTTATTTATGAAAGGTGCATGTTGCCAAGTTTTCACCAAGGTACTTGTCCAAAGCACCAGTGAAGTGGTTTTCACTAGAGGACATTTTTTTTATTTCTTTACTTTTTTAATCCTTTTTCTCACTTTTTTGGACTTTGATCATTTTTTGATTTTTTTTGTATTTTCTAATTTACACCCTTCTTTTTTAGGCATAAAAATTTTTGAGATGCAAGTTTTTGATTGGCCCTTGCAAGGGTTCACCTTCAGCAATTGACAGTTGGTATGCTCCTAATTTGTAGCTTGTTGTGACGACAAAGGGACCCAACTAGTTAGGCTCAAACTTTCCTTTGTAGCCTTGATCTGGAAGGTTCTTCTAATTTTTCTTTAAGACAAGATCTCCTACTTGGAATGACCGACATTTGATTCTCTTGGTATAGCTCTATTTCAATCAATTTTGATACACTTGCAAATTATTAAGGGCATCAAGATGATGTTCATCCAAAAATTCTAGCTCATTCAGTCAAGACACTCTATACTCTTCCTTGGTTATCAGATTCTTTAGTGATACTCGCAATGATGGGAGCTCAACCTAAATAGGAAAGATGGCTTCTGATCCATAGACCGGGGAAAAAGGGGTTGCTCCTATAGATATGTGGATACTATTTTGATAAGCCCAAAGAGTTGGATTTAGCTATAGATGCCAATCACGACCAGCTTTGTTAATTGTTTTCTTTGGGATTTTTAATATAGTTTTTTCGTTGCTTCTTCTTGGCCATTGCCTTGGGGATAGTATGGTGTATATAATTGGTGTTGGATATTGAATCTCTAGCACATCTCTTTCACATCCTAAATTTTGAATGGGGTTCCATTGTCTTTGATGAGGGTTTGTGGTATACTATTACATAAAATTAGGTAATTCAAGATAAACTTGGCTATTTGCATCCTCATTATGTAGGTCATAGGAATGGCTTCAACCCACTTAGTAAAGTACTCAATGGTGGTTATGATAAACTTATGGCCATTGGATGAGGTTGGAATTATTTTTGCTATGAGGTCAAGTCCCCACTACAAAAAAGGCCATGGTGTGATCATTGGTTGCAATTCTTGAGCTGGAGCATGAAATAGATCCCCATGTTGTTGACACTAGATGCATTTCCACACATACTAATGAGATTCTTTTTCCATGGTTGGCCAATAGTACCCCATCCTCAACAATTTCTTAGCTAATGTCATACCACTAGAATGGGACCCACATATTCCATTGTGCACTTATGTTAAGGTATTTAAGGCTTCCTCTTGGTTAAGACATCATAGTAATGTCCCTTCGATTCTTCGATGGTAAAGGGTATCACCTAGGATCACAAATTGGGATGCCTTTTTGATAAAGGTCTTTTTAAAGTTGGGGTGATATTCAATGGAAGGGTTCCTCTATTAAGGTAAGTAAAGATGTCATTGTACCAAGGGGATCTAGGACCAACAATGACACACGTGAATTCAGATTCAGGGATTTTTAAAGTTGGAATGAGAAGTTGTTCTACCAAGAATTCACATTGAAGAATGTTGTTCAGCATGTCTAGTAGTGATCCAATTGTTGCCATGGTTTCTGTTGCTCTATTATTCATGTGAGGAATCTGCTCAAAATTTATGTCTATAAAAAATTATTTGAGATTCTCCACCATCTTCTTGTAAGCGGTGAGCTCGCCATCTTTGGTTTGATAGTCATCATTGACTTGGTTGATAACTAGTTGTGAGTCTCCATAGACTTTCATCTCTTGTATTTGCCACTGAACTATTATCCTAAGACCTATGACCAATGCTTCATACTCAACAATGGTATTGGTACATGGAAATAATAGCCTGTAAGACTTTGGGATGCATTCACCTTGAGGGGTGATGAAAATAATGTTGGCTCCTGATCCATGTTGAGTGAATGATCAATCAAAGTACATCTTCCACTGAGCTGTTAGATTAATAAGGAACATTGATTCGTCAAGGAACTCAGATAGTAAAGGGTTCTCATCATAGATAGGTGCTTCTACTAGCTGGTATGTGATCACTTGTCCTTTTATTTCCTTGCACTCCACATACTCTATGTCAAAATCTATTAAGATCATTATCCATTTAGCCATTTGTCCCATGAGGGTTGCTTTGGATAACAGATATTTTAATGGATCAATCTTTGCGATGAGCTTGATTTGGTGTGACAACATGGAATTCTTAAAATTTTGTGAAGCAAAAACTACTGCTAGGCATGCTTTCTCAATGGTTGAATAGTTCATCCCATAGCCTACCAAGGTTCTATTGATGTAGTATATGGCTCTTTCTTTTTCATTTTCATCATGTTGTGCTAAAAGAGCTCCTAATGTTGCTTGTGTTGTTGAGATGTATAGGATCAGTGGCTTGTTTGGTATCAATGGAATGAGCACTAGAGTTGTTAGTAGATAATCCTTGATCTATTTGAAAGCTTTATCACATTTTTCATCCCATTTGTAAGTTATCCCTTTATGGAGAAGATGTGAAAAGGGGTGAGTCATATCCGATAACTGAGCTATGAACCTTCTGATGGACTGTAGTCTTCCTTATAATCCTCTCATATGTTTCAATTTCTATGGTAGTTCCATGTCTAAGATAGATTTTACCTTTTTTGGATCAATTTCTATCCCTCTTTGTGAAATAATGAAGCCAAGAAGTTTCCCTAATGTAACCCCGAACATACACTTTTTTGGATTTATTCATACTTTGTATTCTTCAAGTCTATCAAATATAGGTATTAAGACTTGTATGTGCTCACTTCTCTTCTTTTATTTTTCCAAAATATCATCCACATAATCTTCAACTATTTTATGGATCATGTCATGAAAGATGAGGGTCATTTCTCTTTGATAGATAGCTCCTGCATTCTTCAACCCAAATGGCATCACATTCCAGCATTAGGTTCCCCATGGACCATTAAAGGTAGTTTTATTTTGATCTTCTTTGGTGATTATGATTTTATTATAGCTTGAAAATCCATCCATGAGTGACAACATTTCATGCCCAGTTGTTAAATCCACAATGAGATCAATGTTGGGAAGAGGGAAATCATCCTTTAGACATGCCTTGTTTAGATCCCTTAAATCAATGCATATTTTGATGCCCCCAGTGGGTTTTGAGACTAGTACTAGGTTTAAAACCACTTAGGATAATCTATCGATCGGATGAATCCAACGTCAAGAAGCTTTTATAGTTCCAGTTTTACCAAGAGTACTATCTAAGGGTGCATCTTCCCTAATTTTTTCTTGATTGGTTTGGCTTCAGGATAGACTGCTAGGTGATGTACAACCACTTTTGGATCAATCCTTGGCATATCTGTGTATGACCATGAAAAGTTAGCTCTTCTCTCCTTAAGGAATACTGCAAGGTTATTTTTTTCTTCGTCTAACAAGGATTGAGCATAGAAGGTGATCTTAGGTTCTTCTTGTGTTCCCACATTAACTGGTGTAGTCCTTTTTTCTAGTACCACTTATTTTTTGGATGTATTGCACTAGGGGGGGGGATTGAATCCCTCATCCTTGGGTGCCTCGGGGAGGTTTTCACCGTTGGATGTGTCATTTTTTTTTACTATTTTAGGACCAGAGAGTGCCACGAGGTGGTTTTCACTCAAGGATCTGCAAGTTAATTTCATTTAATTTATTTTACAACTGAAGGATTCACTCATCTCCCCATAGTATTCCCTTATATCAAGCTCTATGTCAAAGCCTGCTTTGTGATCTTCTCATGATAAGTTGTCTCAAAGTCCCATTAATTATGAGATTACTTCATCATTTTCCAATAAATCTAGAATCGGTGGTCCTTGTTGGTCCATATCAATGAGTTGTGGGTATACCAAGTGTATTTTGGTTGGTTGGTTGTTTGATACAAAGGATGTTAAGGATATCATAAAGAGGGTGTTGTTCTCAAATAGGTCAATGACATCGAGGGGAAAGTCATCTAAGGTAGTATCACGTGATGTAGGTGACCAAGAGGAAGCCTCGACTTTTTTGGCAACAATACCTTTGCAAATAAGTGTGACCTTGTTACTATTACAACCTAAGCCAATATTTTTTAGTCATTTCTTAGGAACGATGGGTTCTAGTAAAAAATTGTCATTCTATCCTAGCTTCTCATTATTGTTATACCCCATGCTCTGCATTAGTTGTAGACCTTTGTTGTCATATTCCATGTGAAGAACAAGAATAGGTCGTTTATCTTGATAGAGTAATTTAGAGATATCTTGCTCATGGACGTCTTCTTGATTCAAATCTCCCCATTTGGTGAAGCTAGTAGCTACCATTTTGATAATTTTTGGTTCTCTAGTGTTAGATGTTGGTTTCCTATGTGTTTGAGGAGAAATCAGTATCTCTCCTAAGACAAAGGTGTCTTTCAATATTTTTAAGCTTCCACAACCATCATCTTGGATTACTGCTTTGACATTGGGTATGCTTTTTACAACAGGTTCTTGTGATGCTAAGGTAGAGGCTAGAGATGATGGGTCAAAAAATGAGCTTGATGGTGTAGGTCCTTCATCATTTTTGGGTATTTTTGGGATCTTATGAAACTTGGATTCAAGGCTCTTTCAATAGTAGAAAGGCACGGGATCTCCATGGATAGTTATTTCTCTGCCCTCGAAAGGAAACTTCACACACTAATGATAGGTTGAGGCTATGGCTTTCAAAGCATGGATCCAAGGTCGACCAAGTAGAATTTCAATGTAAGGATACCAGTGTGGGCCTAATTATAGTTAATCCATAAAGAATCAAAGCATAATGGAGCCATGGGTACTCAAATCTCAAAAAGATCAATCAATCAAAATTGAAAGTAAACATTTTATCAAAAAACCTAACATGCTAAATTTATGAAAGCTTTAAAGAAAACATCTACTGTAATCTATTGAAATTTATCCTATTGTGGAATTGGTGTTTCATTGATGTGGACCGTCGAACCTTTCCCAATCTCGTGATAGTGAGTTGGTTTTAGTCGATTCTATGGAAGAGAATCGATGAAACCATGGTATTTGATGTGCGAAAACCTAAATTATGTTAAAATGAACATGATGCAAGCTAAGTTACCATGATTTTATGCTATAAATGATCTAATTATGCAATTTATAAGCTAATACTTAGTTAATCTAAGCTAATTTAAGCTAAAATGGTGCTAAAAGATGAAATCCTAATTTATTTACAAACTAAGATGAATGCATGGAAGCCATTAATGGATACTCTAAGATACTATGCAACTAACATAAACTGAAAATAAGCTAAATGTATGCAAGTTAGAGTATATATGTGAGTAAATTTAATAGCATAAGTTTGCAATCAAAGATTCTTCTTATTTGTCTCCAAATAATTATCTATTTATAGGAGAGAAAATGAGAAATGGGTGGTTGAGATCAAAAATCTTAATCAATGGTTCAAGATGAAGAATATGAGAGGCATGGATGAGAACGCATGATGAAGGTTAATCAAAGGCTCACAATTACCTCAAACAAACACACTTTTGACCTGCTCACACAGGTCAAAGGTAACTTGCTTGGGAGGTTGAAGGGTTAACTTGCTTTTGAAGCTAAGTGAGTTGATTGGAGGAGAGGGAATATTCCTTAGAATATTCCTTTTGGATGAGGAAAAAGATTAATTTACAAATTAAAACAATTTTTTAACTATGTAAAAGGATAAAGAATATTCCATGGGAATATTCCCTTTGATTAGAGGAAAATTAGTTTAATTGCTAATTAAACAAGGTTTAATTTATGCAATTAGGGGATTAGAGGAATTAGAGATATTTATTAAATTAGATGATTTAATATATAGGGGAGGGGTGAAATGATATTTAATTAACTTAGGGTTATTTAATTAAATAAGATGACTTAAGAGATTAAATTAAATATTTTGATTTATTTAATTTAATGAGATGAAGCGTTAGTGTGAAAAGAGGTGAATTAACCCGATTTAATTAATTAGGCCAATGGATGAAAATGATGTAATTAATTAATTATCTAGGCTAATTGAATTAATTAAGTGAAAAGAGGATGGATAAAGAAGAAATGGTGTTAATAAACCTATTTCGAGTGTATGACATTGATTAGCAAATTTTTTAGTGTCTACAAGTCTAACAATAAAAACTAAAGTGGGTTATTAGTATCTCAAGTGGCCCTTTCTTGAGTTTTTGCTTCCATGGGATTTATCACACACTTGCTTACTTACTCAAAAAAAATTGATGCCAAACCAATTCTCTTTAATGTATTCTAACATTAAACTATTACACAAAATCCAAAAAGAATTTGTTGAAGATATTTTATTAAATAACACACATTTTGTTCTTAATATTGCTACAACTACTAAGTAATAATGGTAAATAGATAACTAGCTTAACTAGGTAACTATATCTCCTCCTTGACAAAAGATCTTACTATATAGGGTATGTGAGGAGTTTCATTATTCAAAGATTGAAAATGAACTCATGGAACAACAGTCAACTCTCCCTAAAAGATAGGAAGAGGACTAAGTTTGAAACAAAAAACAATAACTGTATAAAATAGGAGTAAAAAAACCAAATTCAAATTTTATGCTTAACATTTTTACTTCTCATAATAAAAATGTGTTCATAGAATAGTCATGTCATAAATTAGTCCCATTGCAAGTAGATTTCTCCTAGCTATCTTATTTAGCAAGAGTGGTATGCAATGACTCATGGATAATCAATAAATGATCACCTTAATTTCCTTTTGAAAGTGTCATGTCTTGTTCGTTTGACTCCTCTGCAACAATCTTTTGTTCTTATGTTGTGGGTTGATAGTTCCTCTTGCTACAAGGTGTTAGAATAATTCCTAATGCATCTACATTATTAACAATCTTAAATTAAACATACAATCCGACTAAATTTCATAGACATACATAAATTTATACATACATATATCAACATAACATATTTCAATTTCCACATACTTAAGATTGCTCAAAAGTATATAAAAGTTATAGTGCCCCTCCATGATTGGCCTTTCATGGTGTTTGATAAATTTTGTTATGAGTTGTCTTGTTTAATCGATTTAATTAAATTAAATTGATTTATAAGGTTGTTTAATTAATTTGGAATTAAATAAATAATCAAATAAATTAAGATTGAAAATGGATATTTATATGGAATGTTTAATAATTAAATTGTTATGTGCTAAAGTATTTTATAATTAAACGTAAAGATAAATATTATTATCATTGAGATTTAATTAAGTAAATGAGGAAAATAATATAATTTAAAATAAATCAGTTAATTTGAATGTAAATTTGAACAAGTTGTTAAAGTAATTTAAAATATAGAAAAAGTAGAGTTCGTGCACATACATGACTCTAAACTAATTGATGAATGGGAAACTTGTCATTTTGAGTGGATATTGCTTGATTTTTACATTCCGAAGCTAATGAATTTCTGGATTTTTAATAAGGTGGTTTTTGAGAAAGAGAAAAGGAGGTATTTTTGTTTTGTTGAAGGAAAATTTATGTCTGCAACAATATTATCAAAATATAGATTTTTGATTAAAAATTGTTTTCGAGTTGGGAATAACTTTTGTAGGTTGATCAAGGATTTTGGAGAAAAGGTTGTTGTTGCAATAGAGTTCTCTTCAGCACTTCTCTTCCGTCTCTGAAGCGTTGGATCTAAGGTTGGCATCGTCTTTACTCTTGTTTCATTTATCTGTTGTTTGTGAATGATCTCTCTCTCTTGTCTACCAAAATTGAGTGTTTGTTATTCGATATGCTTGAGAAGTTGTGAAATTTTGTAGGTGGCTGGCATCAATTTTCTTTTCTCTTTATTTTGTTGTTGATTAATAAATTTGTATTCCCCTTCTAAGCCAATTGTATTCATTTTAAGAAGATAGGGATTTCAATTTATAAGCAATCTGTGAATCGATTATCTGGATTACCTATTTCTTTTTCATTTATCGATGCATAGTCCTTGTGTTTGGGCATTTGATACCTGTGTGCTTTATGTGTGTGGAAGCCAAATTTCGATGTGATTTAACTGTAGCTTGATTCTATTGCCACTTCCTTGTCTTGCTAGTAGTTGTGTATGTAGCGGTCAACATATATTATGGCAGTGCCATAGCTAAGTTTCTAATCGATTCTATGTGGTGCGAATCTTCCAATATAATGTATTCAATTTTATTTAATCATATATATATGCACCTATATGTTGTTCTATATTGTATTTGATATTTGATCCATGTGGTAGGAATAGGATTCGATTATCACTTCAAATAAAGTTTGACATATAGGCATCTCCCCTTCAGTTTGTTCACCACTTAGGTTCTAGTGTGCTTTGGCTTTCAAACGCATCATGTGCATTTGAATCTAATTTCAGTCTATTTCATTTGGCATCACCAATATTCTCCATGGCATTTTCCTTTGGTTGATTCGATTTTTCACCTCCTTACCTCCTTTGGTCACTGCTTTGTAGCCACTGGCATTATTGCAGCATCCTCATGGCATTTTAAACTCTTGATCCACACATATTTAATTTGGCTTTGGTCGATTCCTTGTTGGCTTAGAAATTTCTCATGTCTTAGCCTTATATCCTTTCCTAGCCATGACTCTTAACCTTGCTCCATTCGATATTTTTTGTTTGGAATATATGTAGGAGGCCTTTGGGTATTAGTTTGTTGTTAATGAATCTTTTATATGGTGTTGATCCCCTGCGAGTTATGTTTAGTAAATCATGCTTGCCATTCAATGTAATGTTATATGTTGTTGCTCAATAGTATGGTAATCAGTATTTATGAATTTTATTAAGTAATTCAATTTCTTTTCTTCAGTAATTCGATTTCATTCCTTGGTCTTCCTTTCCTTTTATTTCGATGATTAAATTTTAGCTTTGGGCATTTGATACATGAATTTAATGATCTTGCATTATATTTGAAATCGATGCTTATATTTCAAGTTTGGAAATTGGAAACTTCCACCAACATTTCAAGAAAAGAACATAGGTCACAGCATGTTAACCCCATGGAGTCTAGTCGCTTAAATTTTTCAAGTCATTACATTCAATTTGTGATAAGCATCAAATTGCAATATGTGGGTTTCCATTTCCTAGTCGTAATTTATTGTATAGATTTATTGTCATGTCTTTTGGTGCATAGCCTTTGAATAGTATGGTTGGCATCCAAGTCTGAGTTTATGGCAGTTAAGTATAAGATGTAGGTCGAGCCTTCATAGAGGCATCATATTATTTGGCTGGTTCGATATATATATATATAGTTTTATTTATTAATTTCTTTTATAAATTAAAATAGAATTCTATTATAAATCAGATATATTTGTATATACATATTAAATCTCGTATAAAATAAAATAGCACTTTTTATAATTCAGAGAAAACTCAAATATATATATATATATATATGAGTTTTTATGGGGTTTTCATCCCTCGAATTTGAAATAGGGGAACTTGTTTTCTGATTTTATACATATATAAATGTGATAGATCTGTGTTTAACTTTCATCCCACCTTTGATATTGATACATATCTATACATGTATAAAAATAAGTGTGTTTTTATTTAAATGATTTATTTAAAGAAATTTTATTTAAAACCCAATGTTAGAATAGGTATTAAATTGAATTTAGATAAAAGTAATGCATTTTTTAAATAGTGTTTATCTTACATTGAATATTTAATGTTTTCCTTTTATATGTGATGTTGAGGTTATTGTTCAGTTGAGAATTTTGATTGTACTATGTGAGTAAAGTTTGTGAGTTAGCTTATTGTTTTAAGTGGGAACCTTAGTGTAAAGTTGTTGAGGTTACTTCCAGAGGCTTAGGGGGTTATTAATTGATTTGGTTTTATGTTTGACCTATGAGATGGTTGGTATTGTTGGAGATTTTTGATATTTCTGATATGTGGTTGTCATTGATGTCAACACTATTGGAATTTATATTTTTAAGGTTGTATATGTCGAGGATATTGAGAAAATTGTAATAAAATAAGTTGCAGGTTGTCAGTGATGCGGTGAAGTTCAGTATGATGGCTAGCTCAGTATATTGAGGATAAGGAGTTTCAGATTAAATGGTTTTTTGACAAGTATATCTAGCTTATCCACCTAAATTTTCAAAGGTTCACATGAAAATTTGATCAAGTTATGAGTATCGGTGTTTCGACAGTTGTTTTGTTGTTGTAGTTGATGTTCTTAAAAGAAGATAATGTGATTCTAGTAATCTAAGTTGTTGTGGATGCTTCTGTGGTGATTCATGATTCTTGTGGATGTTTCTAGATCATGCTCTATTTTTGTTTTTGGTTCTCATCGATTTTTGTGCTCGCGATTGGTGATTTTCTTCTAAGAGTTTATGTTTTTCATGATCATGAATGACAAGGTGATTGTAGCATGTTGTGGATCTTTGAGGCTGATTGTTTAAGGTGTTACATGTTCAAGACATGTTGTTTTGGGTCCTTGCTATGTTTTGGAGGACATTATTTGATTTGCATTGATAATTTTTTTATTAATTTAGGCTGACAGTTTGTACACATTTCATACTTTTTTGGCCCGACATGTAGTTGATGTAATCCTTAATTGCAGATATATATGATCGATTTTTTATACCATTTGATGCATGGTGTGAAGTGGAGAGTGAGATGTGTGAGGGTTAAGTGTGAATAATGTTCTAATATTTCAAAGGCTGAAGTAAAGTGTGAAGAAGAGTGAGCAGAAGGAAGTGTTCATGTGCTTAACCAGAACTGTAATCAGGCATTAGCAGATGCTATTTTCTTAGTTCAAATCTTTGGGTGTAATCCAAATGTGACTGTAAGATAGTGTTTCTTCCTTTAGGTAGTAAGCCTTTTGTATTTGAGCAGTGAGCTCTAGGCAATGTGCTTGAATGCATGTGCATTCCCCATTTGTAATAATTTTAACAAAGTATAATCTTGTGGATTAACCTCCACCGTGGTTTTTCCCCTAACATGGTTTCCACACAAAAATATTGGTGTTATGTGTGTTTTTGATGTGGTGATGGTTTATGCTTTCATGTTTATTTATCAGATCTGAGAATAAGTTTAATAAGTATAATTTCTATGGCAACTGATTCACCCCCCTCTTAGTTGTCTTCCCTTGTGTTGCCAATAGGTATTCCTCTTGTGATGACTTTATGAGGGTCTTAAGCCTTGTACAGTTATCATTATCATACTTGTGTTGCGTAAGCGGGATAGTCTTTACATCGCTTTATTGTTTATACTTATATGGATTGTAAGTTGTGCAATTTGGCTTTTCCCTGTATGTGTGTTGGGCCTTCTAGTGCTAGTAGGGTGAGTGGCTCTCAAGCGGGGGTTGGGGCCCACAAGTGGCTGCCATAACAACCTATTGAGATTTGGATTAAACAAGTGATAACATGTAATTAAATAATATTGGGATGGGTTCTTCACACATTAATAAGGTAATTGTTGTTGCCCATTCATAGCCTTGACTTCTAGTATAGCCTCAGGATGAGTTGGGAAGGCCATTAGAGGTTTTGGGGCCAAGGTGGCTGCTAGGAGATCCTTGTTGGCATGACTAGACATCCTTTTCCCCATGAAAGGATGATGTAGTCCCATATGGGTATCACTTGGGGGTCGGGGTCTAGAGTCAGTAGAGGGGTCCGACTACCAGGACAACCTATGATGATACCATGTGATGACAATATTTTCCCTATAGCAACCTAGCATATCCTTGTCTTGTGTTTCCCCTTGGTTATTTACATACCTCTGGAAGCGGAGTCATTGTTATGTGAAGTTTTTTCGTATTGGTATGTTAGATTCATGTTAGCCTTTTGTGTCATGTTATTGTTTTTCCTAACTACTTTGGTGGTGGGACCTTATTGTCATCTCATAGCACAGGGGGGTGGACCTTAGGGTTCCACATGGTTAGGTGGAATGTGATATGCATTCCATTGGGTTCCCAGTTAATGTTCGTGAGCATGGATGTTGTACCTCATATAGGGATTCCAAATCTTGTACTAGACTTGAGATAGCATTGATGTTATGTAATGTAATCATTTTAGTTGTATCTTATCATGTATCTAATGTTTCCTTCTCTTTATTAGAAGAGAATCTTTTATGTAAACTTGTAAATAGTGTAATGATCTACCCCATGTATGGGATATTGATTTTGTATTCATTGGTTCATATTCTATGCTCTTGAATGGTGTTGTATTTGTGGAAATATATATAATTCTTTTAATGTAGTGGATGCAAATGAACTCTTGTTATTATTTATTTTTTGATATATGTTTAGATTGGATAATTTATGTACTCATAATGCAATCATGATACCCTAAAGGACATAATTAGAGTATATGTATGTGTAGTTACATTTTATGTAATCGATAGTAAGATCTATATGTTGATTCACCTTTTTAAAAAAATTGTGTCATAATTGTTAGTTGATGTGTTGTCCTTTGGGGTTTCATGGTGGGGCATTACAAAAGTATAAAATTTCTTAGCAATGTCTTGAAACTTAGAAAAAAGATAAAATGAAAAGTATGAAATAGTGAAAGGAAACTAGCTAATTATGGATCCCATCAACAATATCTATTACACCCATTGAGATAGAATTTTTTTCCTATGGTTTATAGACCATATAGTAGTGGTTAAATTCATTATGTTTATGTTTATGATGAGGCTTTGACACATAGGCGACTAGGATACCTTTATTATTGGAGGAGATTCTTGGATAACTTGATAGGATTGTTTGGAGGTTGTGGATATTATGTGAGGTATGGATTGATCACACAACTCATGTTTTATTTTTCTGACATCCCAAATGGTTGATTGGTCATATGAGACATATTATAGAGAGATATCACCCTAAGAGAGTGAGGTGAAAATTTAGAGAGGTTCAAGGCTCACCTGACAAGGAGCCATTTTTTCTCATACACAACAAGAGATTAGAGAGTGGGGACCTATGATATCCCTTGAGACAATAATAGCATATTTTGAGTTTTGGGTGCCCATTCAATGGGCATGGAGTTGATTAGTTAGGGATGTAGGGACTATAACTAGTTTTGGCTTATAGTGGGTAGATTTTCAACCAATATGATTGACTCGCCTAGGTGGAAGAGCGCTTAGGAGAAAATGAAGAAGTATAGATCCAACAAGGGCACGTTAGTTGTGACAAAGGATGGAGGAGGGTGGTGATGTAGGTGGGGGTGATGGAGGATATGGGGGTGGGGATTATGGGGGTGATGGTAGCAATGGGGATGATGGAAAAAAATTAGGAGGTGGTGATGATGGATGGGGACGGGAAGCTATGATGGTGGAGGGTTAAGATGGGTTAGGAGGAGGAGATGGTGGAGTGGGAGATGGCGGGGATGGAGGGGGATATGGGGATGATGATGGTAGAGGAGGATATGGAGGTACCACAGATAGGGATGTGTAGGTATGACTAGTAGTAGCCTTATTGGAACGAGACCAAGCTTGCACAGAGAGGGATGGATATAAGAGAGAGGGGATAACCCTCTTGATAT
Organism: Sequoiadendron giganteum; assembly: GCA_007115665.2. NCBI lineage: Eukaryota > Viridiplantae > Streptophyta > Pinopsida > Cupressales > Cupressaceae > Sequoiadendron > Sequoiadendron giganteum. The sequence goes on from CM021104.1 coordinate 433,167,051, forward strand.
AGTTAACTCAAAGGACAATGGAGAGGGATAAAATCTACATTTTAGTGACACAAAGTACAATGAAGAGGGACATCCTCTTTGTCTTATTGAATCAAAGGATGGTTGAGAGGGATTCCAAGATAGAATGGTGGTAGTAGGTAGAGGTTACAAGTGGAGGTTTAGGTAGAGTTTTCTTATCACAAGTTATGGGGGAGGTGAGGTGGCACATATAGAAAGCTACCTATTACAGGACCCTTTATGAGATGTCCAATGGTACTGTTGGAGTGAAAATACACTGAGAGGGGGGGGGGTGAATCAGTGTTTATAACTTCTTAAATAAATTTAAACTAAAACTGAAAAGAACCATACGTATGTTCTCATTTATCAATGATAGTGTCATTCATGTATTCGAATGCAATCATATAAACTGAAATGAGTAGTGTAACATTGAATTTTAAAGCAGTAAATTACTGAAGCAAATGAATCATAGAGATAAAAATAGACACAAGATATGTCGAATGTAAAACGCTCCTGGGGTAGAAAAACCACTCCTTAACCGGCTGCCTTTTTTAGGCTTTCATTTCAATAATTTATTTTGACAAAGCCTCAATGGCTGATTTCTGAGCACCGACTCAAGGAGCACCAACCCCTCTATTTAGAAACACAAATCTCAAGCAACATCAACCCCTTTCCTAATATTCAATAGAACATACAATAGTACATAGGATCTCTTTGTTTCACTTGATTTCTGTCAAGTGCCTCTTGACGGACAATGTGTAAAACACTCAAAAGTCAAGAATGACTCTTCAGTGTTCCACCCATTATCAAGCCTTAAGAGAGCTTGAGGAAAATCTTATCACAGTCACAATACAATCTCATCAAACTATATTACAATGATACATTTGTTCTTTCTTTTCTTACTGTTTGATTTTCAACCTTTTTCCATACAGAAACTACAAATCTGACTACACACTATGTTTTCCAATTTTCAAAATCAAATCACAAAATAGACTTTCACATGTCTTTATTGTAATGCCCTTGTTTCAAGTTTTGTAATGTGCCAATCAGCAAAGTAGATCAACTAAGAAGATAATCATCAAGATGCCAAAGAATCATAAAGTGACATCAAGGAAAAAATAGCACAAGAGGGATTCAACAAACTCCCCCTTTGTCCTTGATGGCAAAACTGAGCCACCAAAACAAATAATGAGTTGTAACCGAATGCACATAATTCTCCCCCTTTTTGACACAAGGATAAAGGGAGACCAAAAGGATAAACCGGAAATAACTATGACTTTCCATCAAACTGCAGATTTAACCTTTAAGCAGCGTGTATGAGCTATAGGAAGAGCTAACCAGCTCCCCCTATCACTGAGATGAACTGTTTAAGATAACAGAGATTGACAGACAACTCCCAATCGAGACCTAAGTCTTTCAAAGATATCCTTAGACAATGGTTTTGTGAAAATTTCAGTAACCTATGCTTGTGTAGGAACATATTGCACTAATACCTCATTAGCCAGTACCTTTTCACGAAGAAAATGAAATTTTATAGCTATGTGTTTAGTTTGAGAGTGCATAACTGGATTTTTTGAGATATTGATTGCACTTGTATTATCACATAGAATAGTAATGGGTTTTGGAATGTCAATACCCATATCTGATAATGTCTGTGACATCCAAATTACCCGAGTGCAGTAAGAAGTGGCAGCTATATATTCTGCTTCAGTAGTAGAGAGGGAAACAGATTCTTGCTTTTTTCTGTGCCAAGCCACTAAATGATCACCAAGAAAGAAATCAGCACCACTGGTGCTTTTCCTGTCATCTAGACATCCTGCCTAGTCAGAATCAATATATGCTACTAAAGAGAAATCATTGCTTCTAGGATACCAGAGCCCATAATCAATTATGCCTTGTACATATTTAAGAATCATTCTCATAGCATTGATGTGAGATTCCTTAGGAGATGATTGAAAATGAGCAACCATGCAAATAGCTTGCATTATGTTAGGTCTTGAGGCTATTAGATATAGTAGGTTGCATATCATTGACCTATAGTCGGTTGGGTTGACAGCAGGAGAGTCATCAACCTTGCTAAGTTTACAGCCAATAGCCATTGGGGTGCTTATAGGATGACTTTCATCCATTTGAAACCTTTTTATTATTTCTTTTGCATATCTTTCTTGAGATAAAAAGATGCTAGATTCAAGTTGTGAAAACTAAAGACCTAAGAAAAATGACAATTCTCCCAACATAGACATTTCGAATTCAGATTCCATGATTTGTGAGAATTTTTTACTCAAGGCAATATTGTTGCAACCAAAAATGGTGTCATCAACATAAATTTCAACAACAAGAATATCAGATCTTTAAATTTTAACATACAGATTATTGTCAACTCCTCCTCTAATGAAACCTTTTGATAGTAAGTGATTGTCCAATCTGGAGTACCAAGCTCTAGGAGCTTTTTTTAGGCCATATAGAGCCTTTTTCAGCCTGTAGACATGATTGGGTTTGTTTT
>CM021104.1:433169650-433236767 GCA_007115665.2 Sequoiadendron giganteum
AATACCTTCTTGCTGAGCATATCCTTTGTAGACATATCTAGCCTTGTTGTGAACAACATGACCATGTTCATCATGTTTATTTCTAAAGATCCACTAGCCTCCTATGATAGTTTTGTCATCTGGTCTTGGGACTAGATCCCAAGTCTGATTTTTTTTAATTTGATCAATTTCTTCCTCCATTGCATTAAGCCAACATTCATCAGTTAGAGCATCATCAAAAAATTAGGGCTCAAACTGGGTGATTAAACAAAATGCAGTAACCTCAGCTATGTGAGATTTTTCATCATAGTTAATAGATCTTTTCCTTGTTTGAACTCCTGCAAATCTATCTCCTATAATCAGATCTTTAGGATGGTTCCTAGCAAGAGATTTTGAAGGAATTTTAGGATACTCCACTCATAGCAGAGCATATAAATGTTTTAACAATAGGCTGAACAAAATTGTTGAATCTGTAAATGTCAAATTTGATGAAAATCTGCTTCTAGATGCTGAACCTATGCAGGATGATGAAGAGGACGAATTTGAACTTGATATAATTACTGAAAGCGTTGAAACTGCAAAGCCTGAAACAAAACCAGCAAGTCCTAAACTTGCTGAAGCACAACCTGAAGATGCTGAAATCAGCTCAGAAAAATGTGAAACTAAAATTCCTTCATAAAACACTTGCAGCCAAATATTCTGAAATATTTAATTTGGCCAGATTTACCATACCACAGTTCATATGGAGTGAAATTTGATTTCACTCTGATCTAGACTCTATTCAAAATGTAGACAGCTGTATGAACAGCTTCTTTCTAGTGCACCAGATTCACTTCATTTAGCATGGTTCTTGCCATCTCTTTTACAGTCCTATTCTTTTGCTCAACAACCCTGTTTTGTTGGGGTGTTCTGGCAGCAACATACTATCTTTTTATGCAATGTTTGTCATAGTAGTCTATGAATTCTTGTGAGGTGAATTCACCACCTTTGTCATATCTTAAACATTTCAGTTTTAAGTCTGACTCTCTTTCTACCAATTTTCTAAAAACTTTAAAACGTTCAAAATCTTCTGATTTATTCTTGAGAAAGGTAACCCATACCATATGAGAGTAGTCATCAACAAACAGCATGAAATATTTCTCACCATTTATGGATCTAGTCCTTGTAGGACCACATAAGTCGGTATGAACAAATTGTAGAGGCTTAGTAGAGAAATTTTCCTTGGATTTAAAGCTTACCTTAGTTTGCTTTCCTTTGAGACACTCTTTACAAACAACTTTGTCAGGTTTTCTAAGAAGAGGCAGACCTCTTACATTTTGATTTTTGCTAATTCTGACCATATTGTCAAAATTAATATGGCCTAGTCTCTTGTGCCATAGCTAGCTTTCTTCAACATGACTCATTAAGCATATACCATGATTGTTTTCATGTTCAGAGGTGTCAAGTAAGTTGTAGACATTTCCTTTGGTCCCTCTTCTAGCAGCAATAGTTTTACCATACTGGTTTTTTATTTCACATCCTTGTGAAGTGAACAAGACTTGATAGCCACTATCACAGATTTGACTAACACTCATAAGGTTTTTTTTTAATCCTTCTACATAATATATATTGTAGATTGGAGTGTCTTCATTCAAAAATAGAGAACCTCTACTTTTGATTTGAATTCCAGAGTTGTCTCTGAATTTTACATATCCACCAACATAGTCTTCTAGATTTGTAAATTTCTCTTTGTCACCAATCATGTGGTTTGAACAGCCACTATCCAGGACCTATAGGTCCTTTTTCTTTGAGTGAAAAGAAGTTTGAACAAGCATAGTCTGTTCAATGTTGTTAACTGCTTTGGTTTGCAGACTTTGATGGTTTTTAGCTATTTATTCTACTGATCAGCATTGCATTGCTTAGCAGAATGACCCAAAGATTTGCATGTAAAACATCTAATCTGTCTTGCAAAACCATGATTCTAGCTAAAGCAAAATCTAGGAGTTCTAGAATTCATAAATCTGCAAGAAATTACTTTGTGACCAAATTTGTTGCAGAAGTAACAGTACCCATAAAAGAGAGGGTTGGAGTTGTAAACCATTTTGTTGCTCCTAAAAGGATGAATATGATCCTTGACAAACTCAGGATGTTTGAGTTCAAGATTTTTGTTTCCAGCAACAGCATTGTTCTTTTCACTGTCATTTGAACATTCACCTTTAACAAAGCCAATGCCAGTTTTGTCTTTGTTTAATTTCTATTTACTGAGCATGCCATTCAGTTTAAGAGTGCTTTCATATTTCTCAATAGTCTTCTTGAGATCTATAATCTCATGTTCAAGTTTTTGAATTTCTTGGTCTTTAAAACTTATGTCAATGCGAAGACAATCTTCAACTCTCTTGGATTCTTCAAGTTGATTTTTTAATGAAATTATCTCAAGATTTATGAGTTGCTCTTGTGAACTATCTTGAACATCATTTTGTTCTTGAGCACGCAACTGTTTCTTAAGTTTTCTCAGCTCTTTTAGAGCACATTTTAGTTCTCCTTCATTGTCCACTTCACCTTCTTTGGCATCATTTTTGTTAGTTTCATCTTGCTAAATGATTTCATCCATGAAGAGATTTTCATCCTCTTCATCTAGAGAATCATTAGATTCAGAATTTGTTTCATTTTTGTTGAGCAGACTTTTCTTCTTTTTGAAATTAAATTTTTGTTTGGGTCTCTAAGCCTTTTTCTTGGCAAATTTCTCAGATTTTTTGTTATCACTGTTTGTGTCACCATAGGGTCACTTTGCAGCAAAGTGGCCTATTTTTCCACAATTAAAGCACTTGAAGGGAATTTTTCCCTTATACTTTCTAGAACCCTTTTTGAGTTTCCTCACAAAATGGGATTCTTTAGAATCAGAAAATTCTAATTCAAAGAGCTCATCCCTTTCTTTCCTTTCAGCATTAAATGCTGACTCTTTTGTAGGGGTGTTGTTTTTTTACTAATCCTCATTTCATAGGCAATTAGAGTGCCTTGAAGGCTGTCAAGGGTAAGCTGGGTAAAATGTTTCTTCTCTTCTAGAGTAGCTACTTTAGCCTCAAATTTTATTGGTAAGGTTATGATGACCTTGTTACAACATCAAATTCCTTGACTTCTTCTCCCAGACCCTTCATATCATTTACTATTTCATCAACTCTCAAAAAGTAGTTAGCTACTTTTTCATCGTCCCTCATTTTTAATTCTTCAAACTGGTGTTTTAAAGTGAGGAATTTGGATTGTTTTACCTTTTCATTTCCTTGATAGATAGTTTCAATTTTAGTCCAGATTTCTCTAGCAGAACTGCAGTGCATGACTTTGATGAAGACATCTTTAGTTAGAGCACATAGAAGAGCATGCTTTGCTCTTGCATTGGTTTCATATCTCTTATTTTCATTAGAAGTAGTTGGCAAAGTAGCTGGTATAGTGTACCCAGACAATACTATGTTCCAGACATCAAGGTCAATAGAAGTTAAATAAGTCTCGATTCTGATTTTCTAGAATACATAATCAGTTCCATCAAATAATAGAGCTCTAGTCATGGAAGTACATTCCTGAGCTTGAGACATTTTGAATAGACTCCAAGTCTAGAATCAATCCTAGGTTGGAAAGACCTATCAGAGGACCCTAGGCTTTGATACCAATTGTTGGAGTGAAAATACACTAAGATGGGGGGGGGGGGGTGTTGAATCAGTGTTTATAACTTCTTAAATAAATTTAAACTAAAATTGAAAAGAACCATATGTATGTTCTCATTTATCAATGATAGTGTCATTCATGATTCGAATGCAATCATATAAACTGAAATGAGTAGTGTAACATTGAATTTTAAAGCAGTAAAGTACTGAAGCAAATGAAACACAGAGATAAAAATAGACATAAGATATGTTGAGTGTAAAACACTCCTGGGGTAGAAAAACCACTCCTTAACCTGCTGCCTTTTTCAGGCTTTCATTTCAATAATTTATTTCGACAAAGCCTCAATGGCTGATTTCTGAGCACCGACTCAAGGAGCACCAACCCCTCTATTTAGAAACACAAATCTCAAGCAGCATCAACCCCTTTCCTAATATTCAATAGAACATACAATAGTACATAGGATCTCTCTGTTTCACTTGATTTCTGTCAAGTGCCTCTTGATGGACAATGTGTAAAACACTCAAAAGTCAAGAATGACTCTTCAGTGTTCCACCCATTATCAAGCCTTAAGATAGCTTGAGGAAAATATTATCACAGTCACAATACAATCTCATCAAACTATATTACAATGATACATTTGTTCTTTCTTTTCTCACTATTTGATTTTCAACCTTTTTCCATACAGAAACTACAAATCTGACTACACACTATGTTTTCCAATTTTCAAAATCAAATCACAAAATAGACTTTCACATGTCTTTATTGTAATGCCCTTGTTTCAAGTTTTTTTTTTCTATCATGATAGGACCCTAATCTCACTATTTTAGGCTTTTTGTAGAACACGTCATTACATTTTGGAAGTATTACAACTACATCTCGAATTTCACTTTCCAAAAATTATACAAGGTTGTTTTCAGGTTACAGAATAACTGTCAAGTAACAGTTCTGATTTTGTAGTGATCATAAAAGAAGGATTCTTTCTTTTTGTCAAGGATAGAGTAGCAGTATCCAAAAATAGAGGTGTGACAGAACATTTCTTCACTAGTGGCTTGCACATGCGATGCTTACACAAAAGCAGTGAGAACTCATCTTTAAAAAATAAAAATGATAACCATTTTACCCTGACAGAACCAGCAATGCAACTGAAGTATATTTTTAGCAAATGAAACCTCATCCTGAATATACCCAGAAGTAGTTTTGAAGAATACATATTCCATAAGAATTTTGACAAAGAAGCTGCTACGAAAATGAAGTAACTGAAACCCCAAACAACATGTAACCGAAAGCTAGTAATCATGCACTAAATAACAATTACCCATAATTTCAAATGAGGCTGAGAGAATATTCCATGAACTATACCCATTATAGTGGCTGCAATTCTTAAGTAACTGAAACAACAATAAAGTGCGACTGAAGCAACCAGGAACCGTTATTCATGAACCCAGATAATAAACTAAAGAGATTAGATGGTATTATTATTACCCACAATGAGAAATCACAATTCCTTTAAAAACTGTCATAATAACCTTTAAAATAATTTGCAGTCACATTTTTGTTTTAAAAAATAAACATTTCAGACTTTTCTCTTGAAAGCAATAGACGTTTTTCATTTTTCATTTTGCATAAGAGAGAAAGAATTATCTCGTAATCATCTTGCTTGTCCAGAAGTGGATCTGCAAACCAGTCAATAGAAGAATACATGATAGTAATGAGGTTGTTGTCATAAGAAGTTTACCAATCCTGCAGAGGAGAAAAACGCCCACAGTACCTTCCAAACTCATGCCAAACACCATGTGGCTGGAAGAAAACAACTGGAACAACCATGGTGTTGATCGTCTCATCTCCCTTACACGATGTCAAAGAGTAAAAGCACTACAAATGTCTCAGAGAAATGGTTGAGATACAAACTCAATGATGGCAGCTAGGAGGGTTCCAAGAAAAAACGTGAAAAGTGTGAAATGAAAAATAGTTTGCCCTAATCTTCCAATGCAAGCAAAAAAAATGAATTCCTTTGAAAATGAAGATAATCATTTGGAGTCTGAAGGATAGATGTGATACAGTGTATTCATAATAATCCAAAAGAACATATGATTATGTTTGAAATCCATGGCCAGCATAAGAGTAGACATGCCGACAAAAACTCAAACTAAAGCCTTTACCAATTTGCCAAGTCAACTGCTGACATAATAATGCCTTAAAAAATGTTTTGATAAGACCACATTACTCACACATTTCGATTTCAAAGACTTGATATCTTCCAATGATAAAAGCTTAGGACACATCCAATGTGATATAAAAAATTAACCAATGCCATTAACTGCAGTCGGCCTTAAGGCTGAATTAAATGATAATCCTTTAGACCTGATTCAAATGCAAGAAGGAGACCAGTTCGAATACCTTTACCCAAGGTTGAATGCCACTTTGAAATATTCAATGCTCTATGATATGCCATTTCCAAATGATGTCAAAAGACTTATGAGGTTGTGAAGACTAAAATTGCATGATGGATTCACAATGCCATATGCAAAGGAAATTATCAATTTGTTTACCTTTGACCAAAACCAAATTTCTACCTCATTGATATCCAATGCTATATAATATGTCCAATGGTATCAAAAATTTGTGAAGAGATAAAGACTAATTTCATGTAAAGTTCACAAATCCATAAACACAATAATGATCAACCCTTATAATATGCCAAAATCTGAATACCAAGAATTTCAAGAATATTAACAAACTATTCCTCATACCCATGCCACTAACAAAAAATGGAAGAATATACCTTGATGAATATCAAGATGCTTGTAATAGATCAAGCATAAGTAATCAACCTGTAAAAGAACTGATCATGCTAGTCACTTGTAAATCAAGTGAAGTACTGAAACACAAATGTTAAACCAGAAATATATCACTTGATCAATGAAACAAAGAGCCTGTAACTAGTATGCTTTAACTGAGATCTGCACATGGAGTTAAACGATCAGTGCCACCAAGATAATATAAATAATGAAGTAAATGTTCCAATCAGTAAAGTAGATCAACTGAGAAGACAATCATCAAGATGCCAAAGAATCATCAAGTGACATCAAGGACAAAATAGCAGAAGAGGGATTCAACAGGTACTAGTAGAGAGGAGGGCTCTCAATTGTTCATCAAGGAGTCAATTAGGGGCCTTGTGATCAACTATATTAGATGGGAGATCAATGATGGGAAGATTTTTAGGGTTACCACCACTAGCACCACCACAACCAAGATAGGTTCCTGCAAAACAAGTACCATCTTAGCCAATAGCTCAAGGTGTGCAACCAAGGGAAGTTATTCCTCCTCGTCCACCCTCACCTAGACATTTAGAGGATGGAATTTCCTTGTAGAGGAGAATTATGTATATTTATATATATGATGATGTAGACATATTTTTTATTATTCCTACAGACTCAAGTATATACATATTCATGGTGCATGTAGCCCTTTATACAAAAATTGTATATATTGATGATGTATCATGATTTTGGTACATAAATAAAGGGTTTATATTACTTATCAAAAATATTACATTTTGTATAGATACCATGTGTCTTTTTCATAGTTAGCATGAGCTTAAAAAAACCTTTGATACTTCACCCCTAACCACCATACAAACAAATTGCTATAGGCAACGAAATTGAAATATTGTATGTTTTGACATCGCCACCCTGACCTAAAATACAAAAGCTATACCATCACCCACATACCACCTAAAACATGTAGACCTGCCAAACAAAGCCCATAGTTTGTCGATGCAATGCCCAAATCACACAAAACTAGAAAAAGATGGAGCATACACTATCATTCTTCAAATTTGACTCCCTCCACCACCAAGTACTCACAAAAATGCAACCTCCAATCGACCCCACTAGTTGGCTCCAAATATAGGTGGTGCTTTAGAAATATGAGCCTGCACCTTACCCATCACCTATGTTCTTTCAAAGCCTCCCATTTTAGGTCCAAGAGAAAAGGATATCTTTGCACAAACACTCTCGGTATGAGAGCCCTATGCATGTCTCTCAGTCGAGGGAGCCCGATGCCAAATTTTGCAATGATAATTATTTATTCCACACCACCTAGTAGGTTCCCCATCATCAATTTGTGAGCCATTAACAAGGTGACACCCTTGGGGACCTCGAAAACCAAAAGATCAGCCACAAACCTTGATGCTATATCAGAATTAATGCAGTAGTGCTTGACAGTCTCGATATAATCACTCCCCAAAAGAAGTTGAGCTGCCCCCAAAACTAGGGGATCCAAATCCTTGAACACTGATTTCAGTCTATTATATGAAATGTTCCCATAAAAGACCCATATCTTATGTCTTACATGAAGACACACAGGCATCTCCATGGCAACACGAAGAATAGAAATGATGGTGCCAAAAGTGGTATGATGTTATGTTTATCACACCCAACACACCCATAATCTATGTTAGATGGTGTCACTCTTGTTCATTGTAAATAAAATCCATTAATGCAATGCCCTCAACCGACCCTTCTCACATATCAAAGGCATGAATTAATACCTGGATTTAATGTTTATTCTCCCCATTCTGCATGACTTGACTGCACCATCCTGACATGAATTTCCTAAGCCTCATCCTCAATGACACATTCGCTCACCATCACCCAGGCTTTTGCAGGGAGCCAATGATCCTAGAACCTTTGTGAAGGTTCAAATTTTACTGTTCTCCTATGTCCATCTACTCCTTTTTTTGCAATATTTTCTACTTCTATATTGGATTCCCTGTAGATGTGGAAAAATTCAAATAAATTGAGTTCTTGCAATGACTCATTTACATCATCCAAAAGAGGTTGTAGCTTCCATTTCAGTAGGCTTCCCATCTTCAAAGCTTGAAATACAATCATCAAGTCCCCTTCTATGACAACCTTTTTTATGACAAGATACTTACATAGATAAAGACCCCTGAGAAGGCCCTACAACTCGGCAACAGTGTTGGTATCTTTTGGGAATGGGATAGAGTGTATTGCTAAGCATTGTAACTAGTTGTTTCTTATTATGCAACCAGCACTAGAGACCCCTGGGTTTCCCCTAGAGGCCCCATAAAAATTCATCTTATTCCAACCTTCTTGGAGTGGTTGCCACACAGCTTCCTTGCATTTCAATTTTGCGCCACCTAGCTTGGTCTCCCCAACTTGTGGGACCTTCAGCCCATGCCATTCCTTCCTCATCTAAGCATCCCATTCTAAGAAACAAAGGTCTTTACCGCTTCTATTTTCCACATTAACATTTACCACCTCCATGATTGTAGCTTCTAGACAGTTGATGAAGGTTGGGAAGCCCCACTCCTTGTCTAAGAACACTCTCCTATTTCTCTCCTTCCAAATTTCCCACAATAGTAAAGAGGGAAAAAAATTCCAAAGTACACCATAAAGAGAGCTCTTCTTGAGAATTAGACAAGAGGAAAAAATGGATAGAATTTCATTTGGCAAAGCCCCCACCCATCCAATATTTGCACATAACCACCTCAAGCAAGCTTGTGTGAAGGGGTAATGAACAAAAATTTGATTGGCATCTCCATCCACCTTCCTACAAAGAACACACCATGTTGGTCCTTCAAATCCAATTTTGCAAAATTTGTCTATTGTGAGAACCTTGTTTTGAATTTCCACCCAAGCGAAGGTACCTACCTTGGGCATGCATGATTTTCTCTAGCACAAATCCAATGGTAGTGTTGACTTCCTCTCCTCAGAGAACAGGGATGCATATCATTCCTTTTCCTTGTATTCCCTTGAAGTCAAACCAGCCTAGACCCACCTATCCTCTCCCAATCTGATTACAATACTCCTTTTTCCAAGAGATCTAAAAGAGCCTTTCTATCCTCTTTGAGAATGGGAACAACCCCTAGATCCTTCCATGACCACTCTAGGCGGTCATCATTCCACTATTCTGAGAGGTAATCCCTTGCCTTATAGCCCCATATGTGCTACAAAGTTGCCTTTGTTTGTTCCATAGTTAGAATGTTGTCCAAACAAGGGTGACCATCCCATGAATCCTCCCAAAACCCCACAGACTTTCCATCACGGATGTCCCATGTTAAGTATTTCAAAATTAAGGGATGAAAAGCTTTCATGAAGTTCTATATCCTAGAATCCTAAGGTAGATTCTTAGTGAGCAATATGATGCTTGTACTTGCACCATTGAGATACTTGTGCTGCAATATTTTTTCCCATTTTTTGAGTTGTTTGCATACATGCTCCAAATTAACTTTTCCCCTAAGGCTTGATTCCGCTTTAGAATATCTTGAATGCCCACCCCACCATTGGCTTTTTCCTTCCACATTGTATCTCATGCAATGAGTGGGTATTTCTTTTGATCTAAGGAGACCTGACAGAAGAATCTTCACATATTTTGATTTATTGTGGTAGTTGTGCCTTTAGAGAGAGCTAGGCACAACAATAAGTAGATGGTTAAGGCTAATATAATAGCTTTGAGCTTGATAATCCTCCCAACCCATAAGAGCCACTTCCCACCCCATGAAGATATTTGGTTTCTCATTTTTTCCACCAATGGATCCTAAAGTTTATAATTACTGATACTTATTGCCAAATGTATCCCTAAGTATGTGATTGGGAACTACTTGATTCCAAAGTTTAGAGATCTTTCCACCTGAATTTCTTGGCAATAGGGGGTTTTTACAAACAAAACCTCTGACTTGGCTTCACTGGCTTGCTAACCAGAAGCATGACCACACAACTATAGAATTCCTTTAAAAACTTGAGCTTCTTCAACTCTTGGGGCTCCAAAGAGTAAGGTGTCATCAACAAATTACTGATGTGAGCAAGTTGGAAAACCCCTCATGACCTATAAGCCTTCAATTCTACCCTAAGAAACCTCTCTACTAATGGTATGACCCAAGGAATTAGCCATAAGGATATATATAAAAAAATGGAGAGAGTGGGTCCCCCTGCCTCAATCCCCTTAAAGATGCAAAGAAACTGGCCAACTCCCCATTGACCATCACTGAATAGCAAGGACTTGAGATAAAATTGAAAATCCAATTGATCTAGCCCTTTTCAGAACCAAAAGCTTCCAATACTTTACAAAGGAATCTTCAGTCAACCATGTCGTAGGCCTTCCTTATATCTAATTTTATTAGCATCCCAGGCTTCCTAATGTATTGTAGAGAATTGATATGGAATCACAAGAAAATAAGAAGCAGCAAATAGAGATTCAATTCTACAAATGAGACAATAATCTCTGTAGTCAAAGAACAAATTCAAACATTGACATTATCCTCTGCAAGTAAAAGCTGCAAACTTGTATTTCCAATCTATCCCCGGAACGAGGAAAATACATTATTATAAAAGCATTATGTATACCAAAGTTAAAGATTTGGAATATCATCCAAATCTTCACGTGAAGTTGAAATGGAAACAAAATAATTTACTAACTTATGCTAACTTCCCAATAAATTTCTAATTTATTCTAACTTCCTAACAACTAGCAAACTAATATTTGACTTTCACTTTTTACATAGGATAAAAACTAACAAATATTAAAATAATAATTAAAATCCTATGCTCTAACCTATATCCTATGAATCCTCATCATTCCTCCCAACAATAATAGCATTGGACCCTAATTCTTTTAGGAGAGAAGGAAAATCCTAAGAGAGCTGGTGACAAGAGATCCAATGAGCCTGATGTGGAAGCTAACCTTGCTTAGCAACAAGGTATGAAGTGGTGGAACCATGTCATGTCTAACGAGTCTTTATATCAAAAACTCTGTCAGAATCAAGCGGAAGCTGAAAATAAAGAACAACATCTGCAGGATGGCTAACAGGACTCTCAATTTCTACTATTGACTCATGGTAGTGTTTGAGAAGATCAACATTGACAACATCATGGATGCCCAATTGAGCTGGAAGATCAAGTCAAAAATCATTATCAGATGCCTATTGAAGAATGGTGTAAGGCCCATAGCGAAGTGGCTTGACCTTACTGTGTGTTTTCTCTTGGAAACAACGTTTGTCCAAGTATAACCAAACTTTATCCCCAACTTGAAAAGTATGAGGGACATGACAATGATCCATGAGTTGTTTTTTATTTTCTTGAGTCTTCTGAAGAATCTGAACTACTTTGGACTGAAGATTCTGCAAATGTTGAATGAAGGCTTGGGCCTTATCTTTCTCTTTTTGAATATGCATAGTGGCTAGAGAAGGCAAAGATAAGGGAAACTCATAAGGAACCAAAGGCTAAAAACCAGGACATACCTCAAAATTTGAGTGACCTATAGAAGAGTGAATTGCCCGATTATATGCATGCTCTATGTGGGTTAGGCTCAAATCCCACTTGGTAGGAGAACTGTGGTGATAAATCCTCAAACTTTGCATAAGATTTTGGTTCACAACTTCAGTCTGACCATCTGACTGAGGATGAAAATTAGTGGAGAAGTTAAGGGAAAATCCCAAAATATTCCACAGAGATCGCCAAAAATGGCCTACAAAACATGAGTCATGATTAGAAACAATGTTGGTTGGTAAACCAAAAGATCTCCAAACAAAGTCAAAGAAGAGTTGGGCTAAGTCATGTGCAAAACTTGCCTTGCAACATGGGATGAACTTAGCCATCTTGCTTATTCGATCGACAACCACAAAAACACAATCATGGCGGTGAACACTCATGGAAATCCACTAACCAAATCCATGGAAATGCTCTCCCAAAGACGTGAAGGAATAGGAAAAGTAATACTTAAGCCCATTTTTCTATTGGTTGGTTTGGAGAGGCAACAAACTGCACATCTCTTGAGGAAATGTAGAACATCTCACTGCATATGGAGCCAATAGAAGAACCGCTGCAAATAATGAAGTAATTTTTGTTTACCAAAATGACCACCATAAAGAGTAGAATGTGCCTCCTTGACAAGAGAAGTTTGATGATCCCGAGGGACACAAATTTTATCTAGCTTGTAGAGTAACCCATCCTTGATGTGGAAATCTTGAAAAGGTGTCAAATTTGAAGTTGAAGGATTTAGGAGACTTGTGTATGTGGTGCCAAAATCAAGATCTTGAGCATACTAAGAAGACCAAGTCTGAAATCCCAAATGAGAAGTGGACATAGCAGTTAAAACATGTGGCGTAGGTTTCTGACTTAAACAATCTGCAACATTGTTTGTGCTCCCTTTCTTATACTTGATGACCAAGTGAAACTGTTACAAATATGAAGCCCACTTCATGTGTCTGGCTTCTTCAAAAAAATTCTAAGACTGAAGAAACTGAAGAGGAAAGTGATAAGTGTGAACAACTATTTCTTTCCCCAAAAGATAATGTCTCCAATACTTGATAGCTTGGACCAATGCATATAATTCTTTGTCATATGTGGAGTAGTTCCTTTTAGCAGCAGAAAAGAAATTTGAATGATAGGCCACATGATGACCATTTTGCTTCAGAACGGCACCAAGTGCATATTGAGAAGCATTTGTCTCAATCTCAAAAGGCTATGAGAGATCTGGAAGAACAAGAATAGGTGTTGAACATAATTTTTCTTTCAATGTGTTGAAAGCATGAGAATGGATTTTTGTCCACTTGAACAGAACTTTTGTCTTTGTCAATTGGTGCAAAAGTGTAGTAATGTTTGATTAATGTAAGATGAACTTACGGTAGAAGTTGGAAAGACCAAAAAAACTCCTCAATTTAGTGAGATTTGAAGGTGTAGGCCACTTGAGAAGAACTTCCACTTTTGCAGGATCAACATGAATTCCATGTGCATCAATGAAAAATCCAAGATAGGAGATGGATGTCTAACCAAAAGAACACTTAGGAAAGTTGGCATACAAACTATTTTTCTGAAGTGTATGAAGAACATTTTCCAAATGCTAAAGATGAACTTTCCAAGTGTGAGAAAAGATAAGAATATCATCTAAGTAGATGATAACAATTTTATCCAAACAATCATGAAACACCTCATGCATCAATCTCATGAAAGTGGCAGGAGAATTATTGAGACCAAATGGCATCACAAGCCACTCAAAAAGACCCATTTTGGTCTTGAAAGTAGTCTTCCATGTGTCCTCTACTTGAACTCTAACCTAATGATACCCACTTTTCAAATCAATCTTGGAGAATAATTTGGCACCTTGAAGTTGATCCAAGAGGTCATCAATGCATGGAAGTGGATATCAATTTTTTATGGTGATCTTATTTAATGCCCAAAAATCAATACAAAGATTCCAAGTTCCATCCTTCTTAAGCACAAGCAAGATTGGTGAAGCACAAGGGGATGTACTCGATTTAATGAAACCTATAGACAATAGATCTTGAATTTTTCTTTTTATCTCACCACTTTCAAGAATTCATTGTCAATACATTGGGGCATTAGTAAGAGAAGCAATAGGAACAATATCAATAGTGTGATTGATTGCTTGTTCTGGGGAAGTGTCTTAGGCTCCTCAAACATATGTGAATATTCTTGCAATAATTTTTCAAGAGTAGCATGCGGCTTAGACATAATAACTTTTTGTTTAGAATTTTTAGATTGTGGCCTTATGAAAATGAGTGCAAGCTCTTGTGCTTGATTGATTTCTTTGCATGCCTACCTGCAACTAAGTAATAGATTTGTGGTTCTCTTAGTACATTTTATTAAGTATTCCTTATTATCTTGTTGCAGTGTATATGTATTTTTAAAGGCATCATAATGAGATTTCCTATCATATTGATAGGGTTTTCCGAGTAACAATCCATGGTGGTCACATCATAGGTGACCTTATCAATGAATTTGGGACCAAATGCAAAAGACATGATGCATGTGTGTGTGATCTAAGAGGATGAATAATTATTCTTCCATCCAAGTGAATATGGATGAGGATGGGGATCCATCAGCAAATGAATTTTGTCACCAATGGACTTCACAATCATTTTTTTCTATGAGCCATTATCAATGATACAATCTGTAAGATGGGGAAAATCAAATAGATTAGATTAAGTGACAGCCAACACAAATCTAAACTAAAATCCCAATCTAAACAAGAGAATACAAACAAAAAGAGCAATCAAAATGAAAGCAAATGAAATAAAGCACTCCCCTTTGAAGTTGATTATTTCTCTTGTCTCTCCTATTTCTTCTTATTTCAATATTGCCCTCAAATTTGTTGTTGAAGTTGTGCAAATATCTGCAAATAGTAAGCAAGAAAGTTGGAGATAATTAGCTGATAAATCAAAAATGGAGAAGAAAGGTTTCTTTTATAGAAAACCATTTGAATGGATGGACAAGATTGGTCTTCTAGAAAGATTTTAAGATCAATGGATGAGGATTCATGAGAGGGAGGTTATGGAATGGATGGCCAAGATCAAGTTTCTAGAAAGATGCCAAGATCTACGGTTGAAAATTGATGCAACCAAAATATGCCATGCATGGAAAAGATATGATGCCGATGGCTATCACAGACATGCAGTACATGCAAGCTATGACATGAAATAATGACAGGGATCTTTGACCAAAATGGAGGGATAAATTATTTATTCGAAAATGGAGGAGGATGACAAGTGGCAAATAAATTATTTATTTGGAGGAAATGAAAAAGGAGATTTAATTAAATTCATAAATTTAATTCAAGGAGGAGATAGAAATTAAATATGGATAATTGGTTTGGACCAATTATATAAAGGAGAATAATGGCACATAAATAAATAATTTCGACAATTATTTAATTATAGAAGAATAAAAGGTCAAATAATAATTATTATCTCACTATAGACATGTGATGAAAGATAAATAATTAAATAAATAATGATTTATTTAATTATTGAAGAAAGGGTATTAGTGACGCAATTAATTTATTTTAATTGATCAGGATAGAATAAAGATTGGAAAGTGAATTAATTAAATAATTAAAAAATCATTTAATTAATAAAGGAATATGATCAGGAATAATTAAATAATTAAAATTATTTAATTATTGGAGGATGATGACTAAGGAAAAATGTTGCTCATAGATCTTAGGACATTTTTCAGTGTCTACATTTTTCCCCTCTTTGACATAATGTAGTTCATCGCGTTGTGTCAAAGAAATTTAATTCTGAAATATGCCCCAGTGTAAAGGGAAAGGGGAAGGATGACAAAGAGGGTTGTGGTATGCCCCCTCGAGAGGACATGTAGGTTCAAAGAATATGAATGTGCTCTTGAAATGGAAGATAAGACTAGAGGATGAAAGATAGAAGAAATTTTAGCATGAAGGAGATGGATGTTAGCATGGAAAAAAATGAGGGAGATGGGATATTAGTGTGAAAAAGGGGAAAGAAGATAGATAGAAAATGATAAGGGAACCAACTTTCATGCTTACATTTTTATATTTATCATCATTGGACATCAAAAATGTCACAAATGGACCACAAACACCATAGTATGACATAAACCAAGGTGTGAAAGGTGACCATTTGGGAGAGACAAACAGTCAAAAAGACAAGGAATGCCCCAGCTCATACTAGGAACCCGATTGTCCCAGTCTTTTTGCCAAGACAAACCATAGGTAGCAAAAAAGGAAAAGAGGCCATGATCCATCATTGTCCCTCTAAATCCATTGATAGGACATCCTCGAGGAGACTAGTAACATGACCCAAAACCAATCGAAAAAATAAGAAAATCCAGACCAACAAAGTGTTTGCCAAGATAGTGTTTTCTAGTGATAATGATGATTGTTTGATTCGTTAATTAGGTTGACCAAGATGACCAAGTTGATTGATAAAGTGATTTGATTGATCACGCCTGGCCTTAGGAAGGACACGTCCTGATGAAGGAAAGATTGATTGACCAAGTTGATAAGATGGATTGGTGTGACAAAGTTGATTGATAATGATAATGCCCGATTTCAAGAAGGACACGTCCTGATTAAGGAAAAATTGATTGAAAAAGTTGACAAGATTGATTGATTGCGCTTGATTTCAGGAAAGACACATCCCGATCAAGGCAAGATTGAATGAAAAATTTGACAATATTTTTATGACCAAGCGATGTGATGATACCCAACCGTAGGAAGGACACATCTTGTTTAGGTAGAGGACACATTTGATAAAGTTGACCAAGTGACAAGTGTTGACACGACACCTAATTGCAAGGACACATCCTGCTTAAGGTGAAGGACAAGGTTGAGAAAGTCTAATCCCAATAAGGGTGTATCTTGATAAATGACAAGAGAAAAGACCGAATGAGACAAATGACATAATGCCCCATTCTGATATAAGACTAGTGACCTAATTGAGTTGATAATAAGATAATTGATTGATGAAAGATTTAATTTGTTTGTTGTTTCTTAATGTAGTTTGAATGATGATTGCTTTCAGATCAAGCACACGACCCAACTCGATGAACCCTAAAGGACTTGACCTAGGGGGCCTCGGGGGCTCATCAATAGATGGCCTTGCCTACGTAGCAATGCACAGAGACCTTGTAGTTCGACATGACTTGACTTTGTCTTATTCGACAAAATACTGGGTCATGATTTTATTTGGACAACCTAAAGGGACTGACCTAATGCTTCAGGGGCTCATTTAAGATGAGGTTTGCCTACATAGCAAACGTGCAGAGGCAACGTAGTTCGACCACTCTAAAAAAACCGATTTAGACTCAAACATAGACTCAAACTCTATTTTTCAGGAGTTTTGAATTTTTATGATGTTTTTGGATTTTAAGGATTTTATGATTTTTTGGATTTTCAAATGTTTTGATTTTTTGGGATTTTTTTTGGACATTTTATGATTTTTATGGATTTTGAAGGTTTTAAAGGGTTGATACCATGTATTATTTCCCATGAAGATTCAAGTCAAGGAATTTCCCCCCAATCAAGTATAGGACCAATTTACTATGTACGAAGGGGAGCGACGAATGCGACAAATTGATATGAAAGCGAAGGATGCTAAATGTCGATAGTCTTCAGTCCATGGAAAGGATGACACTTTATTATGGATGAATGAGACTTTATTATGGATGATAACTATAAGGATCATGGAAAATTCATGTGAAAGATACCCTAAATCAACCAAAAGGCATGCACAATGACCCAACGATGAACATGATCTTGCCCCTAGTCAAGCTAAAAACCAATTGATAGGTGATGATGATGACGATGTTGTTTGATATGGGGAGGACGCATCCTGAAACAACATGAGGATTGGAAAATACATATCCCATGGATGATAATGTAACTAAAGGACCAAGGTTTGCAGCAAGGCTAAGAACAAAGCCAATGAATATTTTGGATAACGCGCTAGAGTGCATAGCAATATTGTATGGATTAGGCTTGTTGCATTGGAAATGACTAATCTTAGGACTAGATGGGATTATGGAGGGAACTTGGATAAGTGGATTATAATTCTTAAACCAATGACAAGGGAAAACCAAGTCCAGCAATAGGTATGAAAGGATAATGGATTGATTTTGGACAAAGATAAGAGACATGAGGATTATTGAATGGAAGAATTGGGATATGATCTCCAAGGACTATTTCACGTAGGAATAATTTTGTTTTCCAAGATATGGGTTTGGATAAATTCTATGAAGGAAATGACATGATATTTCATGAGTAATGTATGACCAAATGATAGACATGTCAAGAATTTTCCCAAAACATGATTTATGTTTGTGCCCCATTTCTTATCAAGATCAAGGTAGGTGGGAGAAGGAATGGAAACGATATGGATTAGATAGAAATGTTATGAAAAAGGCATGGGAGATGAGACAACTTGCCCCCAAGTGTAATGGTCCACATAGATAATTTATTTTACACATGATGCATGTTTGTCAGGTTTTCATCACGGTACTTATCCAATGCGCCATAAAAATGGTTTTCACTATTGGACGAAAAATTTCTCTTTACTATTTTCTTTATTTTTCTCTTTTTTCTTTATTTTTTGATTTTTTTTTTTTGATGTCACACAAGACGCCTGTTTGCCAAGTTTTCATCAAGGTGACAATTTTATTTATTTATTTTTTTATATCAATTTGATGTTATGTATGATCACCGATTGTTCTGAATCCTTTGATGGTGTTGATGTAGATACCAGTGTCATGATATGCCAATAGTGACCTTGATGGAGTAGTTGTCTTGTTAGGATCATAGCACTTGCATACAACTAATTGATGTCATTGTGATCCACTTTGATACTAGGTTTGGCCTTATCAATATACGCACATCGTGATAGAGTACCATGGGAGTCCTTATGATAAAGAGTTGATGCCAAGATGTGACGAATTCGTGAGGTACAATTTTTGGAATGATGGATGATCGTAGCCATGGAAGGATTATTTGGACGTTTGGATGTAGCAGATTTTATTTTCCAAACTTGTGATGGTGGATGATGGAGTTTGGAATTTTGATTGGGATAGCATTTGGAACCAACATTTTTATATGCCTTTCTTGATGACCATTTTGAAGGAGGTGGACATTTACTATATGTGGGAGTCCTCTTTTCTTGTGGATCCATATTTTGATTGACTTTTCAAATTGGAATATTTTCTTTGCTTGATCCAATTTTCTTTGGGATCCATTTTAACTTTATTTTTCCACTTGTATTTTTGTTTGATTCAATGGCCTTTGAAATTTGATTTTGAACTTTGGATTTATAATAATTTTCATTTTGTTGGTTCCAAATAAAATATTTATTCATGTTGGAATGATGGTTTATGGTATGGATGGAAGGAATGAGTGTACCTTATGACAAGGACTACTCATGGCCCCCATTTTGATGTTTGTATCAGATAAAGTTGCCCCCAATATCAAGGAGGCACCACTAACATCATTTGATTCTCTGATTAAAGAATAACCAAGACCTTGATGTCTAGGATTTGCATAAAATTGTACTGGTTATTTAATGCCTTGCTCATGTAGGCCTAGTCCTCTTCCTTTATACTGCATGCTCTGAAATATTCTATTTGCGATGGGGTATTTTTTGTTTTGAAAGCAAGATGCAAACCCATCACTATTTAGTTGGAAACCATTACTCAAAATTTTCTCATCTGCAAGAAATCATGCTTTGACAAAGGTGGATGATCCTATTTGATAGGATATTTTGGATTTATCATTCATCATACTTGTTTCTTCTTGATCATTTGGTATGTCGATTTGATCTATGGTAGATTTTGTATCTTCTTCTTTGATTTGATCCATAGTAGCTTCTTTGTGTTCTCCTTTGACTTGATCAATAGTAGTTGCTTTATTCTCTTCTTTGATGTTATCCATATCATTCATTTGATTATTTATATGTCAAAAGGAGCCAAGTGTCTCATTTTGGGAAATAGAGGTGTTTTGTGATTGGATGGGATCATCTTCAAATTTTTTATCATGGATGGTGAGGTCGCTAAGAGGATCATTTTGGATTTCTTGTTCAATGGTAGGATCTTGGTCAAAAATAGGTGTATCTTGGATGACATGATTGGGAATGGGATCTTGATCAAGGATAGGTGCATTTTGGGTGCTATGTTTATCTAGAAGGACTTCTTGGATGGACTTAAGGATGGGGTCATGGGATGAACTACTTTGATCTTGACATGAAGGTAAACCTGTGATTTCATGCTTTGGACTTTTATTTTGACATTTATCCCAAGGTGTAGGCAATGTGATGTGGTTTTGGAGACCCTGACCAAATGTAGCTTGGGATGGAGTGGATGATGGACTAGGATAAGATGTGGAGGATTGGAATGGACTAGTGGATGATGGATTATGATAGGATGTGGAAGATTGGAATGGACTAGTGGAAGGTTGGTTTCCCTTGTCAAAGTTAGGATAGGGATGATTAATGGACATTTGTTGGGGATTAATGGTATGGATTGTGCTAAGGGACTCTTGATAGTGAGGGTAGATGGATGAAGGACTAAAGCTTAGGGATTGTTGGTAAGAAGGGTATGTGAGTGGTTGGTATTGATGATTGAGGATTGATTGGTATTCAACTTGACTATGAAAAAGATCAAGGTAGAGTGAAGACATGATCATGAATTTGGATTAGGATGGATAAGGAAAAATTAGTGAGAACCATACAAAAAATGTGACTTTTGGATGACAATGCAAGGTTCCAATGCAAAATGGATATGAAACTATGCTATTTTTTTTTGTGATTTTCAATGATATAAGGATGCAAAGTGCCAATGTACCTAAGACCAAGATTAAGGAATGGTGGAATGATAATGACCCTATTACCAAGGATATGATATGCAAGGATCAACCTATGGGTAAATGCAAACTAAAGATGTCACTAATGGAAGATTTGAGCAATTTTCTTTCTGGTTTTCCACAGAGGTTGTTTGATATCAAATTGGACAAGTTTGGTCTTGGGTTTTAGATTGCAAAATTTGGAATTGTTTCAAGTTGAATGTGTGTGTTTCTAGATTTGTGTAATGGTGTTTGTTCATTTGAATGTTTGAGAAAAACACTTGGCAAACACAATATCTTGTTCTTGATCAAGCACAATAAAGACAAGCACAATCCTAAGCTAGGCAAAGACAATATTCATTAGATTCCATGTGTGTTTCCCCAACCGCACTTATTCTTAGCGTGTGAATTTGGAAGCTTGGCCGCATGGGCTCCCCCTTACATTGCACTCACTTCTCAGGCCAACCAAGCTTCCAACCCCCATAAAACTCCCATGGTAGGTTGATCACCTCTACTAAGAACTGGGAGAATGTGGATGCCTTCACAACGACCGTTGTTGCGCTAGCAAATAGAAGGATTTTGGCAACTACACAGTTTTCTAGTTTGGGACCCCCGTTCGAGTGGCCATACACGAGGCACAAGATTAAGCTCTGTTTAGGAGGCACTCCAGCCTGAAGAGGTTACGCTCAACAAGGTTTTGGGGAGTACTACTTTGTTCGTATGACACATCCACACTTGTAATCCTAGGCTTTCCCTTAGGATTCACATTTATATATCGGTCGGGGGTAGCTTGGCCAAAGAGCTCTGTTGCCAGTCTGAGTCACCTTGGGGTGAGTACTTTTTCCCACCAAGGAAGGCCCAAGTTCTAGAGGAAATAACCATTTCTCTTACACGGAGGATCTCATGAATGCACAAGGGAAGAGGATACTTCGATTATTGGATCAAAGGGTGACACAGAATTGAACACACTTGTAAATTTTAATTACCAAATGATAATGTGAGGAGGACACACAAGACACTTTGTTCATTTTAAAATTTCAACTTGATGTGAAACAAACAAAGTTTATTTTAAGCCAATGACATGAAATGTATGTTCATTTTAATCCCATGACATGAAATGCATGTTTATTTTAACCAATGAGTGTGAATACAATTTGTGTTCATTTTAAGCCCATGACATGAAGTGCATGTTCATTTTAACCAATGAGTGTGCATGCAATTTTTTGTATTTGTTGAAAGAAAAGAAAATCGATTATGCTTAAAGAAATGAAAATCTCGATTTTTTTTTCTAAAAAAATAGTTTTTAGACTACCTCCAAGCTGTGCCACATACTAAAAACAAGAAATTAGTAACTCAAAAGAAAACCTTAATGACAACAGCAAATTAAAACAATCATAACTTTCTCAAAATTTAACAAAATTTTAAATCGTTTGAAACCATGGAAAGCTAAAACTCCAACCTTCAAAACCCATAAATTATTTTTTCTAGATTATGCATGAAAAAAATGTTATAGACAAGAAAACGTGGGTTTTAACAGTTAAATTAAAAAAACAGCCATAACTTTCTCAAATCTTAACGAAATTTTAAACCGTTTGAAGTTTCAGAAAGCTGAAAACAAGAGCTACAAAACTTAGATGATCATTTTTAAAGAATTTATGCACCCATTTTTCTATGCTCAAAATAATATGACGGATTTTGTACGAATTCTCGGTTGTAACCTTCAAAACAATGAAAATAAACAAATTTCTTTGCAAAATTGTAAGATTCACGTCGGGTTTACCAATGTAAGATGGGGAAAATCAAATAAATTAGATTAAGTGACAGCCAACACAAATCTAAACTAAAATCTCAATCTAAACAAGAGAATACAAACAAAGAGAGCAATCAAAATGAAAGAAAATGAAATAAAGCACTCCCTTTTGAAGTTGATTATTTCTCTTGTCTCTCCTATTTCTTCTTATGCCAATATTGCCCTTAGATTGGTTGTTGAAGTTGTGCAAATACCTGCAAATAGTAAGAAAGAAAGTTGGAGATGATTAGTTGTTAAATCAAAAATGGAGAAGAAAGGTTGTTTTTATAGACAACCATTTGAATGGACAGACGACATTGATCTTCTAGAAAGATTCTAAGATCAATGGATGAGGATTCGTGAGAGGGAGGTTATAGAATGGATGGTCAAGATCAAATTTCTAGAAAGATGCCAAGATCTATGGTTAAAAATTGATGCAACCAGAATATGCCATGCATGGAAAAGATATGATGTTGATGGCTCTAACACCTGACGGCTATGATAGACATGCAGGACATGTAGGCTATGACATGAAATAATGATAGGGATATTTGACCAAAATGGAGGGATAAATTATTTATTTTAAATTATTTATTTGAAAATGGAGGAGGATGACAAGTGGCAAATAAATAATTTATTTTAAATTATTTATTTGGAGGAAATGAAAAAGGAGATTTAATTACATTCATAAATTTAATTAAAGGAGGAGATAGAAATTAAATATGGATAACTGATTTGGATCAATTATTTAAAGGAGAATAATGACACATAAATAAATAATTTCGTCAATTATTTAATTATAGAAGAATAAAAGGTCAAATAATTATTATTATCTGACTATAGACATGTGATGAAAGATAAATAATTAAATAAATAATTATTTATTTAATTATTGAAGAAAGGGTATTAGTGATGCAATTAATTTATTTTAATTGATCAGGATATAATAAAGATTGGAAAGTGAATTAATTAAATAATTAAAAAATCATTTAATTAATAAAGGAATATGATCAGGAATAATTAAATAATTAAAATTATTTAATAAAGGATGATGACTAAGGAAAATTCTTGCTCATAGATCTTAGGACATTTTTCAGTGTCTACACAATCCACAAAAAAAATATGTGTTAAGTGAGCACGAGTGACAAACATATTTTCATGCCCCCCTGAAGTAGAATGATAATTCATTAAGACGACATTATTGAGTCTACCTTTTAGTTCATCATATGTCCTATCATTGCCAAAAGTCTTGATGGGAACATTTTTCTTTTCCTCATCATGAGACTATACAATCACATTCTTCTTCTTCAACTTAAAACATTCAAACTTTTCATGTCCCTTCTTTTTACAATAAGTACAAAATTTAGATTTCTTAATATCAAAAGAAGGAGAAACAAGAGAAGGAGAAAATTTTCCTCTTTAGAAAATTTTTGTGGTGGCCAAGAAGTTGAAGCTTTTGGAGGACCTGTAGAAAATGAAGATCGAGATGCACGAGATTGAGCAACCAAATTTTCCTCTTCCACTTGTGTTTGGTTGAATGCAGCATCAAGTATTTCTAAGGTAGTATATTTCAACTCCCTAAATAAATGTTTTTGTAAATCACTCTTGAACTTCAGGATTAGAGTAACACCTGGATCTTGCACATAGAGTAGTATCCTTAGTCGATTGAATTGGTAGATATAATCCTGCACTAACATTTGTCGCTCTTGTTGCAAATGAAGCCACTTGATGTGAAAATATTGCTCATAGTTGTAAGGATAGAATGTATCCTTTAAGGTTGCGATGAGTTGATTCCATGTGGTGATAGGATTTTGAGCATATTGATGCTCAATGACCAAAACCTTAGCAACACTAGAGAGATTCAACTTTGCAAAAGTAACCTTATCATCATTGACAACCTCATTGTATGCAAACCATGTCTCCATGTCAAGAATCCATGTGTGGAGCGCATTAGGATCTCAAGATCCATCATAGATCTTTACTTCACATTTGACTTGAGGTTTATGGCTTTCAAGACCAGGAAGTTGTTGAATTGCAATATCATTGACTTTATCAGTCAATGTGATTATTATACCTGCAAGTTCTACAATTCAATCAACCAAATTAGTAGCCATGTTGTTGTGAGTTAGAGCCAGTGGAATATTTTACACCTCCCAACAATAAAATGGACAAACACTATGAACCAACACTCTACCAGACTTGAATGAAAATAATTAAATTGAAATCTCTATGAGTGCTGGAATAAAACCAATTTACAAGGATATTTGAGACTCTACTAGACACAATGTGGCAAAAATTCAAGATCAAATGACTCACGGTTTGTACGATATGGAATTAATACTCTCTTAGATAAATGCTTTGAAAAACATTTGGGAGGACTTAACAGAATAATTTTTTGTGAAATAAGGAATTTAAATTCCATATTTTTTAAGCCAAAAACAAGAAAATCACGTTTTTTACCCAAATACCACGTTTTTGGATCCAAAACCACTCACAAAACCACGTGGGCGTTTGACTTTAACACCTACAGCAGCAATTTTAAAATGGTCATAACTTTCTCTAAACATAACAAAATTCAGAATCGTAAAATTTTCCAAAAAGCTCTCAGAAAGGGGTTTCTAGATCCACAAACCATTAAAAAAATAATGCTCATATAAAATTTTGTTAGTGAAAGAACATCATGGATTTTCAAAGTAGATGCACAAAAAAAAACTAAAAGAAAAGTGCTTACTTTTTCAAGAAAACACCTCCAGTTGCTTTTGGATGATTAATTCTCCTAAAATGAGTGCAAAAGATTCAAAAATTATCTATTGGAGAGAGCTTCAAGACTTATTTTTTGATAAAATAAATTTTGATGATAAATTCATTCCCAATGATCAAAGAATGCTCTAATACCAACTGATATGGAATCACAAGAAATAAGAAGTAGCAAAAAAAGATTCAATTCTACAAATGAGACAATAATCTCTAGAGTCAGAGAACAAATTCAAACATTGACATTATCCTCTGCAAGTAAAATTTGCAAACTTGTATTTCCAATCTATCCCTAGAAGGAGGAAAATACATTATTATATAAGTATTATGTATGCCAAAATTAAAGATTTGGAATATCATCCAAATCTTCACGTGAAGTGGAAATGGAAACAAAATAATTTAGCAAATTACGCTAACTTCCCAACAATTTTCTAATTTATGCTAACTTCCTAACAACTAGGAAACTAATATTTGACTTTCACTTTTTACATAGGATAAAAACTAACAAATATTAAAATAATAATTAAAATCCTATGCTCTAACCTATACCCTATGAATCCTCATCAAGAATGTATTACTTCTTGTGTTATTATTTCCCCTTCATAGATTAATCTTCCTAGTACAAAACATGTCTGCTCCTCAACTATCAAGGTTGGCATGAGGCCTTTCAACTGATTTGTAATTTCCTTCATAAGAATCTTGTACAGCATATTGCATAGCGCAATCAGATGGAAATCATCCAGAGAGCTTGATTTCCCTTTCTTCGGTATAAGGGCTAAAAAGGTGTTGTTTACTTCTTTTAGTAGAGTGCCTAAAGCCCTAGCCTCCTCTAAGGCTTTCATGATCTCCACACCCATGAAACCCCAACATTTCTGAAAGAAGAGAGTGGGATATCCATCTGTCCCTGGTGCCTTATCTAGGTCTAATTGAAAATCCATAGTCCTTTTTTCTTCTTCTATGAAGGGACACTGTAAATATTGATTCTTCTCTCTATTCACCAATTTGGGAATGTTGCAAAGGAGCTCACTTGGTGCCTCCAGATTATTGAGAAGATTGTAGAAATAATTGACAGCCTCCTTGGATATTTTCTCCACCCCTTCAATTAGCTCACCATCACTTCGATAGAGGCAAGAAATCATGTTTATCTCCCTTCTCACCCTTGTGGAATTGTGCAAGAACTTAGTGTTCCTATTGCCTTCTTTGACCTAAAGCTCTTTGGACTTTTATCACCAATGAATTTCTTCTCTCACCAATTGCTCCTCTATTCTTCATAGTAGATCCTTTTCCACAATAAACAAGGCTTCATCCATGCCATTAGGAATTACAGCTTCATTCACCTTTGCCAACTCACTCTCCAACCTAGCCTTTTCTTCAAAAATGTCACTGAAAGTTTATTTGTTCTACTTCTTTAGCATTTTCTTCATCAGTTTTATCTTTTTCATAATACAAAAGGTGTATTCCCTTCCGGATGGTCATTGCTCCACCAAATTTAAAGTAATGGAAATAACCCAAGGTTCGTGAACCACATCTTCTCAAACCTAAACGAACACCTCATAGAACTCTTGTCCCCTTGAATCTCTAATTTGACTTTGTAGTCATTTGAACCTGACTAGGGCATTATGCTACATTAAAAGGTGAAGGGAAAGCAACCCAAGTCACCACCGAATAAAAATCTATCCAGATTCTCCAATATATTTTTGAAACCCAACCTTCGGTTTATCCAGGTGAAGGTATCTTTAGGCATTACAATTCCCAATATCCTGTTCCCTATGATGAAATTCTCAAAATCCTCCAGTGATTGAGACCTAATATGAAGGTCACCCCTCTTATCACTTCTCTAAAGGAGAGCATTAAAATCCCCACCCAAAATGAATGGAGAACCCTTTTGTGACTGCATAAAAATCCCAATCTCTACCCATACCTCTTTCTTACTTTGGATTGTTGTTGGAACATACACATTGATCAAAACAAAAGATAAATTGGCCTTATAACTCCTCACCTTGCTTTCCAGCCAAAACTTGTTCATAGTAATCTCCTCCACACACAAAGACTGTGGTTTTGAGAGGGTAATGAGACCCCCTAATGCTCCACTCACCTCTACATATGCTAACTTCCAACTATTACACCTTAATTTTAGACTCTCAACCTCTGACTTTGCTAACTTCAACTCTTGCAACAAGATTACATCAGTCTCTGACCTATCCAGAAAGCATCTAAATAGATGCTTCTTGTTTGGGGCATTTAATCCCCTGACATTCCAACTTATTAGTGATTTTCTACTACCTTGCAGCCTCCCCATCCAAAGCTCACTTCTCTTCCTTGGAATTCCTTCCAGCTTTCTTTTTGTCTCCGCAATCTGGGTTGATTTTCCTAGTCATAGTTGGTTGGACCCCCAACTTCCCAACTGGAGTGTTATGGCTCCCCTTTGCCTCCTTCTACTCCTCTCCTTCTTGAAATTCAAAGGCTTCTTTTGATTCAACTAAGGTTTCTTTAACTTCTTCAATGCCACCTTACATCCTTTCCTCCTTTATCTTTGATAGATTCCATTGTGTGTATATCACGAGTATCATCTATAGACTATTTGGCTCACAGCTCAATTCCTCCAATTTCACACATTCAAAGGCCGAGAAGTGATCCTCATTTATTTTTTTTGCCTCCTTCTCCATTTCATGTATCTCACTTCCAACCTCAAGAATTATCTCCCATTCCCATATTTGAGAATTTTTCTCTTCATATGGGATCAACCTAAGTTCCTTTTCCTCCTCCAAAACATTCTTCTTCTCCAAATCCTCTTTTGGATCTTATGATTCTTTGTTTGGGGCTGTATTCTCCTTTGTCTATGACCCCCCTGGAATTGCAATCACTAGACCTTTTCCAGAAGGCCCTTCCCCTTGATCCAATATCCCTTTTCCTTTGGGATCTAGGTTGTTGCTTGCCTAGAAAGTTCCACTCTTCTAGTTTCTTCTAAGACATTGTTGTTCCTTAGTGAATTCCCATATTAGGTTTTGGAAATGCCAACCCTCAACATGAATTAGTTCCAATCCTTCTTCAATGTGATTCCAAGGTGAAATTTCAATGCGAACCCACATTCTACCCTCATTTCCTGACTAAACTGCCTCTTTGTCCACCTTTACAGTTCTTCCCAGTGTTTACCCTATACATTTCAACACTTCTTCACTCTATAGTTCCGAAGGTAAGTCAGGAAGGCCCACCCAAACCACCATTTTATCTAGAGTGAACTCTTTATTATTGAATTTTCAGCACTAAGAAGCACAATGAAAGGTCATCCCTTCATACATCAGCTCTTTCCTTCCTATGATGTTCTTGATTTGCTTTATAGAACATTCTATGAGAATGTAATTATTTTGCATGAAACTTATTTTGACCTCCTCTCTGTAGATACTTTCCCACCATTATTTCATTATTTCTTTTTAATATCCTCCACCCCACAATTTTCTGAAGATCGCACATTTCTCCAATTTAGCCTACCTTTCTTCCATCAATTCCAAGGGTATTATAATGGTTGTGCTAGAATGTGCCCTAGATTTTGCTGGTCTACTCTTCTCCTGATTTTTCCTATCCATCCAAGGTTGCTTCTACTCAGCATTTCCCACTGCCAAGGGTCATTGAGGGAAAGTCCCTTGCCTTCCTCAAAATCCCACCCCATCTACCAGTGGTAGCTTCTTATCAGCTCTCCAATTCACTGAAATATCTTCCTTAGGGTTTTGATTCTCAACAAATCACCCATGCCTTCTGACCACTATGTCAAACCCCTTTGGATCCCCTTTTTTCTTTTTGAGCCTTGTTATGACCATACCCTCTTCGTGCCTCGGGTGATCCACTTTTGTTTTGAAACCATCCACTTGAATCTAGCCAAGGTAGAGTCATTTTGGTTCGCCTTCCTTTTTGGTAAGATTTTTGGCCCTTTGTGGCTGGATTGTGAAAGCCATTCCACCTAATCATAAGATGGCAATGTTTTACCCATCGTCCACCCACAAACACCCACTATAGTCTGTGATTTTCCTCCTCCAATCTCCTCTCCACAACAAGACCCTCCCACAATCTCTTGTCTTCCTCGACATCGCCCCATCTTCTACCATTCAGATCTCTTTCTCTTTTTTGCTCTTCCTTTCCAACTTGTGCCATCATTATTTTGATCTGGTGATGAAAGAATCTAACTCAAATCATTTTTATTATATTATGTATCATGACATATTTATTTATATACATATGATTATTATTTTCAAATAATCTTCATGATGTGATGTTTTCCTATATGCATGTGGTGGATATCTATATGATTTATTATATGTAGTTAATGATGATTCCTATGTGATTTTATTATATGATGGATGTGTGTATGCAATGATGAGTCCTATTTGATGCTATGATATATGATGTAATGGATTATGAGGATGTCACACTAGATGATGGCATGATTTTATGTTATGATTTCTTTTGCTTTTATTATGCTATGATGATTTTTTATATCTTAATGATGTTATGATTATGGCTGCAAGATATATATGATGATATGATGATACTAATCATTGTGTATGCAAGGATTCTATCAATTTTATTTTATTTTTATGATACTTGAATAGAATGGTTATTATGATGAGTAGGATAGAATAAACGATTTAGGATGATGATGGATAGATGAATCATGGTGATCAAATATCAATGAAATCTATAGTTATTGGAACTATTTGGGATTTTTATTTGATAATAGGATGAAAAAAATATTTTTAGTTTTCTTTTAGTTATACTAAAAAATTTAGAGATCAATCATTATTTTGATATAGCAAGTAGACACTATGCACCAAGGTATGAAGAACCATGGTGAAGTTGTATCTATTCCTTGGAATTTGACTTTGAAAATAAATAGGATTATCAGTATTCATACTAGACATATAGAAACCTTATTTGAAAATCTGAGAGAATAAAACTTAGAGCTTGATATGACTATGCACAAAAGGTATGAAGAATCTTATATGTAAAGGTCATTTGGTATGCAAGAAGCTACCTCAACACACACAAGGAAAGTATTCACCATGGTCGTATTATAATAATATCCCACAAACATAGAAGATGAAAGAAATGACTATGCCCCATTTCATCCTCCTCTAGATGCACCAAGATATTGAAAAATCAAGGTGGCTTCAAGCAAGCGATGGAAGGAGACAAAAAGATAAATCAAAAGAATAGGTTGACTGACAAAATATATGAAAGTCATCATATCTCTTTCCAAAGAGATTATAAATATTATCCTGGATTGTGCCTATTATGGGAAAGATATATTTATTAAGTCATTGATTATGATGATTAATTTAAAAAAAATAGGAAATTGGTATGTAGTTAGTGGGTTGTTTCAGCAATGATCCTAGCTTGCAATTTTTCATGAATTTTCTAGGTTTTGATTATTGTTTCATTTGTTTTTTCTTACTTTTTCAAAGGTGAGTGTGATGATGATTTTATTATGGGTGATGATTTTATTACGGATTGGTGAATATGCGTTGATTTGTTTTTGTTGGATTTTTTGGAATATATCAATGCTTTTGGAGTTTTGGAATATTTGAGGTTATTTTGGACTTTTAGAATATCTAATATTTTTTGGATTTTTGGAATATGTATTTTTTTTGGAATATCTATTGTTTTTGGATTTTTTAGTTTTAAGGTAATAGTGAGGATCCAATCCAATTATTGTTTTAAGAAAATTCTACCAATTAGGTGTAGGATCATTTTATTATGGACTAATTGGAATGATTTTATTATGAAACTAGGTGATATAGGTAATTCTAGATACCAGTAAATTACCAGGCCATAGTAAATTACCAGGCCATGCTAGGTGTATAAGTAAAATAAGCCTTTGCTTCTTTCTTACAAAAATGGAGACACAAGGCAAGAAAATACAAATGGCCTATACCTAAACAAACAAGTGGAAATCCTCACAAAAAACCTAAACACGGAGCTTTCCTTCCAATTACAAATGAAATGTGTATCAAATCTCGAAGAAATTATCTCTAAAGGGCTTAACATTTTGAGAGTCCTCATTGCTAAGGAATTTGTGCAAATATATAGACAACCACCAATCGTCTAGGTCTAGCGAAAAACCCCATATATGGGCTAAAAATAAGAACATTACTAATGACAATGTGGTAGATGTAAAGGTTGTCATAAATTCACCCTCCAAAATAACCACACAATAGGGTAATCAACAACATGTTCAAAATTATAATCCCCAACAAGGGATGTAAATACACTCCCTTAGGGGAACCCATTGAAATGGCCTTAAATAAATTAATCCAAAAAAATCTAATAAAGCTTCTAGAATTCAAACAATATGTGGAACCACAAATCAAACACACATGGTACAAAGATGATGAATATTGTGATTATCATCGTACAAAAGGGCACAAGAAATCCAATTATATGAAACTCAAAAATGTAATCCAAGACCTCATAGATTATAGTGAAGTAAATGTTGACCAATTCCCTAGAAACTCTAGAAATAATGACTTGGGTATATATAAAAATCCAATGCTTGATCATGGAAAAGGAAATGATGCTGGAAAATAAAAATTGTACAATCCTGAGGTCAATCACAACTACGACATTGTCATGGGTAGCACACATTTTTATGACCATCATGTGGTCAAATCCTCGGTGTGGAGTCACCACATGAAGAGGGAAGGTTACTATCCAAGGATCCCCTTTGCAATCAAAATTACCATCAAAAGATAATCCTATGGATTATAGTCTACTAAATCAACTCAAGAAAACACCTACACAAATCTCTATCTTAGAACTCTTGAGAATTTCACCTACACATAAAAGGTCTTTTGGAAAATCCTTTTCATCATCATCAATGCCTATTGATATTGATACCAAAACATTTCAAGCCATGGTAGGACACATTGCATCCACTCATCAATTACTATTCACAAAAAATGACCACCCATCTCAAACATTCCATAATTGTGCACTACACTTGAGGCCTATGTTCATAAAAACAAGGTCAAAAGAGTATTGATAGATGGAGGTGTGGTCTTGAATATTTTTACCCTTAAATTGATAAAACACTTGGTATATTATAAGGATATAATTGAAAGAACAAAAGGCATCACTATCTAGGCATATGATGACAATGAGAAAGATTTTGAAGGAACTATCAAGTTACTGATTTAGGTTGGTCCAACAATTACAAACACAACATCTCAAGTCTTCGATCTTGACTTACCCTACAATATTCTTCTTGATTTTCCATGGATCCATGCAATACATATCATAGCATCCACTTATCATCAATGCATCAAACTCCCATATAATGACAAAAAAAATGCAACTCATGGTGATAAGGAACCCTTCTATTACTACAAGAGTATGGAATAAATATACTATAAAGTGTTACAAGTCCCCAAGAATGATGAAGTTTCATTATATTCTTCATATGTTAATCCATCAACATTAACGTCTACATCATATTCTCAGTAGGAAATCCCATAAATCAAAGACAGTGGTTATGGTGAATACAACATAAAAGATTCTTTTTATG
This sequence comes from Sequoiadendron giganteum, assembly GCA_007115665.2. Taxonomy (NCBI): domain Eukaryota; kingdom Viridiplantae; phylum Streptophyta; class Pinopsida; order Cupressales; family Cupressaceae; genus Sequoiadendron; species Sequoiadendron giganteum. The sequence goes on from CM021104.1 coordinate 433,202,488, forward strand.
TGGGAAGATTTCCACTTTCTCCAAATACATAAGGTCAACCCTAGCATATTGAGAAGGTATCCAAAAATTTCAAACATACCACATTTGATAAATGGGGAGATCTAAACACAGAAATCGTAGATGAAGGAAACATATCTAAATGGATATATCATGATGAACAAGAGTAACCTCCCCTTCATATGGATACAACTAGTAAAGAATTTCAACTAATCAAAAGCATGGACTACATATGTATAGGTGGCCTTGGTATGAAGAAAAAAGGTATCCATGAACCCATCATCTTGAAAAAGTGAATAAAGAATATTTGTCTTGGTTAAACCTCAAACAAAAATGTGGTCCCTCTCATTGAGGATATCCCAATTAAGGATGATGAAGCTTCTTCTTGGTTAAACACATTTTAATATGAGAAAATCGATGGATCCCATGTGTATCATTGACTTATTTGAACATGACTCAATATACATGATTACCACTATGTCCTTTCATCCCCCATCCAAGACAAAGAACTTAAGCTAATATATCTCCAGCTTATTGATTGGGACCAACAACAAGCATCGGTTCTAGATTCGTTCAAAAATGATGAGGCTATCTTAGAGTTCATGAGAATTCGAGACCACATACCTTTTGGAGACCATAAAGTAAGATTTGATATAGAGATGGATACACAAGCATAGTTTGGGGATATGATTGAATCCATTAGTCACAAAATAGAAAAATTAAAAATCTAAACAAGATCTTCAAGTGAAAACCACAAAGTGGAACTTTTTTATCATAAAATATTAAAACAAAGGACATATCCAAAGGTGAAAACCTCTCTAAGGTGCCTAAGGATGAAGGATTCAATCTACCCAATAGTATAATTGATCAAGAGAAATAAATAGTGCTTTGGAAACAACATAACCAATAAATGTTGGATTAGACGAGAAACCTCAAGTCACATTCTATGCTACCACATTGGATGATGAAGAACAAAAAAATCAAGCATCTTTTCTCAGGGAATGAAAGATTTGTTTTTCTTTGTCATATGCATATATTCCCATACTTGACACTTCATTGGTGGTGCATCACTTTTAGTGAATCCAAATCTAAAGACAATGAAGAAAAACTAAGCAAAATGTATCCCCAAATTTTATTGCTAGTTAAGGTAGAATTGCAGAAATTGCTTGATGTGGGTTTCATATGACCCGTTGAATATTTAGAGTGGGTTTCAAACCTTGTTCCAGTATCAAAACCCATTGGGGGCACCTGCATATGTACATATTTTATGGATCTAAACAAGGCTTGTCTTAAGGATGATTTTCCACTACCTAACATTGACATCATTGTAGATCTTACATTTGGGCATGACATACTTTCTCTCATGGATGGATTCTTGAGCTATAATAAAATAATGATAGAAAAGGAAGATTGACACAAAACATCATTTACTTGTCCATGGGGAACATACTATTGGAACGTTATGCCATTTTGTTTCAAAAATGTAGGAGCTACCTATCAAAGAGAAATGACAGCTATCTTCCATTACATGTATCAAAAGATCCTAGAGGATTATGTGGATGATATACTTGCAAAATCAGTTACAAGGAAAGGATATTTGTAAGTATAGGCTCAAATCTTTGACAAGCTTGAGAAATATCAAGGATAAATCCAAAAAAATGTGTCTTTGGAGTCACTTCAAGGAAACTTTTGGGATACATTGTATCACAAAGAGGAATTGAAGTGGACCCAGAAAATATCAAAGCTATAATGGAGATGCCTCCACCTAAAACTTTGAAACAACTCAAAAGCCTTCAAGGAAAACTATAATCTATCAGGAGGTTTATTGCACAATTGGTAGATAAGTGTCACCCATTCACACACCTCCTTCACAAGGGTGTGGTGTTCAAATAGGATCATCATTGCAAACAAGCATTCTGATTGTTGAAACACTATTTAGTATCACCACCAATCTTGATGCCAACAGTTGTAGACAAGCCATTAATACTAGATATCTTAGCAACTTCAGCAATGTTAGGGCTCTTTTGTCACAACATGATGAATCAAGCAAAGAGAGGGCTATTTACTATATCAGCAAGACCTTTGCTGGAAATGAGCTCAACTATACTCCCATCAAAAGAGCTTTTCTAGCGATAGTGTTTTCTTCTCAAAAGCTAAGACATTATATGCTTTCCCATCAAATAAAACTTATTTCCAAGGTGGATCCATTAAAGTATCTATTAGAAAAGTCTATTCTCATCTAGGACATATGGAAAAATGGGTTATTACCCTCAATGAGTTTGATATTGAGTATTTTGACTAAAAGGCTATTAAGGGATAGGTCATAGTGGATCAGTTAGCCGAAGCACCAATATATACAAACAACCAATTTTTTTGTGTCTGAATTTTGTATGCTTATTTGATCTCTACTACATTATGATCTTTCAAACAACATCAAATTTACTTGTTTTGAATTAATGCTATATTTTAGTTTCATATTTTTATCTTCACATGTTATGGACATTACAAAATATTCTTTCCACTCATTCATTTTAATCTTATTTTAATTTTTCAAATAATATGTTTTCTACTTACAATAGTGATATTCACCATTTATATATAATCAATGGGTTTTTCTCTTGGTGAGTTACTTCTTGGTTACATAAATGAATTAGTTTAATAATGTGTTATAACTTGTTGATAATACTAGTTGTCCTCCAATGTAATAATATTAGTTAGGCATAAAAATACCTATTCAATGAGTGGTTCAAGTTAAAATGAACTTTGTTGACCATGACTAAAAGCACAAATTGGTCTCATCTTAGATCCATGGGGATAAGAACCTACTATACTCATTGATGGTATGCCTAGAAGCATCTGACCTGAAGATGTCGAATGCTAGTATGGAGGAAGTTGAACAGATCCTAGCTTTTGTCTTACCTATTAAGGTAACCAAGATATAGTTCTCTCATGCTAATGTTAAACTACTAATTCTTAATGATATAAAGATAAATTATTGTTCTTTTTCATTGGTTGTAGTTTTCTAGTACAAATTCCAATGAGTTGGGGAATCTGTTATATATTAACTTTTGTAAGATTCTTAGTTTGGTGTTAAAATTTCTTGTATTATATTTTATCTTGGATGTTCTCTATGCTTATTTGGTCCTTTATTAGTCCTATGAAGCACTTGATTAATGTTATGCTTCTCTTCTATTCATATTCTTCAATTCAAATGGTTGTATTGTCCTTATTCCTCCTACCCCGGGTAATTTATCACAACCCCACTGGCTAGATCTAGATAATTATTAGCTTAGTGGTTCTCTTTCAGTCTCAAATATATATCAAAATGGATTAGACAAACTTAATGATGAAAGATGTAAGTGTTTTTCCCTTGCAGCTTAGTTTTTAGCCACTACATACCAATTTTTACTACCAAGCAAAAAATATTATGATAGTTAATTGTTTGTTTTCTTTTCTTTTTGGATACTAAGTCACTTAAGTAGGAATAAGCTATCGAGCACACTTTCACCAAATCCATGAAGAAGGTATTTCACCCATGAGTAAATGAAAATCATTATTTTAAAATCCTTATTGTGGAAGATATGTGCTGAAAATATATTATAATGGTTTGAATGTTGGTTGCTATTATTTTAGGCAGACTACTTGATGGAAATTCTTTCACAAATGAAATCCCCTTTACTTTGGAACTGATAGAATCATTAGAGGTGTTGTGAGTATACAGAAACTATGAACTTTTTATTCTTTACATTTGTTTAATTTTTTGATGTCCTGTTAAGTTTATTTTTTAATGAAATTTGGTTTTGTAGTGTACATTAATTTGGCCTATCTATATGTTCACCATGTTTTGGTTCCCATAAACTACAAGGTGGTTTTCCAGTCATTTGGTTTATCTCGTTTGTATATTCATGGTTTTATATAAGATCATGATTATAAATAGTGTAAATTGTAAATGATAACTAACCAATGAGTAAAATAAAATGTAGGACCTCATTGATATTCAAATAGTTCCAATAGACTTGCAAGATCAACCCACATGGTACAAGGAAAAGGTTTACACTCCTAACAAGGTACACAATTTATGTGCTATTCTTTAAATTGTATGTTTTCAATGTCATCTACTTAGGCCAGAAAGGCTTTTTAGAACATAATTTGTTTTGTGTATAATTTATTGAATAAATTACCAATTTCTATTTAGAATGGGGGTTTGGCAATCTATAAGAAATATGCAACTATTTCTTGGCAAGTTTAATGAATTGAGTCACGTCATTAATTTATTACTATGAAAATTACTATTGGGGTTTCATGTAGCAAGCTACGACCCAAGGAAACTTCACATTTCTTAAGAGTAGATAAATGGAAAGCAACCCAAATTTGGATTTTTCATTAACATAGTCAGTCAAGGTAAGCTACTCTTTGGATTTGAATAAGATGATATAAACGTGTCTAGATCTATCCCTACATAAGATTCCTGGATATATCTATTTTTCAAGTTCCTTCTCTTCAACACAATAGCAAAGTGATAGGAGAGAGTTTAGATCTACTAGAATATCTGGAAAAATATTTTGGAGGACCTAAACTCATTCCCATGATATACGATGCCTTTGAAATACTTATATTTCCTTCACTAATTTTTCTTATCGTAATCCAAATAAGCATTTCAAAATGCTTATGCACTTAGGGTTTGTTAATAACCTAATAATTGTCAAATTGCCAAAACCATTGAAGACATTTTATTTAAGATCATTCATATAGACTATTGAACTTTCCTTTACATCATTTTTTTGACTTTATTCCATTTAATAAGTTAAATCACCATATCAAAATAGCCATGCATTTCTATCTTGTTAATTCTAGTGAGTCAATGACATTATCGAATAGTGAAACTCACAAAGGCATTTCAGTTGTTAATGAGGCAAAGGAGGGGTAGACCTTGGACTTAATTACCTTGTCAATTAATTTATTTCTTTACCTTTATTGGCTATTTTGTTTAAACACATAAATCTATTGGAAATATATAAGATACGATTAAAAAGGAGGTTGCAAATGAGCTATTGAAGTACACACACTTTTGCAAAAATAGGGTAGACAACATTAGCCAAGACAAAACCTAAGGTGCCAGAAGCAATTGCTATGGAGAATATTTCTTGCAAATATAGATAAGCTCAAGATATCTTGAACATGTATCATGATGAATTGACCTTTTTCTTTTCAACCATGGAAACCCTACAATTGATTATCCAGAAAATAATTTGGACAACTTTGATGATGAGCCATTCTTCTTGGGTGAATTCAATTTTGTAAATCATCTCATCCTACATAGTTATTTCCATGAATTTTGATCCTTTATCCTTTTGTGTCTATTTCTTTAATAACAAGATGTTGAATGAAATATATGCAGGTTTATCTTGCATATTCTCCTTTTGTTGAAATATTTTATGTTTCATTTTTTTAGACATAAGAACTATGACTTCATAACTGGTAGGCAAAAACTATTGCAATGGATTCAAGCAAGTAAAAACTTTACTTTTTCAATTTTTGGGTATATGATGAATTGTGTTAGCATTCTAAGAAACGTGTACTATATACGTAGAAAAATTACAACACATGCAATATTTCTAATAAACATTTTTCTTTTTGTATGACAATACATACTATTTTGACTGCAAGAACTGCAAATAATTGGTGCATATGCAAAAATAGGCTTTGATCTAGAGCAAGATGTTGAAAATACTAGAGATTTATGGTTTCTTCTTTGGTGATGTACTCAACTTACCATATACTCCTTAACTACATATAAGCCTGAAGATTTTTTTTACTATTCTAAACCTTTTGGAGTGACTAGAAGTTAGACAAAAAGAGTCATTCATATCGCATATCTATTGATGCCTAACAAACTACAAATTTTATTCATGGATTTTCAACTTTTAAGTATTCGGCTACTATAAAAAAATTGGTCCCTTCCATTTTAAAAAGATATAATTTGATGAAACTTGGTAATTTTGGTTGAAATATCTCCCTGTCAAATTGTGATTTATCTAAAATTCTATTTTCTTTTGCCATCAACTGGATAGTCTATCTAAACATTGATGATTCCTAACTTGATTTCTTGTTCAATTATACACATTTCAGTAGATAGGATTTCTCCATTCAGTATACCTTTTGATAATAGACTGAGTCTTCTTCCTTCTTAAAGAATATCTTATATTGGTAGAATGTTGTCAATTTACTGAACAAACCCTTTTCATTTCATCAAATCAGATGAAAAAAAAGCCATCAGCATGAAGGGTGAAGTTTGAAAAACTTTTGAAACCCCTATAAACACATTGGGGATCTTGAATTTTTAGGTCGGTCACCCCAAGCCAAATACCAAAGCAATATCGAGGCAAAACAGATATTTGTTTCTATTGGAGATCCTCTTTTAAAAGAAAAAATGGATATTCGATATGAAATGGATATTCATTACTTAATGTTGTGTAACAGATATCCATTGTTTATGCTTAAGAAATAGATATTTATTTATTAAAACTAGAAATATGAATATATATAAAAGAAAATCAGTATATATTAAAATCTAAGATGTTATAATATTTTTTTGATACATAAGGATAAGATTATATTGATTTTCAAAAATATTACAGTGTTTTTTCCATGCAGATAATCAAAATATAGACTCTCTACTTGAACCCACTCCCCGACCATACATACTTCCAAAGTCTAACAATGAAAATTAAAAACCTGTTGACCTATATCCTAGCACTCCAGCTATACCTTGCATACTATAGAGAATTTACCCATATTTGAAATTACCTAACCAACTAGATTATACAAAACATTACAGTATATACCAAAGAATATTATATCAGTATTGCAATATTTACCCACCCTTGACATACATTTCACGGGAATCCATTAGCATGGGTGAAAGTCCTAAATTCTAGAACCCAATTGAAGCTTTGAACTAGAACAACCTACAACACTTTCTTCAAATAGTTGACCCCAACAGTATCCATTTGCCTATGTTCTATTAAAGCCATACCTTTGAGGTCAAGCAGAAAAAGATAGTATTTTACCACCTCCCTTGAAACTTGGAGCAAAGCCATATCACGTAGCTTAGGAATGCCAATCCTTGGTGTAGTTGCATACATAATCTCCTTTAAACCCACCAGCAAGTCTTCTTTGAAGAGATTTCTCACAAATTTCCTTAGCTTCAGCCTTTTTTGTTCAGATATCCAGCAAAGAAGCCAAAAACCTAGACACAATGTTGGTATCAACTTGATACGATTCACCAACCTCCAAAAAAACCTTTACCTAAAATTATCTTCACCGCGACCAAGGTAAGAAAGTCATCGTTGAGGAGGATTCATTTAAGCCTCTGATCTATGACCACCCCAAGGAAATCCATTTTTCTCATCGTTCTCTCCACTTTAATCAAAGTATCCACTCCAATACTCATTAGTTTTTCAGATGACATCCAAACTATGAAATTTGAATGCTTAGCCATTACTGACTATTACTGCAAATGCCTTCTGATGAAGCCCTTGGAAAATATAACCACCTCTAGTCTGTAGGTTGTTCCCTTGTGATGCTTGAGAAAATACCTTTCATTATTCAACTTGAAAATGTTTGTGTGTGTCGAGCTAATTTTCTAGCTTGTTCACCATTTTATTCTTCCAACTCACCCTTGGGATGCCCAAAGTATAATATCAAAATGAGTGTGACAAGACATGCTAATTTTTGAACCATATTTTTGTATAACACCATACTCAATTTGGAATGTGTTTCATTAATTAGAAAAGACTAAGGATCTATCACTGCTAGAGTGTAATGATCATACTTTATCAACCACCACCAACAAACGTTGGTGTGGAAAACCTAAGGTGGCTACCACATGTGCAAGAAAGCCACCATCGATTGCCCTCATAAACCCATTCAATTATGATCAAAATTTGAATCTTACATTCCTGCTAATACTAATTTAAATATACTTGCACCATCACCAAATGGTCGACCATGTCCCCAACCACTCGCGCCAACCCAATGACTCTAGCAATCAGAAGATACAGTGAGCCATGAACCACCAGGTGTAGCTTTCCACACCACTATTTTTGGAAAGCACGATGTCAAAATGGAATTATTCATGTGTAAGAGAATTTTTGACAACCCAAACCAGTGAATTGACTATGATTGGATTCCCTAGTTGAAGCCTTAGTTTGAATGACACAATTCCCTTTTTCCACCAAAATTTCCACAACAATAGATGTGGAAAGTCGGCTGCCCAACCACCCACTAAATTTGATCTTCTTTCTAAGTTTCAGTTTGTTCATGTCCCAAGTAGTAAAACTCAGAAAAATCCCCTACACATCTGGTATTTGAATCCCAAACTAATTGACAATTTATTTTATTGATATTCCATTAGCTCCCAAATTGGAGATACTATCTACTTCAACATTACCTTCCCTTAGAGTGTGATTTATCATGATGAGCTTGAAAACTTCTAGAAACTTTAACGCCATGTCTAGCTTAGTGTCTAACTTCCAATTCACCATCTACCTAGACCTTAAAGCATTAATGACTAGATATGAATCACCTTCAATTACTATATTTTTATCTTTAACTCTAGGCAAAGACTATGATGTAGAGGTAGGGCTTTTATAAGAACATCAACTCACAAATGGAAAAGTGCTTCTTCAACTCCAACATAGTTTGACTCATGGGCTTCCCACTAGGCCTTTGTCTTGGGATTCACTTTAGGAAAATTGTACATTAATGTACTTGAACTTTTTTATGTCATGAACAGACCTTGAAATGTGGCCTAAGGGAAAATGAACAACTCCTATGTATTCGCCAACAGTGCAATAATTCATAGGACTGCAACTTTTGTTGTTCAACCTAGAAGAGATAATTTCAATGGACTAAGGCCAAAGTGACATAGATTGTTACAAATCCTCAAAAAATAACTTAGAGACCTCTTCCAAACATTTTAAAGTTGATTCCATCCAATATTCAATATCAAGGCTTCATACAAACACTAACCGGTATGGACACTAACATCATCCACTATGACTGTGTAACAATCCTCTTTACGACAGTCTTACAAACTCATACCAAACTATCAAAAATGATCAAGACCTTTATGTTACATGTCTATAGGACCCTCCTCCACATTTCTCCACACTCCTTGTGACAATACCAACATGTGTTGCATCACTTTTTCACTTCCTTTTATCACTGTTGTCTTCCTGGTCTATATGGCTATCCTACTGTAAAATGCAACAAACTGTCGTTAATAACTTTCACAAAACAAATAATGAAGCCAATCTCTTTGATTAAATTGAAGATAACCTAAATACAGACTTTTTCGCCAATTTTCATCAAGATCCAATGGTGGAAAATAAAGTTATGATTTTTTTCTCAAAATTGGAAACACTAGGTCTGATCCAGGGCTGTTTGCACAAAAATTGCTCTAACTCATTAAAATATTAATGAAATTGCATCAAACCAAAAGAAAGTGAAAGTAGACTCATTCCTTCAATTTTTAGAATTGGTTTCAGGCCCATAATGTACCATACATGGTCATAATAGCATATTTTCAAACTATAAATTTTGGAAAACATTGTTAGAATAGGGCAGCCTTCACCAAAATGGTCATATCTTACACAAAACTCATTGAAATTCAATGCCAACAAAACAAAAATAAAGAGGATTCACATGCCCACATAGTAAAATCAACTTCAAATCAACAAATATGTCATACAAGCCATACACAGTGAAAGAACAAGACTGCAACAATAGAAACACAGAAAAAGCTTGTTTTTCATTCACCCAATTACAAAAATCAATTCTCCAATCCACTATTTGACTTTTTGAAGGTTTATACATCCATTTACAATCAATACCAATGCTTTGTAACCATTTCTTGCTTTCATGAAACCATTTTCTTGATTTTTGCCACATTGCCAAATTTCAGTGACACTTTTTAGTAACTTTTTGACATGTTTTAGCAACATTAACAACTTTTAAACCACCTATCCAAAACACTTCAAAAATGGATTAATATGATTCCAAATAGTCATAAATGACCTTATTAAACACTAAAACACACCATCAACCTAAAAACCCAAAAATGACCAAATTAAGCTTATGAGGCTCTTGATGCCCTTGCACCAAACTAAGCCCAAGAATCAAAGCTTGCATCTCAGTCGCAATGTTAGTCCCCTTGGGGAGTGGATTTTCCAATCTACCCACTCTATTTCTATTCCAATCTCGAATGATGCACCTAGCCACAGAGATTCTAGGGTTCCCCCTAGAGACACCATCAAATTTAATCTTGTACCAACCAACATTCGGAGGAGACTAGTTTATTGACTTCCTATTCTCCTAAGTATTGATTCTACCATCCCCAACATATGGGGGTTTTTAAACCATGCCAATTTCTCCTCATATATGCATCTCACTCTGTGAAGTTTTTTGTTCTGCTCAACGGGTCACCAACTCTAGAGTTAACAACTTCCACTATGTTTTCCTCAATCTTGTTTAGTAGCGATTACTTTTTCACTTCATTATCCTAAAAAAAATTTGCATGTTTCTTTCCTTATATATCTCCCAAATCAGAAATGAAGGGATTGTGATCCAAAGGCTCTTGAACATTATATTTTTATGAAGGATTGGCTAGCTACCTAGCATACTCAATAAGTTGTTTGGGAGTGCAGTTTGCCAATGTAGCTTGGCAAAGAGCCAACACCAACAACTTTGTGTGAATGAGCAATTTAGAAAAAGATGATCCCATGTTTCCTCATCCTATTTGCATAAAAGACATCTAAAAGGCCCATTGTATCCCATCCTTGTGAACCTATCAGTTGTGAGTACCCTACCTTGAGATGTTGCCCATGTGAACATACCAACCTTTGAAAGGTAGTCTTTATTCCAACATAGGTTAGTGGGTAACCTAGATTCCCCTACTTTGTTTCCAACAAGTATCTTGTACCCATCCTTTGCATTGTAGTTCCATATTAGAGAGGCATTCCATCTTAGTTTATCTTGGCCCTGTTTGATAAGAATAGGATGACTACCCATAGTCATCTCATAAGCTTCAATTTTCCTATTATCTAGTCCCAAAGTTCTTAGTCTCTTCCATTAATATTTGAAGCCTTCATTTTCCATTGAAATTGTCATGTAATCACTAACCTTGTCACCCCCTAACTTCTTTTTGATAGTCTTTACTTGATCCAGATCAACTATGCTAGCTAGTTTATGGAAACCTTCCCAAGAATCATCACAAAATGGCATTGATCGCCCATCCTTAATTTACCATATCAAATGATCTAGTATCAAGTCCCTATTGTTTCTAAGAAATTTCCATATCCTTGAGCCACTTGGGAGAGTTATGGCTATGAAGATACTATTTTCATCTTCATCCAGTTATTTCACTCTTAAAATTTTAACCCATTTGAGTTTTTGATTTGTATTCATTATCCATACTAGATTTGCACCTAATGATCTATTTTACAAAAGAAGGCTCTTTGATCCAACACCATCAGCTTCTTTCCTCTCATAAATCTTCTTCCATTTCACTAAATGATATTTATGTTGTTTGGAGTTACCTTGCTAGAATAAATTCGTCATTCTTTGGTTGGGTTCTTTACTAGCACCAGCAAACAAAGGGAGACATGATAGCATGTAAATCGAGATTGCTACAATTATTGATTTAAGCATAGTGAGTCTTCCAGCCCAGGAAAGCCACTTGCACTTCCATGATGCCAACTTATTTTTTACCTTATCCACCAAGGGATCCCAAAGATTTCCAAGTTGCAATCATTTAGCTAGAGATAACCCCAGATATTTGCATGGGTTGGCCTCTCCTAAATTTTAGAATTCTTAAGATTTGAATTTATTTACCTATACTTGTATTGAAGAAGAATACTTATGACTTTTCTTTCCTCACTTCTTGACCCGAAGCAACTAAATATTTGTCTAGGATGTTTTCAAAACTTCTTGCCTCTCTTTCCTAGGCAGAACCAAATAGCATAGTATCATCAACAAATTGTTGATGTGTGATCACTAGCATACTTCTTGTTATCTAGATCCTATCCACACATCCATCTCTCCAGGCCTTGGAAAAAGATCTCCCAAGTGCTTCAGCCATGATTATAAGCAAGAAATGAGATAGAGGATCCCTTTGTCTAAGACCCTGAGATGCATTGAAGAAACCTTCTGGAGATTTGTTCAGTAGTACCGAGTATTTGGGATAGGCTATCCAATCAAAGATCCAATTTAACCAAATTATGTAGAAACCAAATGCTTCCATAACTTTGAACAGAAACCTCCAATTCACCTTATCATAGGATTTCCTTATGTATAACTTTATCAACATTGATTGTTTGCTTTTCTTTTGAATAGAATGGATTGCTTCTTGGCTGATTATAACACCATCCAAAATTGATCCACTAAGGACAAATCTTGTTTGTTCTTCCAAAATTATGTCTAGTAAGATCTTCTTCACATGATTAGCCATTTTTTTGTTAATATCTTATAAATTGTGTTGCATAGCATAATTGTCCTATATTTCTCTAGAGTTTCAAGTTTCTCCTTCCTTGGTATTAGTGCTATAAATGTATTGTTTACTTCCTTGAGAACCTTACCCAAGATTTGGGAGTCTTCAATAGCCTCTACCACTTCCTTGCCTACTATATCCCAACATTTTGGATAAAAGGTCATTGGAAACCCATCAAGGTCAGAGGCCTTATCTGGATGCAACAAGAAAAGAGCTTATTTTATTTCTCTCTATGAATTTATTATTCATCATTTTATTTTGAGCTTCAATCACTATGATAGGGATACCACCTAGGAAAAGCTGGTGTTCACTCAAATTGGTTCCACTCCAGTTGCTCAAAATATTTTGGAAATGTTCCACAGTGGTATCCTTAACATCTTTTATCTTATCTAGGGTTCTACCATCAGATATTTTGATGCTTTCTATCCTGTTGATTTCCCATCTAACTTTGGTACAGTTGTGGAAGAATTTTGTGTTCTTATCCCCATCTTTTAACCATAACTCTCTAGATCTATGTCTCCAAAAAATATCTTCCTTGGCCAAATGTCACCCATTTTATTCATTAATTGTTTTTCTTGAATAAAACTATTGGTGTACATCGCATTCCTTATCACTTTTTCATTCAAATCCCTCAGAGCCTCCTCTATTTTTCTCTTATCTTCAAAAATGTTCTTGAAGTAGTCCCTATTCCAATGTTTAAATTTTGCTTGATCAACTTCATTTAGCCACTATATTTAACATTTTCAAGCTACCTAGTTGACATTCCAACCACCACTCCCTTATGATATCCAAAAAATGTGGATCTTTGAACCAGATATTCTCAAATTTAAAAGGGCACCTGACTAGTTTTATTTCCCCAATTATTTCCATTAACACAAGGAAATGATTAGAGCTCGAAGTAGGCATAATTTTACTCTCCATATTGTAAGGAAAACAAATCAAATCACCCTTAAATAAGAACCTATCCAAATTTTCATTTATGTTGCAAAAACCCGTATGTCTATTTGTCCAAGTGTATTGACCATTTCCCATTTGTATCTCTATCAACATGTTTCTTTCTACAAAGTTTTCAAAGTCAATATGTGATTGCAACTTCCTACCTACACCACCCTTCTTATTCGTAGACCTCAGAATGGCATTCAAATCCCCCCAAGAAGACAAAATTAAAAAGTAGCATTACTATAGACTATGTCTAATTCACTCCATTTTTTTCTCTTCTTAATGTAGGTGACTGGATTGTAGACATTAATAAAAAAAATCACAAATTAGAAGAAAGACTCCTTTCCTTTTATTCTATCCAATACTTTCTTGAAGCAAATTCATCCAGTAACACATTTTGTGGTCTCCACATGGTTAGGATTCCACCTGAAGGACCTTCTCCATTTATCCACAACATTTTCCACATCTTCATTCTTTTTCCAAAATGCTCCTTCTGCTCGCCTAATATAATTTCCTGAAGAAAACATATATCAGCCTGAAAATATTCCAGTTGGTGTCAAAGTAGGCACTTATATCAGCCTAAAAAGATTCCAGTTGGTGCTGAAGTAGGCAATTTTTTTTAGGGGCATTTAAGCCCCTAACATTCCAGGTTATGATTTTCATTATTGTTTAGGAAGAATATCTCCCTTCCCTAATTTTAACATTTCACTAATATTGAATTGTCCAATAGCCTCACCATCCCACTTGAGCTTCTCCTTATTAGGTATTCTTCCTCTTTTCTTACTCTTCCCACAATCCGAGGAAGTCTTGGTTGTTTCCTTCTGAAAAATTCCCAATCTACCTGGCTCAAGCTAATCAGAGGGCATGATCTTAATTCTCTTGTTTGAATTCAGAGTTGCCCCTTCTTCTAGATACTAATTTGCATCTTCTAAATTTGGGCCTTCTATCCATTCCTCGTCCAAACCATCTGATTCTAGGTTAAGTGATCCACTTTTGGATTGTCATGTCTCAAACTTTGATCCAGTTTGTTTTTGCTTTATATGGATTGATATATGACTGTATGTATGTGGTAGAGTAAATAATAAATCATATGATGTTTTGTGAGATGAAATAAGAAAAATGCTTCTTCTTCTTTTTGAAAAGTTGAAATATATTGAATATAGTTTTATTTTGAAAGAAATACAAAATAGAATAATGATTTTTGGATTAATGCAGTATATTGCTTTGATTTGTATTTTTCCTAGATACCAATCTATTAATGGGTGCTTGAGTGTACTTGAGTTGCAGGACTGTCAAAGACCAAGGGTGTGGCTAAGATAGAGGAGGTTAGCTTCCTAGTAGGGTAAAGGAGGAACGGTTCTCTCAATCACACATGAGCACTTAGAATCATGTAGATGCATTTAGTATTAAAATTAGTTGACTGATTTATTGTTCATAATTTTATAATGTTTAATTAAATTAATTTATAATGAAATAAAAGTGCAAAGGAATAAAAGAACTAATTATAATTCAATTAAATATTTCATTATGCAACTAAATGTTAATGCTCTATTATTAAGGATAATTATTTTATTTGTGAATAAATGATATGTATTTATTAGATACTTTCAATAAATGTTTAAATTGCAAATTAAAATGGCTACCTTATTATTTTATGAGGATAAATACTTCATTGTAATTAAAAATAGGATTGGTATCAGAGCTAATTCTGAAGAAGTTTAATAGCTTGAGGTGATCTGATATGGCATCATACAAGAAGGATAGTGCTAGATTTGATGGTACAAACTACTTTCTATGGAAAGTCAGAATGGAGTGTCATTTGAAGTGCATTTGTGAGCCTTTCTGGAAGATTACAAAGAATGCATATACTACTCCTCAAAATGGTCCCTCTACTACTGATGAGATCAAAGAAGCAAAAACTAATACCAAGGCTATAGAAGCATTGCTAAGTGCTTTGAAAAATTCAAAGATGACAAATGTAATAGGTCTAAATACTGCACATGAGATCTAGAAAAAGTTGGAAACATTGTATGAAGGAGATGCACTAGTAAAAGTTGCTAAGCTACAAAGTCTGAAAGGAAAGTGGGAGAACATGAAGATGAGCGAAGATGAAAACATCTTTTCTTTCATACAAAAGGTATATGAACTAGTTATGGGCATTAGATGTGCCAGTGGAATCTTGGAAGAAGATGAGATTATGGCTAAAATACATAGATTTGTGCCTACTTCTTACAAAACAAAAGCTCATGCTATTGAAGAACTCGGGATAGTAACAAATGTAACAAGAGACATGCTGATTGGAAAAATTGTTGCATTTGATTTGATTGAATTTGGTGAATCTTCTCCTAAGGAAAAATCTGCATTCAAAGCTACTATATCCGGAAAAACCCAATAGAGATATGATCCAGGAGAGAGCTCCAGGAAGACATTCAAGTATGAAGATGAAATGAAACTGATTGAAGATGAAGAAAGAGAGCTAGAAGAATTGGAAGTACTGATTGTGAAAGAGAAGCCAGAGGACAAGGTAAGTACAAAGGAAAGTTGCCTATTAATTTTTTCTCTTCCAATAAGATAGGTCATTTTGCATCAAGGTGTCCTAAAAGAGTTTCTAAGTATAAATCTGATAAGACTAGATTTCAAAAGAAATGTTATTATGTTGAAGGTGTTACTGATGATGAATCTGATAAAGAAATTGGAAATGAAGATGAATGGGTATTCATTTCTATCAAGGAAAATGGTTTGGTGTCCACTAAATCAACTAGTATTTAGAATATTGAGAAAGCTCTTGCAGCTAGGATTGATGAAAAGGGTGAGTGGGTGATTGACAGCGGATGCTCACATCATATGACTGGTGACAAAACCAAGTTTCTAAGTTTGGAAAAATATGATGGTGGTGTTGTAAGATTTGGAGATAATAATGTTGGTGTGATTTGTGGCAAAGGCACTATTTCTCTTGGTGGTAAATGTAATACCAATGATGTTCTTTATGTTGAAGGATTGAAGCATAACTTGTTGAGTGTTGGACAGATGGTTGACAAAGGTTACAATCTTCAATTCAAATATGGTAAGTGCAGGATACTAGGAAGTTCTGTAAATGTGATTGCTTTAGGTACAAAGACAAGAGGTAATATTTTTCATTTAAATGTTGCTAGTGAAAGTTGTTTTATTGCTCAAGTTGATGTAAGCTGGTTATGGCATAGAAGGTTGTGTCATGTGAATTTTGATAGCATTGTCAAAATAAGCTCCACACAATCGGTCAAAGATCTATCTAAGTTAGTGAAGCCTACTAACACTATATGCAAGGAATTTCAGATGGGAAAGTAGACAAGAATTTATTTTAGGAGCAAATAGCATCATTCCAATGGAGTACTGGATTTCGTACATACTGATCTATGTGGTCCATCCAGAATCAAAAGTCTACAAGGAGAAAGGTACTTTATGTTGCTTATTGATGATTATTCTAGAATGGTATGGGTTGCTTTCTTCAGAGAAAAACATGAGGCATTAGATAAATTCAAAAGCTTCAAAGCTTTGGCAGAGAATGAGATAAGTTTGAAGATCAAATGTTTGAGATCAGACAGAGGTGGTGAATTCACTTCCCGGGAGTTCAATTTATTTTGTGAAGTGCATGGAATAAAAAGATAGTTATCTGCTCCTTGGACTCCACAACTGAATGGAATTGTTGAGAGAAAGAATAGAACAATCTTAGATGTTGCAAGAACTATGATATTGGAAGGTAATATTCCTCATTTTTACTGGAGAGAATTTGTAAGCACTATTGTGTATACTATCAACTGGGTAAATGTCAATGGTAATTCTGGTAAGACTCCTTTTGGGCTATGGTTTGGTTATAAAACTACTGTTAAATATTTCAAAATCTTTGTAAGTAGATGTTATATTAAGAGAGATGAAGATATTTGCAAGTTTGATGCTAGAAGTGATGAAGGAATCTTTTTGGGTTACTCTACTAAGAGAAAAGCCTATCGGTGTTACAATAAAATATTGAAGAAAATAGTTGAAAGTGCAAATGGAAAAGTTGATGAAGACACTGTTAGATTATCTAGGTATTGTGGATATGATTCAGATGACCAAAATGATAGTACTGATGATTGAAAGAATGCACAGACACAGAATCAAGCTCAAAGTATTCCGGTGAATCAAGAAAACCATGAAGGAGAATACAATGGAAATGCAGAAGAAAGAACAAAAGAACCCAAAATTCCAAGGTATGTAAAGTGAAGTCATTCTAAAAGTCAGATCATAGGAGACAAGAACAAAGGTGTGCAGACTAGAAGAAGAATTACAGAAGAATATTGTTTGATATCCAAGACTGAGCCTAGCAATATCAATGAAGTATGTAAAGATGAATATTGGATGGAAGCAATGAAGGAAGAACTAATGCAGATAGAGAAAAATGATACTTTGATTCTTGTTACTAGACCTCAAAACAAAAATGTGATTGGAACAAAATGGGTCTTGCAGATAAGCCGAATGAGCAAGGTGAAGTAGTTAGAAACAAAGCAAGACCGGTATGTAAAGGATACTCATAGATGGAAGGTATTGATTTTGAAGAAACCTTTGCCCATGTTGCTAGAATTGAATCTATAAGGTTATTTCTTGCTTATGCTACTTTCAAGAATTACAAAGTCTATCAAATGGATGTGAAGTCAGCATTCTTGAATGGTGAATTAGAAGAAGAATTATATGTTAAACAACTAGATGGATTTCAACTGACTGATGAAAAAGATATGGTTTTTTGATTGAAGAAAGCACTATATGGACTCAAACAAGCCCTTAGAGCATGGTATGCTAGATTGGATAAATACTTGTTGAAACTTGGATTCAATAAAGGTACTGCTGACAGCAATCTATATTTCAAGTTGGATCAGGATAAAGAATTGATAATTAAAGTCTTTGTTGATGACACTATTTTTGAAGGTGATGATGACTTATGTATGAAGTTTATTGATGAAATGAAAAGTGAATTTGAAATATCAATGATAGGAGAACTGAAATTATTTTTAGGACTGCAAATTACTCAGTTAGATGATGGAGTCTTTATTTCTCAGTCCAAATATGTAAGAGAGTTACTGAAAATTTTTGGCATGGAAGACTCAAAGCCAGTTGGTACACCCATGGTAACTGGAAAGCTAACACGGAGTGATGATTCTCCTAAGGCTAATCAAACAAGATATAGTTCAATGATTGGTGGATTGTTATATTTGACTCAAACCAGACTAGACATTATGAATGGTGTGTGCATGGTTGCTAGATATAAAGTTGATCCAAAGGAATCACATGTGACTACAATAAAGGGAATTTTCATATACCTAAAAGGAGCCGTTGATTTTGGTCTTTGGTATCCTAAGGATGATGATCTTACTCTGAATGTCTTTACATATGTAGATTGGGCAAGAGATGTGGATGACAAGAAAAGTACAAGTGGTGGTGCATTCTTCCTAGGGAAGAAGTTGGTATCTTGGCTAAGTAAAAATAACTTCATTTCCTTATCTACTATTGACACAGAGTATATTGTCGTTGCAAACAACTGTACTCAAGTATTGTGGATGAAGCAAATGTTGAGAGATATCAAATTTGAGTATGATGAGACTATTGCCATATTTTGTGACAATTCAAGTGCCATAAACATCTCTAAGAATTTGGTGCTACATTCAAAGACAAAATATATATCTATCAAGTATCACTTTTTGAGAGACAAGATGAGTGATAAAGAGGTCAGATTGGAATATGTGCCTACAAAGGAAAAAATTGCATACATATTTACTAAACCGTTGCCTAAGAATACTTTTGAGTATCTCATAGGAAAGTGAGGGGTTATTTCCCCTCCTAATCTAAACTAAGATGCAAGTCTTTGCATCAATCCGTGGACTTATAGATAGATCTTATTTCATATTGATGTTGTGATGATTGCTACTTAGGAGGAGTAGTCAGATGATTCAGATGATATGTGGTTCAGAGATTTTGTACCTTTTTCATTGATGTCAAAGGGGGAGAAGTGTAATGTGAAAAATCTTGTATTGTAAGGGAGAGAAGTGTAAGGAGGAGAAGTGTAGATCAAAGGGGGAGAAGAGTATTGTATGAAGAGCTAGTTGTGTTGGTGGTATTTTTCACATCGTGTGTTGCCATCATGCCAAAGGGGGAGATTTTCGGATGTTGTGGTTGTGTTGCTGATATGTGGTTGTCATTGATGTCAACATTATCAGCATAAATGGATTGAAGGTTTTATATGTCGAAGATATTGATAAAATTGTAATAAATATGTTGCAGGCAATCTATGAAGCTGAGATGATCAAAAGGGTGGAAATATTTGTACGTTGATGGTCAGAAGGTGTGCATTAAAGGGTTCACTACTAATACTATCTAGTATATTTTCTGAAATTTTTAGAGGTCCACATAAAGAATTGAGAAAGTTATGAAGTTATGTGTTCCTACAGTTATTCAGTTACTATAGCAAGTGTTTCTGGAAGATGAGATTAAAATTCTAATGACTTGAGTTGTTGTGTACATTCCTGAGACGTTCAGTGATATTTCTAGATTGTTCTCTATTAGTTTGGTGAGTCTTTGTTGATTGGTGTTTTCATGATCGAAGATTTTCCTTTGTGTATTCGAGTTTTCATGTTCTTGGCCGACATGTTGATGGTAGCCTATTGCGGATCCTAATGGATTAATATTTTACTATTTGGCATATTTGAGGATGTTGATTTAGGTCCTCACTATGATGTGACTGACTTAGGTTGGTGTGCATTGATATTTTTTCATGTATTGGACCGACAGTTGTAATTTATTCTTTACTCTGTGGCCGACAGAGTTGTTGATGTAAATTCATGTAGCGGATATATAAGAACGATTGTTTCTTCATTTTGAATGTGTGAAAGTGTGGAATTATGCTCATTGAATGAATGCAAAATATGCAAATAAAGATCAGATTATTTGATTTCAGAGCAAAGTGTGAAGAAGATTGATCAAAGTGTGAAGTAGTGTTTTTGTGCCTAACTGGAATTGTCATCAAGCTTTTGTAGAAGCTAATTCTTTAGTTCATCAAATGGATTTAGTCTGATTATTTTATGTAATGTAGTGAGCCTTCCCTTTGAGCAGTGAGCTCTAAGTAGTGTCCTTGAATGCATGTGCATTCCCTATTCATTTCTTCCATTATACTTCTATTGGGTATAATCTTGTGGACTAACATCCACCGTGGTTTTTCCCCTAACAGGGTTTCCACATATAAAATCTTGGTGTTCATGTGTCTTTGATGTGTTGTTGATTTATGCTTGTACTTTTAAGTATCAGATCTAAGATTAAAGGTTGTTTAAGGTTGAATAAGTTTAATTTCTGTAACAATTGATTCACCCCCTCCCACCCCCACCCTCTCAGTTGTCTATCCTTGTTTTGCCAACAAGGATTTATTTATTAGTATTTATGGGGATAAATATTGTGCATGAAATAAACTTTATTATTTTTATTTTCAAGATTCGGTATTTGGAATTAGAGAAAAAACTTTTAAAAAGGGAAAATCATTAATGGAAGCATACAATAGCTTTCACAATATTTCTTTATTGCTTTGCAAAATATAACTAAAAATGGTTGTCAGGAAGAGGGTTTCTAAAGCACGGTGAATCCATAATGGGGAAGGAGATGAAATAAGAAGAAAAAAATCGGATGGAAAGCGATTTCCAGGCTTTTAAATCCTTCTTCAATTGTGTTTTAATTTCAAATATGGGAGAAAATTATTGTGTTGTGGAAAAGTGAAGTTTCCCCTGTCAAATCCCCAATTGATTGTAATCTTGCATTTAGTGAATTTCTACCAGGAATTCTAAACCCTTACTGTATAAATCTATATCTTCTTACCCTCCTATGACAGATATATATATATATGTACACATATGTGTGTGAGTATATTATATTACTGTCTTGCTGCAAATTGAATCTTTTATAGAAATACATTTTTTATTTTAAAAGAATTGAGGAAATGTTGTTTAGCAATAGTGCAAATGAGATATTTTGGTATATATATATATATATTATATTGTAGCATTTAATATATATATATATACATAAATACATAATAACATGTACATAAATATATAAATTTTTGAATGTGTAAATGAAAATATACATAATCCAAAATGAAATTGTAAAAAAATGTCGATGCATACAGTTGAAGTTTGTTATTTTTTCTTTAAAAAATTTGGAGAGGGCTCTTGTGCCCCAACCAACACATTCCCCATGGGGGGAATGGCTTCCTATGGGGGCAGCCACCCCTCCATAGGTTGCGGCCTATGGAGAAGGTGATGACCTCCACAGGCAGTGCACCCTCCAAAGGGGGGGTGTTGACTTATAAAGCCACAATCTGCCTGCCTTAAACTTCAATTTCCTTCTCATTTCCTCAGGCGCAATTTCATTGAATATATCATTCTTTATTCATAGCAACATATAATATATATATATATATATGTATGTATGTATGTATGTATGTATGTATGTATATATGGATGCATGTAGAAGAATAATTTGGAGTATAAAAAAAATAACATGCTATGAATTTTATAATTGGAGATGTATATATAGTTTTGTTTATTTATGCAATTTTCAGAAAGTATCCATATATACACATATAAATATATAAACATACTCAAATATATGTCATTTTGCTAAAATGGAAATTTTAGTTTGCTAAACTACTGAATTTGGAATGAAGTTACTTCAGCTATAAATATATTTTTTTGTACATCTATTTATATATATAGACAGTATATATCTGTATATATAAAAATGATTATAAATACATTATAAATGAAAGTAAGTTTAAATTATGAAATGAATAGATGTTAGAAATCTGATTTAGAATTATTAAAAAAGTTGTTTTAAAGTGACATAATTTTGTATTAGATTGCCAATTTTTGAACATATGTATAACTATGTGAATGTATATATATATATACATATGCGTTTATGTGAATGGGAAAAATTTATTTTTTGAAATGTATATATTCCTACTTGGAGAGTATTTCTTTCAAATTGATACAAACTTGTTGTTTGTAAACCATTTAATTTGGAAATGGCTTATTGATTACTTGAAAACAACTACCAAGATGTGCATTTACGTTTAATTACTAAACCATCGAAATGTTGAAAGATTCACTAAACTAAGTCAAATATGAAAATGTGGAACCAGATGTAGAATTACTTCTTGTGGATTACTTTCTATGCTTCAAAATAGCGAACTTTAGAATTGTAACTATTTTTCGAAAGAATGCTTGCATTATTGAACTTTGTGCAACTTGTAAGAACTATGCATTATTTACACTTTTATGAGAAACTTCTGGGACAGGATGCCGAATGTGGACTCCCAAAGATGGTAGTTAAACTTTTCTTAACTACCATTTATTTTTGAATGCTTGGCCAAGCTAATGAACCATTGAAATAGATGGATAAAAAGCCTATAATTTATATGTTATATATGTCTCTGTCACATCTTGTTTGCAAGAAATATGTTGTTCTAGTATAAGAATGTATATAGGCATCAAGCATGCATTGAGAGTTCCCTCTTGCTTTATTGTTCCAGGTTGCTAGGCTCCTTGTGTAGGGTTAGGGATTTCTTTGAGTTAGGAAGAAACCCAAAGAAGTCATGTGCTTTGTGGTTGGACGTAAAAGGCGCCTTAACCACACTTTTGGCCTCAACGCAAGAAGACTGGTGGTGTCAAGGCATATGAGGATCAGAGATTTTATTTGCTATGGATGTACTTTTTATATCACTTTTGTATGGCTTGTATAGCCAATTTTTGAAATATAACTCTACCTCATGGATGTAATTAACTGATGTAAACTTGTTTATGTATCATTGAAACAGATGATTTGTAACACCCTTTTTGGTGAATGTAATTGTAATTCTTTAATGAACTTACCTTTGAGCACATATGGATATTAATGTTATACATGTTAACTCTTTTTCCTTATTTGTTATGTGCAATGAGCATGGAAATATTTTATTTGGAATGTTTTTTTTTCGAGCTTTACATTTTGGTATCAAAGCATCTAGGTTAAATTGTACGACCTACACCTATTTGTGCTTAATGTTATGTGTTACAGAGTAACTCTAATGGAAATTAGGACTTATCATCATGATAATCATGAAGGTGGATCCCATGGTGATACAAACAACAAGTTGGATCAGATTCTAGCCTTGTTGAATCAATAGGAGGCCAGGATTGATAGCCTAGAGTAAGAAAGACGAGCAGGCCCATAAGGGCCAAATTTTGGTGGAAATGAAGGAAATACAAATGTAGAACAGCCTGAGACTAAAGGAAACTCAAGTAAGCTAGGAAACATGGCTGAGGAGCTGGGTAAGGACCTCAAAAAGGTCACCCCACCAAAATTTGATGGTAAAGCGTTTGGGGATGGGGTAGAAGCATGGGTGATTGAGATGGAGAAGTATTTTTCCCTGTGAAATTTTTCCAATGAGACTAAGGTTGAATGGGGATCATATCATCTCTTTGGTGAAGCTACTACTTGGTGAGAGAATGAAAAGGAAGAAAAGCAATTTTTGCATGGCAAGGTGACTTGGGAACAATTCTTGCAGTTGTTCAGAAAAAGGTGGCTACCACAATTGTATTTTAATAAAAATATGATTGAACTTCAAACTCTCACTCAAGGGGGAATGACAGTAACTCGGTATTGGGAAATATTTTCCCACTTGGTCAAATATGTACCCCAATACTAGCTTAATGAGAGGTTTCAGGTTCGTAAATTCATTTTGGGGCTAGGCCTCAAATTGGAGCTGAAGTGGATATTCATAATCCTTTGACAATGGATGAGGATTTTGAGAAAGCTCCCAAGCAGGAACAGAAGTTACAATAGGTTGCAAATTACAGGAGAAGCAAAGATGCTAAGTATGGTAACAAGAAATCTCAGGGAAACAATCAGAATAATAGTAATCAAAATTAGTATAATCAGGGCAATAAAAATAGTAGGCAGACCAAGAATCTCAAGAGGGGTAACAATTCTCAGGATCTCCATGATGGAAATCAAAACAACAATAAGAGGGAAAATTACAATAATAACAACAATAACAAGAGAGATATTTCTGACAGATCTAGAGCACCCCGCGGAGGTTGTTATACATGTGGTGGTGAGAATTATGCCAATGTGTGTCCTCATAGAGTGAATAATCCAAAAAATAAGAATCAACATCACATCCATGTGGTGGTTGACAATCGCCAAGTAGATTACCAAGCTACACCAATCTAGATTTTGGGTAAGATTTTTGGATGTCTTGTTTCTATCTTAATTGATACATGAGCCTCTGAGTGTTTTATAGATTCTCGTGTTATTTCTAGATTATATGTTAAGTCAGGATATATGGCTAACTCATGGAAGGTTCAATATGGAAATCGAGTAGAGAGAATAATGGAGCAATGTCTAGCTTGCAGCGAACTTGAACTTCCTAGTTTTGAAACGTAGGTCAATTTGTATGTAGCACCTCTGGGGTCATATGACATAATCTTGGGAATAAATTGGCTTACTGAACATAAGGCCCTCGTTGATTGTGAGGAAAAAATAGTAAGGTATTTTGATGATCAGGGTAATTGTGTTGAGATTCATGGTTTAAAAAGGCCCTTAGAACTCAGGCAGATCTCTACCATGCAAATGAAGAAGGCTCATAGAAAAGGGTGCACTATCTATGCAGTAAAGGTCAGGGATCTTGATAGTTTAGAATCGTCAACTAATGACCATCCTATTTTGAAGGAATTATAATATTTTTTTCCTAATGAGCTAACTGAACTACCACCTAAGCAAGTATTTTATTTCTCAATAGACTTGATACCTAGAGTTGAGCCTCAATCTAAGGCACCATACAAAATGAACACTATTGAGTTGCAAGAGCTTAAGGTCCAATTGCAAGAGTTGCTTGACCAAGGTTTCATAAGGCCAAGTGTGTCTCCATGGGGAGAACTTGTCATATCTGTGAAGAAGAAGGAAGGGACCTTAAGGTTGTGCATTGATTACAAGATGCTTAACAAGGTTAACATTAAAAAGAATTATTTGCTCCCTAGGATTGATGATTTATTCGATCAGATGAAGGGGGCTAAGGTATTCTCAAAGATTGATTTGAGGTCGCGATACGATCAATTGAGGATAAAGGATGAAGATATTTTCAAAACTTCTTTCAAGGTGAGATACGAGCACTATTAATTCACAGTGTTACCATTTGGGCTAAATAATGCCCCTACAGCTTTTATGAATTTGATGAATAGAATCTTCCAATATTTCCTAGATGAATTTGTCTTGGTTTTATTGGATGATATCCTAATATATTCTAAGTCAAAGGAAGAGCATGACAAATATCTAAGGATAGTGTTACAACATTTAAGGGATCATAAGATTTATGGGAAGATGTCTAAATGCACTTTCTACCAAACTGAGGTGCACTATTTGGGACATGTTATTTCAGTTGATGGGATAGTAGTGGACCCAAATAAGATTAAGGAAATCATGGAATGGCTAGCACCATAGAATGTTTCAAAAGTCCGGAGCTTTATGGGACTTGTCAGCTATTACAAGAGGTTTGTCCAAGGGTTCTCAACAATTATAGCACCCATCACCGCACTCCAAAGGAAAGGAAATGAATTTCAATGGAGTGATAAGTGTGAGAAGGCTTTTTAGTTGTTGAAGGAGAAACTTACTTCTGCACCTATCTTGATTGTGCCAGATCTAAATGTGCACTTTATAGTGATAATAGATGCTTTAGGATAGGGTGTAGGAGTAGTCCTTATGCAGGATTGATAGGTGGTGGCATACGAATCTAGGAAATTGAAACAACATGAATTGAACTATGCACCACATTATTTGGAGTTGGCTGCCATAGTGCACAATCCTCACATGTGGAGGCACTACCTTTTGGGGAAGCCCTTTGAGCTAAAAAAATATCATGCGGGATTGCAGTATATCTTTACTCAACCCAACCTGAATGCTCGATAGAGATGATGGTTGGATTTTTTGAGTGAGTATGATTTTGGCATTGAGTATATAAAGAGAAAATAAAATGGAGTAGAAGATGCCTTAAGTAGGAGGAGACATCTTGCAGCTATGGTCACTATAAGATCAAGTTTCAAGCAACAGGTGATACAAGCTTTGTCGGGAGATGAGCATCATGAAAGGGTGAAACAAGCCCTAGAGCAGGATCCTTCGGGTCATAGATTTGTTGGATATATATTTGAGACTAATGGAATTTTGAGGTTCTAGGGATGGGTGTACGTTCCTAATGCATCAAGATTGGGGGATCTAGTGCTAGAAGAGTTTCATAATGCACTATATTCAAGGCACCCCAGTGTGAAAAAAATGGTAGAGGGACTCAGACCATTGTATTTCTGGCCAGGACTTAAGAGAGATGTTACTTCTTTTGTAGCCTGATGTTTGGAATTCTAGTGATTTAAGGTTGAGCATGTGCATCTGATAGGACTTCTATATCCATATAGAGTGCCATAGTATAAGTGGCAGGCAATCACTATTGATTTTATCCAGTGGATTCCTATGACCAAGAACTGACATGATGTCATCTTGGTTGTAGTAGATAAATTGACGAAAGTAGCTCACTTCATTCCTGGGAATCTTAAGGATGGATCCTTGGTTTTAGCGAAGAAGTTCATGTAGGAGATTTCTTGGTTGCACGAAGTGCCAGAAATGATCATCTCAGATCATGACACTTGGATGACTTCTAGGTTCTAGACTACATTGAATTCCTCTTGGGAACCAAATTGAATTTCATTTTCACTTATCATCCTTAGACTGACGGTCAGACGGAGAGAGTAAATCAGGTAGTAGAGGATCTCCTCAAGATGTACTATATGGAACAACAACATAAGTGGGAGGAGTACCTACGTTTAGTGTATTTTGCATATAATAACTCTTATCATGCCTCCTTGGGAATGGCACCTTTCGAGGCTTTGTATAGCTATAAATTTCATACACCTATCATTTGGGATAGGGTGGAAGACAGGATTGTCATTGGGCCTGAGATGTTGAGAGAGATGGAGGATCAGATGAAGCTAATCAAGGAAAAGTTGAAACAAGCTTCAGATCGTCATAAGAGCTTTGCTGATAGGAACAAAAAAATTTGACAGTTCTCAATGGGAGATTAGGTCTTCTTGAGAGTTAGGTCGTAGAAGAGTTCAATCTCTTTCGGAAAGAACTCTATGCTTTCCCATAGATATTTTAGGCCTTTTGAGGTTTTGGAAGTTATTAATTCTATTGCATATAAGCTTGCTTTGCCACCGACTCTATCCCGTATACATATTGTCTTCCATGTTTTTATGCTTAAGCCATACCATCCAAATGTTACTCATGTTCTTGACTGGCATGCATTGCAGGTGTAGGATCCAAGGGTGGTGCTAGTAGATCCCATCAAGATTTTGGAAAGATGCAACGTTAAGTTGCAAAACCATGATATTGTGCAGTATAGGGTCTAGTGGGACCAGTATTCAATGGATAGTGCCACCTGGGAGAATGCAGAAGATATTGACAGATCTTTTCTGGATTTGAGATTCTAGAATACTTTTTATTTCCTACATATTATGACATATGATACACTGAATGTTTAAGACTTTTTTGTGTGGATGTTTTGTAATAATACATCGAGATGATGTCTCTTCCAAGTGGGGAAGTATGTCACATCTCAAAATTTGATGCAGTTTTTTTTTTGCTTTGTATGGATTGATATATGACTATATGTGTGTGGTAGAGTAAATAATAGATCATATGATGTTTTGTGAGATGAAATAAGAAAAATGTTTGTTTTTTATTTTGAAAAGTTGAAATATATTGAATATAGTTTTATTTTGAAAGAAATGCAAAATAGAATAATGATTTTTAGATTAATTCAGTATATTGCTTTGATTTGTATTTTTCCTGGATACTAATCTATTAATGGGTGCCTGAGTGTACTTGAGTTGTAGGACTATCGAAGACCAAGGGTTTGGCTAAGGTAGAAGAGTTTAGCTTCCTAGCAAGGTAAAGGAGGAACGGTTCTCTCGATCACACACGAGCACTTAGAATCATGTAGATGCATCTAATATTAAATTAGCTCACTAATTTATTGTTCATAATTTTAGAATGTTTAATTAAATTAATTTATAATGAAATAAAAGTGCAAAGGAATAAAAGAATTAATTATAATTCAATTAAATATTTCATTATGAATTAACTAAATGTTAATGCTATGTTGTTAAGGATAATTATTTTATTTGTGAATAAATGATATGTCTTTATTAGATAATTTAAATAAATATTTAAATTGCAAATTAAAATGGCTACCTTATTATTTTTTGAGGATAAATACTTCATTGTAATTAAAAATGGGATTTCTTTATTGGTATTTATGGGGATAAATAGTGTGCATGAAATAAACTTTATTATTTTTATTTTCAAGATTAGGTATTCGGAATTGGGGAAAAATCTTTAAAAAAGTGAAAATCATTAACGGAAGCATACAATAGCTTTCACAATATTTATTTATTTCTCTACAAAATATAACTGAAAATGGTTGTTGGGAAGAGGGTTTCTAAAGCACGGTGAATCCAGAATGGGGAAGGAGAGGAAACAAGAAGAATAAAATCAAACGAACAGCGATTTCCAGATTTTTAAATCCTTTTTCTATTATGTTTTGATTTCAGATATGGGAGCAAATTACTGTGTTGTGGAAAAGTGAAGTTTCCCCTGACAAATCCCCAATTGATTGTAATCTTGCATTTAGTGAATTTCTACCAAGAATTCAAAACCCAGACTGTACAAATTTGTATCTTCCTACCCTCCTATGACATATACATTTATATATGTATATATATCCAAATATATATACATATGTGTGAGTATATTATATTACTTTCTTGTTGCAAATTGAATCTTTTACAGAAATACAATTTTATTTTAAAAGAATTGAGGAAATGTTGTTTACCAATAGTGCAAATGAAATATTTTTGTATATATATATATACATAAATACATAATAACCTATACATAAATATATAAATTTTTGAATGTGTAAATGAAAATATACAGAATCCAAAACAAAACTTTAAAAAAATGTTGATGCATATAGTTGAAGTTTGTTATTTTTTCTTTAAAAATTTTAGAGAGGGCTCATGTGCCCCAACCAACCCATTCCCCATGGGGGGAATGGCTTCCTGTGGGGGAAGTCACCCCTCCACAGGCTGCACTACTCTCCACAAGCAACGCACCCTCCAAAGGGGGGGGCTATAAAAAAATAAAATGTTGTGAATTTTATAACTGGAGATGTATATATAATTTTGTTTGTTTTTTCAATTTTTAGAAAGTATCCATATATACACATATAAATATATATATATATATAAACATACTCAAATAAATGTCATTTTGCTAAAATGAAAATTTCAGTTTGCTAAACTACTCAATTTGGAATGAAGTTACTTCAGCTATAAATATGTTTTTTTGTACATCTATTTGTGTCTATATAGATAGATATATGCATATATGTATATATAAAAATGATTATAAATACATTATGAATGAAAGTAAGTTTAAATTACGAAATGAATAGATGCTAGAAATCTGATTTGGAATGATTAAAATTTATGTTTTAAAGTGACATAATTTTGTATTAGATTGCTAATTTTTGAACATATGTATAACTATGTGAATGTATATATATACATATGAGTTTATGTGAATGGGAAAATTTTATTTTTCAAAATGTATACATTCCTAATTGGAGAGTATTTCTATCAAATTGATGCAAATATATTGTTTGTAAACCATTTAATTTGGAAATGGCTTATTGATTACTTGAAAACAACTAGCAAGATATGCATTTGTGTTTAATTACTAAACCATCAGAATGTTAAAAGATTGACTAAACTAAGTCAAATGCATGAAAATGTGGAACCAGATGTAGAATTACTTCTTGTGAATTACTTTATATGCTTTCAAATAGCGATCTTTGGAATTGTAACTATTTTATGAAAGTATGCTTGCATTATTGAACTTTGTGCAACTTGTAAGAACTGTGCATGATTTACACTTTTATGAGAAACTTATGGGACAAGATGTCGAATGTGAACTCCCAGAGATGGTAGTTAACCTTTTCTTAACTACCATTTATTTTTGAATGTTTGGCCAAGCTAATGAACCATTGAAATAGATGGATAAAAAGCCTAGAATTTTTATGTTATCTATGTCTCTACCACATCATGTTTGCAAGAAATATGTTCTATTTTAGGAATGCATATAGGCATCAGGCATGCATTGAGAGTTCCCTCTTGCTTTATTATTCCATGTTTCTAGGCTCCTCATGCAGGGTCATGGATTTCTTCGAGTTAGGAAGAAACCCGGGGAAGTCATGTGCTTCGTGGTTTGGTGGAAAAGGAACCTTAACCACACTATTGGCCTCATTGCAAGAATACTAGTGGTGTCAAGGCAGATGAGGATCAGAGGTTTTATTTGCTATGGATGTACTTTTTATATCACTTTTGTATGGCTTGCATAGCCAATTTTTTAAATGTAACTCTACTTCATGGATGTAATTAATTGATGTAAACTTGTTTATGTATCATTGAAATAGATGATTTGTAACACCCTTTTTGGTGTATGTAATTGTAATTCTTTAATGAACTTTCCTTTGAGCACATATGGATATTAATGTTATACATGTTATCTCTTTTTACTTACTTGTAATGTGCAATGAGCATGGAAATATTTTATTTAGATTGTGTTTTTTTCAAGCTTTACATGGATACTTTTTTTTGTTCTGCTAATTCATATCCTACCTCAATTAAGGACTTGAGATCTTATTCATTTATATTGTTATCAATCAAATCCAGGGCCTCTATTCTTTTCATGTCTAATCCCTTCCTTTGGCTCATCGATCCATCCTTCTATTCAATTGGAGCATCTTTCTTCACCATTGTTATTGGTTCTTCATCTCAATCCCCGAGAAACAAGCTTGTAGGTTTCACTGATGTGTTGACCTTAGAAGAGTAAGAGGCATTGTCATTGTCTGGATAGTCTACTCGGTTCCCATTGTCTTCAGTGGTTGGATAATTTTTAGGTTGTCACCAACCTAGTGTCTTGAATATGGTGTTGTTAGGGTACGGATCTAGAGTTATAATCTGAAAAAAATTGCCCCAATCTATGATGAGTCAATCTCCCTCCAATGTGGGCTACTAGGATTATTCTCTACACATAGTCTAATAGAAGTACTAATCCCATCTGTGCATAATATTTCTTTTGTACATATGTATTTGCCCAAATTATTTCCAATATCTTCCAAAATGCTAGATTCCAAAAACTCTAGAGGTAGATTGGGTAGCTTTAACTAGACCTAAATTATTTCCATGTGGTGTTTGAAGGGGTTGAATCCCATCTCCCATCTACAAATGTAAAATCTGCATCCATCCATTATCCATATCCCCTTTTCAATTTCTTCCCTGACTTCTTGTGTTGGGAAAATCACTATGAAATATCCATTTGCTAATGCCTTGAATTCCAATTCTTCCCCCCAATGATCATGCCACCATCTAATCAAACTATCCCAATTTAAGTTCTTACCAAACCACCTAACTAGCAGACCCAGCGGCTCCAAACGGGCAATTTTTGGCTCCAATTTTGTGTTCCAATAATCATTGTCTTTTTATAACCATTTCTTGTTTTCACCTTGCTCTCATCTTACCACCCCTTGTTGCAAAGGATCCCATTGGTATTGAAAGGCAGCCTTCTTGTGTTTTCTGCACTATCCCATTGTTGGTGGTGATCAATGTGCTTAGATTCATTCTAAGCTTGATTGTGTTCCCACCTTGGGTTTTTACCTTCGCCCCTATTTCTAAAACCACCACCAAACTTCTTATATCCCTCATGTTTTTTCATAAACCCTTGATTATTATGTGGGAAAGTTTGAGGGAAATCATACCTAGTCTTCCCATTCTAACCAAATCTAGCATGGGACCTTTTTCTTTTCCCGGATCCATACTTCTATTGTGGTTTCTCCACTGCTCGATTGTAGCCTGAATCTTGATCTGCTCCAATGGAATTGCATCTTCTATCTCCAACACCCAACCCTGTTGCTCCACTTTAGCACCTTCTTATTCAAGCTTACACCTATGTATGGTGCCATCAACTCTTTGTTTTGCACCTTTGCGCCTTTTCTCTTCTCCATTTTTGCCTTCGCACAGCACCTTCGCTCCTTCACTTTATGCCATTGTTAAGATGTTATAATATTAATATAAATATAAATATTTATATATTTTTAATATTAATATATAAAATATATAATATCATATATAATATTAATATAAATATTCAATGGTATATATTAAATACAAATATAATATTATATATAATATTATAAAAATATTTATTGGAAGGATATCCATTTTTTTAATTAGAAATATTAAAATATTATACATTATATTATATAAATATTAGAATATTACATATATATTTAATAATTTATAATTTATGTTATATTCCCTCTTTATCTCCCTCCTTCTATCTCTCCCACCCTACCACTCTATATCTCCCTCCTTCCCTCTTTTTCTCCCTCCCTTTATCCCTCCCACCCTACCACTCCCTAACTCCCTCCTTTTGTCTTTATCTCCCTCCACCTATCCCTCCTCTCCTTCACACACATATGGTCTATCTCCACCTACCCCTCCTTCTCTCCCTAACTCTCTCTATACCTACCTCTCATGCCCTACCTCTCTCCACGTACCCCTCCTTTCCTCCATAACTCTCTCTATACATATTCCTCCTATCCCACCTCTATATCCCTCCTTCACTCTTTTTGTCCCTCCCTCTCTCCCTCCCACCCTACCGATCCCCATCTCCCTCCTTTCCTCTCTCTCCCTCCCACCATACCATTCCCTATCTCCCTCCTTCCCTCTCCCTCTCTCCCACCTTACCAATCCATATAATCCTCCTTCCCTCTTTCTCTCCCTCACACTATTCCTCCCACCCTATCACTCTCTATCAACTTCCTTCCCTCTTTATCTGCCTCCACCTATCTCTCCCTCTCTCCCTCCCACCCTATCAATCCCTATCTCCCTCCTTCCCTCTCTCTCCCTCCCACCTTACCAATCCCTATCTCCCTCCTTCCCTCTTTCCATCCCTCCCTCTATTCCTCCCACCCTAGCACTCCCTATCTCCATCCTTCCCTCTTTCTCTCCCTCCACCTATCCCTCATCTACCTCTCCCTCCCATCCTGCCAATCCCTATCTCCTTCTCTCTCTCTCTCTCTCCCTCCTACCCTACCAATCCCTATCTCCTCTATCTCTCCCTCCCACCTTAAAAAACTATATCTCCCTCCTTCCCTCTTTCTCTCCCTCCCTCCACTCCTCCCACCCTACCACTACCTATCTCTATCTATACATACCTCTCCTACCCTACCACTCTCGACCTACCCCTACCTTCCTCCCTAACTCTCTATAATTATCCCTCCTATCCTAACTCTCTATATCTCCCTCCTTTCCTCTTTTTGTCTCTCCTTTCTCCATCTCACCTTACCAATCCCTATCTTTCTCTTTCCCTCTCTCTTCCTCCCATCCTCCCACTCCTTATCTCCCTCCTTCCCTATTTATCTCCCTCCACATACCCCTCACTCTCTCCCTAACTCTCTGTATACCAGCTTCTCCTACCCTACCTCTCTCCATGCACCCCCCTTCCTCCCTAACTCTCTCTGTACATATCCCTCTTATCCTAACTCTAGATATATCTCCCTCCTTCCCTCTTTTTTTCCCTCCCTCTCTCCCTC
>CM021104.1:433236867-433371867 GCA_007115665.2 Sequoiadendron giganteum
GATTATTTGAAGGAGCATGCCCTAATTTGCAGATTCATGAAAGTTTGGCCGAAATTATGCAACCTACACTCTTGGATAAGAAAAAATTGGAAAGAACACATGGAGGCGGAAATCTACATTTATCCTTGTGTGAAGGTTTTCTTCATCCTCAAATTTGAATCATCGAATGACAAGCAGTTGATTCTGAACGCTAGCCCATGCTTCTATCAAGGTGATTTCCTATGCACCAAGCCATGGTTTCCTGCTTTTGATCCTCAGTCAGAGTCTTTCTCCTCTATATTTCTTTGGGTAAGATTTCCCTACCTACCCCTACAATTTTGGGAAATTTCTTGTCTAAAAGGAATTGCCAATGGTCTGGGAAAATACCACAGCATTTCCAAAGAAACAATCAATTTTTAAAATTCTACCTATGCTTGTTTATGCGTTGAAATCGATTTAACCAAAGGCCTTCCAAAGGAAATCTCTTTGAAAGTTGGGGATTTTCGTTGGAGGCAGCCTGTAGATTATGAAAAGATCCCATTCAGATGCAAGAAATGTTTTTCTACTACTCATAGCACCTTTAAATGCAACAAGAAGCACACTTATGTGGGCATTAATGGTGCCACCAACACCCCTACCTGGTGGTTAGGGGTTGATCCGGGTCACTATGTAATTGAACCAAATGTAAAGGATGTATTTTCTAGCTCGAAGGCCACTCCTGTAATGTCTCCTATCTCTCCCCCTTTTGCTTTGCTCGCTCCAGCTCTTGGGGGTTCTTTGGGTGGTGGATCCATGGTTGGCGATTCATTGGGTGTCATTTCGGTAGTTGGTAATGCATTTCCCTCTCCGGTTGTAAAGCCAGATTCTGACCTTACGATTTCATGCCTATGTTCCTCTAAGTCTGTGATGATTCCTGCAGAATCATCTTCTGTAGGTTCACTTTCGGAAGCAAATTTAAAGGATCTGAATTCCACACATTTTCCTGAACAAGCATGGATGGAGGTCAAGCGAAAGAAATTTCCTTCTACCAAACATCAACTTCCAAATTCTGTGGGATCTACATTGACCGGAGGGAAAAATTGAAACCAAGTGATATGTTTCACACCCAATTGGGTGGGTGTTGTTTCTAGTGTTTGTATGCCTTTGTGTTTGTCAAGTAGGATATCTGGTCAACACAGTTGCTGACATGGTGCACCCCTTCTGGCAAGGGTGTGTTGTTAAATTGTTCTTTTGTTTGGATCTTATAATATGGGAGCTACCCCCTTCGTAGCACTTGCCTATAAAAAATAAAATATATATATATATATATATATATATATATATATATTAATATTAATAAATATAAATTAATTAGAAAAAAATAATAATATGTAATATATATAATGTCATATAATACATAATATAAGTTATAAGTTATAATTTTTCATATATAATATATTTTTTAAGTTTGATATATCAGATATTTGTTTTGTGCAACACGGGTACTCATGTTGTTCTCCAAAAATACTATATATATGGAGACATGTCAGGTGTGTTTTAAGCTCCCAATAATGGATATTTTTTATGTCTACATAATGGATATACATTATTGACAACATGGGTACCCATTTCATTTTGTGTAAAGTTTTCTTTATATTATACTTATATTAATATAAATAATATAATATTAATAATAAATAATATAATTTTTTTGGTGAAGTAATGAAAGAGTGCTAGCCTCTCTGGTAGCAATTTTCCCAAAATAATAATATAATATAACATACATATATTAATATATAAATCATATAATATTATTGTATATTATATAAATAATATAATATTGTATATTATATATAATATATTAACATTATATATAATATATTAATATTAAACATGAATATATATATATATTAATATTTTATATAATATATTAATATTTATTAAATATAAATATTATTATAATTATAATATTAATATTAATATATATGATAGTATAGTAAATATAACATTAATATATCATATGAATAAATTATATTATATTATTTATATTAAAATATAACAAGCTTCGTAAAATGGATATCCGCTTTTTAAACCTTGTTTCCCATACAGTGTACACTTTTGTGAATAGTTGTAAACAAAATAGATATCCATTTTTCTTAACAAAATATATCTTTTTTTTTTAGTGGAGAAAATGGATAAAAGTCATTTTTTTATGTTCCAAGAGTCCCTGCATTATTTTCCTTGTCGAGAATACCATGATTTATATGCATTATAAATAGGAATTATTATTTGAAGCACTCTTTTTCATAAAAAATTATTCTTTCAATTATTTTGGTATTGTTTTTGGTTGGAATAATGGCAAGAAATAGTCATCGTAAGGAAAAAAGGAAGAGGAATTGTCCAATAGAGGCAATTGAGGCAAGTAGAGAGAAAGATAGAGTAAGGAAGAGGGTGGAAAGAAAAGGTATGTCAAATTCTCTTCAAGGAGAAGACTCCTCTTTACCTTTAAGTGAATTTCAAAGTGACCATGATATTGAATTTAAAAATATTGAAGAAGAAATTGAAATTGAAACTTTACAACATGAAATTGAGAAATAAAATGTCCAAAATGAAATTGTAAATGTTGAGTATGAAACTGAAAATATTAATGTTAATCATGAAATATGTGAAAATGAAACAATGAATGTCAATGTATCTCCAAATTATGCAAGAGAGGATATCTGTGAAGAAGAAAATGTAATCCTAAATCCATCTATTTGTAATCAATCCAATGAAAATGCTCAACATTAAAGAACCCCAAAATGGTTACTTGCAATAGATGAGAACATAATAGATAAAACTTGATGGAAAAAGATCATCATGAACAATTCGGTTGTGGGCTCGAATATGTTCAATCAATACTTTTCTGATAAGACATTAACCAAACAATGTCAACTTTTTGTGCAATTGCTAAAGTCTTACAAAATGAGACTATTATTTAAAAAATAGAAGATTTGTGTCACCAAAAAGTTGGAAAAAAATAGTATTATTGTCGAAAATATTTTTAATGCTCTAAATTATATTAGAAAGACAAGGAAAAATATAAGTGAGTTTCTCATAGAGTGATCACAACCTCATTAGTAAGCCATCATTTGAGAAAGGCTCGTTTAATGAGGCAAACTTGTATCGATTTAAACCTAAGTCATAAAACATTGTCTAGATCACTCTCAAGAAGAGGGAGACTTAATAGGTCTCTTCAAAATGATACATGGGCTTTTAGTGGGAGGCTTCCACATATTGATAAGAAGCTAATAGATAATGTAAAGAATGAAATTCAACAAATTTGGCACTCTCAATCTAGAGAATCACCAAATGCAAAGGATTCTATAAAGTTAAGAATTGGCAATCAAGATCGTACACTCCATCCTAAAAAATTCTTGGAATGTAGCCAAACAATATTGTACAAACAATTTTGTGAAAGACATTAAAATTTAAAAATATCACAAAGGGATTTTGAATCTTCTAAACCAATTTATTGTGTACCTTTTAATATTCGTAATACATTTTGTAAATACCACATATAGTTTTCAATGTATCATGAACTATTATGCTATATTCATTCGACTATACATACTAAGAAAATTTTGCAGGAGTGTCATGCAATGCAACTTCTAAATTCATCTAGGGACTTGTTAGATTCATTTTTATGTGTTAGAGGTGATGGTTTCTTTGTTATAGAAATGATTGTTTAAATGAAGTGTGCTTGCAATGTGGTGGTTTGTTAAAAAAATTGGCATGTTTTCATGAGGGCAACGAACATGAATTTTCTAACAAAATTGTTGAGAAAAAATATTTGAGATAGTGAAATGCAATTTGAAGAGTGGAGGTGAAGGTTCTATATGAAAGTTGGTTACAATAGAGGTAAGTATTTATATTTTATTTCTAATTTTAAGAGAAAAAGTTTCTACAAGTATGCAAGACATAACCATAGGTCCCAGTGGTTGGATTGACAATTCAAGATGTGTAAGGACTCTTTCATAATTGGAACTATTATATTTGTGGTTGATTTTGTTGAAAATTACACATTGCAACCATAAAATGAGGTACAATCTCAATATTACAATTCTATCAAATTGCTATTTTTTCCCACATAGCATATAGGAATGCCCTTGATAGTACAGAAGAGGATAGGAAGATAATCAAGGAGTGCCATTTTTTACATCAGTGATCATAGATCTCATTTGTGTGAGTTTGTGCAACATAGTTTTGAAAAAAAAATTAAGTTATTACAGCAAAAAGGTATTGCAATGGGTCATCTCATTTAGTCGGATAACTACATGGGGAAATTCAAGAATTCTCATATATTTTATTGGTTGAGCATGATGCATGTATAGAGGGGTGTACCACATAGTTGGAGTTTTTTGAAGCTATCCATGGAAAAGGTGAGCATGATGGCACAAATGCATGTGTGAAGAGAGCTTTGGTTTAGGAACAAATGAAGATTAGAGGTGGTGCAACATTTAGTGATGCATGTTCTATTGTTGATTGGTGTAGTTATGCATTTTCACAAGGAGGGACATTTGATTTGAAAGTATACAAGTTCTTTTGGCTGGTTAAAGAGGGCATAGTGGGAGAGAAATTGGAATGCCATATAATTAGAGAATCTTCAAAGATGCATTCATTTTGAAGATCAAATGTAGGTGCATGGACCATATGGACATGAGCATTATCTTATTTTTGTCAAAATTGTATTTCGTGTGATTGGGATCAATGCAAGTCAATTGAGTGGGTAGATACATGGATTCTACGGTATCTAACCCCTTTATTTGTAGCACAATCCTCTTTAAAAGATGAAATAAAATGTTCACTTGACTATGACCATCTTTCAGATCTTGTCCAGCTAGGACATGTCTATGCAGTTGCACCATAGGGGAATGAATATGGATCAAACTATTGGTTGGCATGATGTGTATAGGGAAAGAAAAATCTAACACAACCAATGATAGATGATGATGGGTTCATGTATCCTACAGGTTTATTTGTTGTTTCCAGAACTTGGTTGCTAACATATATGATTAGAAAGAATGGCATACTTTCATTTGAAGACTACAAGAAACACAAAACCATTCTCATGTATTTGCACCTTGTTATAGCAATAAATATTAAGTTATTGAGACATCATGTCAAACTAAGAACAAAGGAACTATGGATAGTTTGTGGTGTCGATCATGAAGAAATACTAGATACTCTGAAGGTAAGAGATGACCCTTTAGGCACACTTTATTAGTGTATATTTTTTGTATGGGATAGGTATGATATTATTCATCTTATTTAGATTCATGTTATTTCTATTTATATGCAGTTTCTTCTTTGACCCCATTTCTAATGACTATTCTCACATTCTCTCAATTGCTAATTTTTTTAAGGTATTATTGTTTAACTTGTAGGGTGGGAGCTCCCATTCAACCTATTTCATTCATAGAGGTTTACTATTGGCCAAAATTGTTCATCTTCATTGCTTGGAGGTGATTTTGTTTGTGTACACATGCTCCAATCCCTTATTTTTGTTAAGTTTCTCCATTGTTTTTTATTAATGTTAACAACTTTGGTATTTTGGATTGTTCTCAATGTTTCATTGTTATTCTTATGTTGCATCTTGTTTTGCATAACTTAACTTATTTCATTTTTATAAAAATAATATTTTCAATGGAGTTTCCTATTCCTATTTTAAGTTTTTTGATGATCACACTACCAAAATGTTGGTCTCTTTCTTGGAATGAAATATAAATCCTCTCATAACTTTGAAAATTCTAACTCCTAAGTAGAGACTTATAGTTATCATTTGATCTGTGTACTTTGATAAGATCAAAGATAAAGTTGGAAATAATGCATTTTGATATTTCTTGAAGGATCATGATAATCATTGACAATTGACAACTACTCATAGACCACAAAAGAGTCTTTTCTCACAACTGTCCTTATACTTGACTATACATTCTTCATAATGATTTGGAACACTCAAATAAATTTGGCACTACTCTTTCCCTTTTTTATATACCTTTCATTATTTAAACTTACCAAGACTCTTATTCATTGTCTAATGATTGTGGCAAGCTTATTTAGAAAGATAACATGCCTAGGTATTGACTGTCGTATTTATCTCCTCGAAAAGAGCACCCCAAAATGATCAGGCGACTTGGGAGACAAAATGATACATTACCTAGTGTTTACCTACCTACCTCAATGTGTCCATGCTGCCCATTTGTCAAAAATATTGAAAAGTTAACAATTTTGCATTTTTTGCTCTCACAACACTTTCAAGACTACCCCAAATTAGTGCACTCCAGAATCATGGGGGGACTTGGGAAATAAAAGGATGTCTTTCATAGTGTTTTACTTCCAACATTAATATGTTTATATACTTGGTTTCGCTCCATGATGCACAAAACAAAACAAAAAATGCTTCTTTCCATATTTGCACTACTTTTCGCTGACAATTTTTGCAAGTATGCATTTGACATTGGAACACACAAACATTTTTTAGTTGACCCAAACCAAGATATTTTGGCTTGAATTGATTTTATATCCACCTTTATTTCCATACAAAGCATTCCTACATGCCACAAGCTCCTAGAATGACTTCGTCAAAGTTTGATAATTTTTGGATTTTAGGGCTCTTAAGAGACTACCTTGGAAAAGCACCCCAAAACAATCAAGTGACTTGGAAAATTAAAATATACCTTACCTATTATTTACCTACCTACCTCGATGTTTCCACACTTCCCATTCATCAAAATTACTAAAAAAAATATATTTTTTGTATTTTTTGCTCTTAAGACTCTTTAGAGACTACCCCAAAAAGAGCACCCCTGTGATCAGATGACTTGGGAAACAAAAAGAGGCCTTCCATAGTATTTACTTTCCTACCTTGATGTTTCCATGCTAACCATTTTTCAAAAATATTGAAAACTTAACAATTTTTCATTTTTTTCTCTTACGGAATTTTCAAGACTACCCCAGATTAGTGCACTCTAGAATCACGAGGGGACTTGGGTAACAAAAGGATACCTTTTGTAGCATTGGAATACCCACCTTGATGTTTCAGTATACTTTTTTTTCTCCATGATGCACAAAACAAAAAATGCTTCATTCCATATTTGCATTGCTTTCAACTAACAATTTTTGCAAGAATGCATTTAACACTAGAACACACAAACAGTGTTGAGTTGACCCAAAATGAGAGAGTTTGGTTTGAAGAGATTTGATATCCACTTGTAGGTCCAAAAAAGCATTCCTATGTGTCATAGGCTCCCAGAACAACTTCGTCAAAGTTTGACAATTTTTGCCTTTTACGACTCTTACGAGACTACACTAGATAAAGCACCCTAGAACAATCGAGTGACTTGGGAAACAAAAATAGATCTTCCTTAGTATTTACCTACCTACCTCAATGTTTCAACGCTGTCCATTCATCAAAATTACTAAAAAAATTATAGTTTTTGCATTTTTTATCTTAAGGCTCTCTAGAGACTACCTTGGAAAGAGCACTCGAGAACAATCGAGTGACTTGGGAAATAAAAAGAGACCTTCCCTTGTATTTTTATGCCTATCTCAACGTTTCCATGCTACCCATTTGTCAAAAATACTAAAAACTTAATAATTTTGTATTTTTTATCTTGCAGCACTTTCAAGACTACCCCAGATTAGTGCACTCTGGAATCATGGGGGGACTTGGGTGACAAAAGGAGGCCTTTCATTGCACTAGAATTCCCACCTTGATTTTTTGGTATACTTGGTTTCGCTCCATCAGGAACAAAACAAAAAAAATGCTTCTTTCCATATTTGCACTACTTTCCACTAACAATTTTTGTAAGAATGCATTTGACATTGGAACACACAAATGGTGTT
The DNA here is from genome assembly GCA_007115665.2 of Sequoiadendron giganteum. Taxonomy (NCBI): domain Eukaryota; kingdom Viridiplantae; phylum Streptophyta; class Pinopsida; order Cupressales; family Cupressaceae; genus Sequoiadendron; species Sequoiadendron giganteum. The sequence goes on from CM021104.1 coordinate 433,244,713, forward strand.
GAGTTCACCCAAACTGAGAGATATTGGTTTGAAGGGATTTGATATCCACTTGTAGGTACAGAAAAATCATTCATATCTGTCATGAGCTCCCATAACGACTTCATCAAAGTTTGATAATTTTTGGCTTTTAGGGCTCTTTAGAGACTACCACAGAAAGAGCACCCCAAAATAATCGGGTGACTTGGGCAATGAAAAGAGACCTTACCTAGGATTTACCTACCTACCTTGATGTGTCCATGCTGCCCATTTGTCAAAATTACTAAAAAATTTACAATTTTTTTATTTTCCAATATTCATGTTTATTTTTAACCATTGTTGAGTCAATAGTAGATTTGAGTTCATGTTTCTTAATAATTCTTAAAAAATGTAGGTCATTTTGGTGGAAAATACTATTGCATCAAGAAGCGATTCAAAACAAAATTTATAAAACTTTACTTCATCATTGAGGACACATTCAATGTAATTCATAAGGAGGTATCTTATTCATATACATTAGTCTCTTGATTTATAATCTTGTATTTGATTTCAAAGAATGATCAGTTGACTTTGTTATTCACATTGTTTATAATCCTTAATTTTCTAATATTTATATGAAAGAATTGTTCAATAAAAGCTTTGAGTAGGATGTGAGGTTCTATGGAAATGCATCAATCATTGGAGTTCATGTTGCTTTCATTGTTCAATTACTTTTACACAATTTTTTTTTCTTATTTTTCAACAGTTTTTGTAATATTACAATGTAGGTGTTTGTGAGAGTAGGAGATCTGTTTTATATAGAAAGGATATCAAGGGCACATATTAGTTGTGTATCTATGATATCTTGATATAAAGATACATCTCGATGTATTTATACATGAGAACATCAATAAAATTATATGGTATTATTAGTTGTATTGATGATTATGATGGTTAAAAAATGATATAAGATGTATTTGTACATGAGGACATGAAAATATGATATACGAACATTATTGGTTATATTGATGGTAGAATGTATGTTGTGTTATTATTATTATGAATGTAATGTGTATGTTAAAAAATGTTGCATGTATGTGTACTCACCATCAAATGTGTCGAACATATGTAATTAACGATGATTGTGATGAAAAGATGCATAGACTGACAAATATTATGTGTATGCACCTACTTATGTATGTTCATGAATGTCACATATATATATTTTCACATCAAAATCACTCACACATTCCTATATTGGTTCATGTTGGAACCTACTTAATAGTCAAGCAATGGTGAATATTTTGGACTTGTCTTTTAGATTGCAGATCTCCCTCATCAACCCTTAGGATAGCAGTAACCTTTTATTCCTTTTCATGATCTTTTGACTTATTTTTCATATCTACTTTAAGATTTGGAGCATTTTCTCCCTCATCAACCCTTAGGACACCATCATCCATTTCTTAGATAGAGTTTTCAATGTCTTGAATACTTTTATGTAGTTTTGTAGTAGATTTTTTATCAGCTTCGGGAGTGTCTTTTTTATTACAAAATGCAAATGTTTCTTTTAAGAATTTCCTTGAGTATAGTGGAGGAACTAGTAGTTTTCCTTCTATTTTAGTTCATGAATTTCCTACATAACTAGTACTCTTCTTGAAAACCATTACCATCATCATAGGGGTTATGTTTTTGGTTTCTTTGTTGAAGATTTAGATTGGTTGCATAAGGGGACCATGCACATTCTTCTTTGGGATTCATTTTTATAATTCATCATTGTTTCCTATCTATTTACATAATATTAGGATAGCTACTTAGCTATAATATCCCTTTATATCCTTGCAAACCTTAAATTGACCTTATTTCTTACTAGAAAATCTCTTAGAATCATTGGTCTCATATTTCTAGGCCTATTTTCAATTAATATTGACTTCCCATGGTTTTACAAATATCTCATTCTTATTATCTTATTTTGAAATAAGATTTCTTGTCACTTTGTTTCATTGCTTAGCTTGTTTCTCACTTTATTTAACAACTCAATTTTAGAACACACTCTTTCTTGATTGTCTATATATTACCTTGGTTTTTTTGGAGTGTTCATGTTGGTAGATCATTGTAAACTCATGTTTTAATATTTCTATTGGGTGGTAATTTTTGTAAAGCTTGATTTGGCTCAATCATAGCATATCATATCATATTTAGTAATTGATCTCATTTTTTCCATCAACTCATACCATAGTTTGTGCATCACATAGCTTGCATACTATAAATATTATAAATTTCATAGTTTTATGTTGTTTCCTTGCAAACTATCTTTTTCACTTTTCTATTTGTGAAGCTTATTTTTTTCTCTTATTAAAAGCATGGAAATTAGTGAACTTGTATTAGTGAGAACCTTACAAGGAAGTTAATTTAGTAAATGTTTTTAATCCTAGTTGCATTCATATTATCAAGAGAAAACAAAAGAATATTACATTCTTGTACATAATTTATTTTCATAGTTTAGATTTTCTATTCATAGTTGGTACCATAATTTTTGTCTTCAAAATAACTACAAACTCCTAAAATAATTAAAGATCTCAAATCTATCAAAACATAAAATAATCTTATTATGCATCCCTTGCACTTTGATGTGCCTTGGGTATAGACCAAATGCACTTTGATGTGCCTTGGGTATAGACCAAACATAATTCATGATCTGTAAGAAGAGGGTATTATCATTCCTATAAATCCCATCCTAGGAAAATGTATAGGCAACCCAACATATGTCATTTGTTTTGATGCACTAATTTCAAAGGGAAAATACAAATTTAAAAATATGCATCATTGCTAAAGGGGAAATCCAAATTTATTGAAAGGATAAATACCAAAAAGAAACTATACAAACTAAGGATGTTAACGAATCAAGGAATAAAAGGGTAAAGGATGTTGCAACTATAGAGACTAATGATAAAGGAATCAAATTTGGTGAAGTTTCCCAAGGCAACCAAATTTAATAGTACTATAACATGAGTGAAAATGATATGTAATTCATAAACTATTAAAGTGCAAGATTTTAAGAAATCAAGATATGTAACATGTTATCCATCATAGCTCAACCATTATAAAGTGGCATTTAGATTTTAAGTTTCAAAATAGGAAACCATGCACACAATGAACAAAATAGGTTGAATTTGATTTTTATATATAAAAGTGTAAAGTAATTATGTATGTACATATACAAATCTGGCATGTATGTCAACTCAAAACAATATTTACAAAATATGGCATATGTCATCTCATGGTCTATATATACAATGTATATCTCAAATTGCTATGCCATGTCAAGAAAATCCTAATCTTGTGCCAGATCACCAAAACATAGCATCTTCATGCTAGCTAATGTATGAGAAGATGCCTGCACAAAAACAATTTAAACCACAAATTAGATTAATTGGCTCTTAATGAAAAATAACATACTACTAAATAGAAACTTATCTACTATTTTTTACAACTTTCAAAGTAACATCTAATCACTATACTAAACTATAAATTAAAGTAAAATTCAATTCTTCATTACCTCAAGAATTTTCCTTTGGCTGACATACATTCAACAAATGATATCCCTTTTTGATGCTCAAGATTCATACCATATTGTCTTGGTCTTGGATCCACATATGTGGATGGGAGCATACTCTATAAGAAGAAAATAAAAATGACAAAATTAATATATAATTGTTGATAGACAAACATAAACTAGAACATATATCTACATATATATCTAGAAACTTATATATCTACTAGATATAAAAAATCATATATTTGAATCAGTGATGCAACTGAGATTGACTGAGAAGAACTCATCATGTCAAAAGGTATCACATCAGTCACATCTAGAGTAGATTGTAAAAATAAAAAAAGATCAAGATATAAATTAGTATGTATTTAATTAATCACTATTTAAATGAAATGCATACAATAAAAAAGTTTTACATGTACAAAAAATTATACCAATGTGTGTAGGAAAAATTCAATGGTCGAAAGAGTGTCATGATGCACATCTCTAATCTCTTCATCAGTCATCAACTATTCGATCCCACTTAAATATACATTAGTAATATGCACTGTTTGTTATAATAATTTTAATTGAAATGCACTATGAAATAAATTTAAGTTATACCTTTACAAAATATTTATCTTATTGCTCCTCATCTCCAACAGTGGATGACACTGCATTTTTTCCTCCCTCGCACGTCTTTGTTGCATCTATAGTATGCATTGGTGCCTCATCTCCTCCAAGTGACACATCATGCAACTCGTACTCAGATGTGTCTAGGGGAGGCTCATCCATATCTCCCATAGGACCTAGAAATGTATAATTGAATCTACTAAACTTATGAGGAACATAAATATGTCTAGATGACGATGTTGCATGAACATCAATTGAAGGACGAGTGTCACTATCAGGCAATTGGGAAAACTATGACAATTGTGTAATCAAATTGCTATTCAAAGAGTGTATGGCCAAGAGACTAGGTCAGATTGCATCGGCAACAAGGTCTAGATGAGGTGTTGGAGGTGGGGGAGGAAGATGAGGAGGGGGAACATAGGGACCTTGCATCATATGCATTACCCCAGGTGTATCTTGGGCATTCCAATACCCACTCTCTAAAAATTCTTGAAATTAAAATAGTTGACATGTCTTCCTAAAACAAATTTTGCATATAATTTGTAGAGAAAATATAGAGGTACATCAAGATTGTTGTTGGGTGGTTTATCAAACACCATCCACCAACAATCCCAAAATTTTGTAGTTATGCCCTGATGATTGCACCATTTTATGGAAAATTTTGGTTTGTGTAAACCAACATGTTGTCTTGTTTTGGGGTTCATAAAATATTGGGCTAAATTGGCTTTAGATATTTCTATTTTTTTAATTTCATCATACCCCAAACCATTTGCATATTGCAACCTCTTTGCATCTCTCCACTATTTAAATGAAGAATGTTGCCTAGTGATGTCTTGAACATGACCAATTATGGCCTCTATATTAGGGGTTATTGATTGCAAATGTTGATGGTTGTGATATATTTTAGCAATGTTTCTCAATTTAGTAATATTTATTTCAATTAGATATTGAATTGAAGGAGGGTTTGCTAAATCACCTTGTTTCATTTAAACCCTATTAAAAATTACAATTTTTGAAATTAACATAGTTTTAAACTAACTCCTAAAATCTCTAAAAAAAACCTAATATATTTGTTAAAAAAACATATAAAACAAATAAAATAATCCAAAACAAAATGCATTTTAACATACCTTTCTTGTTTGTTGATAAAATTCGAGAGGTTGCAAATAAAATTTGGTTTAGAGGGCGAAAAATGGATATTTTGTATACCTGGTATTTGTTTTCAGTCCTCTGCTCATGCACAGCCATTGTAAAAATGAGTTTAACACTGCCTTTTTTTACTTATACTTGTCAAAAATAGATATTTTTTTTAAGAGCTTTGTTAAGTATATCCGTTTCAAAGAGAATTTTTTTTTTTAATATTTCATATATGACATCAATTAATATTAATGTATACAATATTAATATATAAGATAATATTAATATTTATTAATATTTTGTATTTTAATATTAATATTAATATAATATATAATATATATTGTACATAATTTATTAAATACTAATACATAGTGTATAATAAAATTTATGATAATATTTATTTTACTTATAGTTATAAATAACAGATATTCATTTCTGGGAGCTTTCTTAAGCTCTCTGAAATAGATATCCATTTGGGAGAGCATTTTTAGTTTTCTAAATATCTCATATATGAGATGAATTGGTATTAATATTAATATATATTATAATATTAATATAATATATAATATAACAAATTAATATATAATATATTATAATATTAATATAATAAATAAAAAAAAATTACAATCATCATCGGGTGAAAAATGGTAGAGGGGTGTGAAAGGCTCAAAAAGGAAGTTTTTGAGTTTGTCGAGCGAGCGAAGGAAGTAGAAGGTGATTTAAGGGAATTTGTAGTATCCGATGGGCATGAGAAGGTTGTTGATGGTGAAAATATCGGTGTTGGTGATCAGTCTTAGGATGTCATGGTCAAGCAAGAAGTTCCTCTAGAACACATCCATTCACATGCACAAGTTGAATCATTGTGCAACCATCTGAATAGGAATAGATCCAACAACCATGGCAATGGTAGTTGACATGGGCACCATTGGAATGGTTCCTCATGGTGCCATCACCCTAGGTGAAACAATAGGTAGTAAAATGGGTGTGGCTTCCCCTATGTTCATAATGAGGAGAACAAATCTAACAAGGGCATCCCTAAGGCTGCTTCGATGGATGGTAACAATTCTTTTCATAAGAAAAACACTCCTTTTGTTAGATTCCACATTAAACCTAGGCATGAAAATAAAAAATAGTGTTGTTGAGCTACAAACTGTTGGGGCCCTCAATCGAGATGTTGGAATAGCAGGGCCTATTGGCTACATGGTGTGGGTTAAAATTGAACTGGGATAGCTTTATTCACTAGTGACAAGACCGGTGGGGTGCGAATATGAGCTTCAAAGCTCTAGTGAATAGTTATTTTTTGGTGATTTTCCCATCGTTGAGCATTAGAGAAGAAATTATGAATCAGATTTGGTTGATGGATGGCCATGGCTTCTACATCTGTAGGTGGGAAGTAGGGTTTGACCCCCTCCATCACCAAATGGAATGAATCAAAGATTGGTATAAACTTCTTAATCTTCCCTTGGAATTATGGTAGCCAAACATCTTAGAGGAGATAGGAAATAATCTAGAAAAATATCTATGTAGAAAAGAAAGATTGAACCAAGATGGCATCAGCACATATGTAAGAATTTATGTAGACAACAATCCCCAAAGTCCACACTGGAAGGAGCTGGAGATCTACACGGATTGGGGCAACTTGTGGCAATCTTTAGAATATGATCCCAATCCGGTGAGCACCCTAACTAATACCTTGGGTTGGAAATATTTGGATTCGATCACAGATGGGGAAACCAAGGTTGATTTTTCCCCTTCCCCTAATGGTATTAGGGCTGCTAGGTTGGAAAAAATATGGCTTCTAATTTTCACCCTAGTTCATTGCACCAGGCACCAGAAGAAGGAGAGGATCTAATTCCTAATGAACAGGCGAAGGAGACACATGATTTAAATAAGGCTTTGGATGACAAGTTGAAAGAAGTAATTGTTGGAAATATGAATCTACAATAACCCACTTGAATTTGCAGTCTTTAATGGATCAACCAAGAAGAACACCATCCACATGAACAAGAAAGTGATGCATAATGAGCAAGAAGACAATATAATAAAATTATGATCTATGATGAATTGATTTAGAATGATTTACAAATGTACAAGAGCCTTGCTTATATAGGCAAGGTGAGATGAGGTTGGATAACCACCTTAGTTGCAAACATTAAATGCCTAATGCATAATTTTAAATGCATGAGTGAAATATTAAATGTCTAGATAACTACATGTTCTAATTAATGAGATATGATCCCATTAAATACTAGTTTCTATAATTCCACCTAGGAAACTAACTCCTAAGTAAAACTATTAATGATGTGAATATGTCCTCACTAATAACTAGTTAGGAAATAACCCCATTCACACTAGCACCCCCCATAAGTGCAATTGGGAGTGTAATTATTATGCAAATGATGCAAATGCAATGTGGGTCCTGACTACTAGGCCATGTTAGGTAACCATGTACAAATGAAAATGTAATCTCTTACAAACAGAGAAAAGCATAAAACTTCATGGGACAAAACTCCTCTCCAAAAAGAGGTATAATGAAAAATCTAATGCAAATCATGTACAAGTAATAGAAGTGATGATGGATATCTCAACATCAATACCCCCCAAGAGCTAAATCCATCACAAGAGTATAATATAATGATCCCTCCATTGAAGGGATAGATGGAGACTAGATTTCCCCCTGAATGAAGTGTCCTCAAAACCACTAAAAGAATGCTAAAGCCAAAAGAGTATCCAATGACGAAAAACTACATGTCTCCCTCTAGGAAGAAACAAATCCAATGGTAGATGCTAAAGAAACTCCAACTTCATGATGAAATGTGAGGGAAGAAGCCTCATATATAAAATCTCTAAAAATCAATCAAGTGCCTCCAAGGAAGTTTCACCAAAATCAGACACCAAAATCAAGATCCCCAATCAAGGTTGAAACAATGAAATGTGGAGACTCAAGAAAACCCTCCAAAGTATAATCTACATAGAGGAGAGATATCCCCTCAAGAATGTCCTCCAAACCTGTAGAAGTAGCCAAGTCAACAATACCTAAAACAAAGCCATCATGTATTCCCAAGTCTAGAAAGATGAATATGTCCTACTAGACTAAATAAGATGATGGAGTGACACAAAGAAGAACTAAGTTCAACCAGACACCATTGCCATCATGTGAGCTACAACCCACCCTGGAATCTGGTGAACCAAGAATATAAGTATCATCATCATTATATAAGTGAGAGAAGGTATACACCCTTGACTAATGATAAACCAACCCTACAGCAATGAGATTTCCAAGATCATTTTGAATGATAACTAACTCAAATGTGAACTCAACTATATTGTCTCCCTATGCAATCTGATAAATTGAAAGAAGATTATGTGTCATATCAAGAATATAAACTACATATTAGATATGACCTGAACCCAAATCAATATCACACATACTAGCTACATGAACCATGGTAGCATTGGTAGTCAGCATTGTATCATACTCAGGCACTCTAACTATCCCTAGAACAATGTGTTCAAAAGAGCTAGCAACATGCATTGATGCTCCTAAATCAATAATCAATCCTTACCATCTATCAACAAATCTAGTAATCAATGCATGGCCCTTGCCTCTTGAATATCTAGAGGTGATTCATTTTTCCCTTGTAGGTGGAGTCTCCTCATGTGTGGTAGAAGGTGAACTAGATGAATAAGGAATTGAAATATTGTGATCCTTGAGAAGTTGTTTCAACTCATGAATATCCTTCTTAAAGCATGCATATTCACTATGCCCTATCCCCTGGAAAAAGGTAAATGTGGGCTTCTCCTTCTTAAATTTTCCCTCTTTTGAAGAGGTGCTAGAAGTCTCACTGTATCTTTCTTAACTTTACCCTTATTCTTCCCTTTCCCCTTAGGTGGTGTGGTGAGTAATGCATGAGACTCAGAACTGACATCATGTTGAATATGTTGAATATCTGGAATACTAAGAGGGGCGTGAATCAGTATTCGGCTAACCAAATTAATTAGTAACCATCGAGTTATCAATCTATATTTAATAGTAATGGTGAACCAAAACATAAAGGAGATCATAACACATTGACACCAAGATTTTTACATGGAAAACCCAGAATGGGAAAAACAACAATGAGGATTAGCTCACAATATATTGTAACCGGTTATAAGATATTATAGGGCTCACTGCTAGGACTCACTATCCTAAGAAAGGCTCACAGTCTAAATACAAAAAGTGGCTTTATGCCAAGATACAAAAGATGTGGCTCACGTCCATGAATGAACTATAGAAGTGCACCTACATAGTGTTGAATGTAGTTTTGGTTAATCTCTAGACTTTTGCTCTAGTTGTTGGTACACAAAACACTCAATATCTTTGCACTATTACCCTTGTTACATAGCTCGTATATCGCCTATCGCCTTCTTCATATTTCATCACTTAGGCCATCATAGATATATGTAGACATAGCTTCCATTATTGAATAGGTCAACCTAAATAAGGAAATACATAGAATACAAAAGATCTTGTCGGCTTAGTATAAAATTTAAAAATGTGTTGTCCAAAGGTTAGGTCAGCCCAAACCAAAAGAGAAACAAACATAGAGGATATACTTGTCAGCTTAAAGAATACCAAAGTCTTGTCATTAGGGTAGACCAACCGGATCATAAAAGTATGCTGAGAACACATGTATACCTGTAGTTGACACACCTAATCAACATATCATTGAATCTCCTCTTACTGCCAAGACTTCTAGACCAAGGTACAAATTCCATGAATAGTTACCAACCAATGTTGGCATCAATTCCAATAAAAAAAAATGGCACCTTCTTCATTCTTCCAAAAATCTCCCCCTTTTTCATTGATGGAAACATGTTCCAAAAATGAGATTTTCCTCAGACAAAAATGTATGCACAACTTCACCTAACATATGTATAGAAACAACTATTTTATCTTTCTCTTTTCTTCTCCCCCTTTGACATCAAGGATAAAGGACAAGGAAACAGTTCAAATTCAAGAACTAGGGGAACCTTGTAATTCTTTGAGAGTTATCTCCCAAGTAGGCTTTCCATCATCTCGGACGCATTTTTCCCTAGAGAGAGTTTTATGCAGAGATTCTATTTCCATCAAGCATTCTTCTCCTTCTAGAGTGGATGGGACAACATTCATTTTCTCAAGTTTTTCAACCTCCATCAGAGCATGTGATACAGCAATATGTCTCGACATGACTGGATTTCCAAGTTGGGAATACTTCCTCATAGCATCTTCCTTCTACCTCTATAGGATGAAAAACTTATTTTGTAGATTTTCAATAGAAACCCACCTAACATAGTTTCTATCACAAGAAATCTTATAATCTCTGGAGATACCAGCAAGTTGAGACTCAATTGAGTCCATTAGATTCTTGATAACTGCTATCTCTTAAAAATGCACCCTCTACAAAGTATTAAAACTAAGATTTTTGAAGAAACATGGGATCATTTCAAGGCTATGGGTCACCTAAACCTAAAATGAACCTCCGGATAGGCTGGCTTCCTAGCTGGTAATATCTCCTAAACTACTAACTTGATGGGAAAAGGGATAAATATTGCATAAAATGAAATACTAATGTAAATGAAGTGATACACCAAAGCTAATGGTCAGAATATGATCACAAAATAATGACACAAATGATCAAAACTAGGATGTACCTAAGTATGCACAGTTCATTGTTGTATTTTAATGCATAAATACTTTACTAACATTTCTGTATATAGAAATTTGCAAAAAAGGAAGTTAACTTCACAATTTAGTAAACGACATGTATTAAGTAGACAAAATTAGTAACCTACATGAACAAACTAGTTGTAGAAAGGTATGACCATATGAGACAAAGTTGTGAGGAAATTAATTTCATTAATAACTTTATCAATCACTCACATACACTTATCAGCAAGAATGAAAAGACAAAAGATAAATCACCAGAAATAATAAAGGTCTCCACTGTTAGTCATATTCATAAAACTGAGCTACAAAACATGCCAAAATTTCACAAAGGACTGTAAAAGTCACTCCAAGCTAAAATTTGCATATCAAGAACTGAGTATAATAAAGCCACTAAAGTGACTATATGCATAACCTCTCCCTCCAAAAGCCACCAAAAAAGGAACTAGAAAAATTGTTTGGGTCGGATGGACTCCAAAAGCCTAAAATCTAGCACTTGAATCTCCATGAAAAGAGCCCACAATATGTGAAAAAGTCAAACTTGACTTTGTCCATCAAGGTGACTCATAAAAATGGCCTCAAAAGGCTCTCAAGAGCAATAAAAACCCTCCTTAATCCTTGGCATATGTTTGAAAACAATTCACAACCTCCCCTAGATGCCCTCCCAATGTTTAACAACTGAAAAAACTTCCCTCCATTTGTGGCATGTTTCAAAAGCCATTTATCTCCTCCATCATAATTGAAGACTTCAAGACTTGGTCATATAGCACATGCTCCTAATTTCATTCACAAGTAATGCTTGAATTAAGTGATTTATAAGTCATCATTTAATTCAAGCATTTTACAACATAAAGTGAATGCAAAAAAAAAAGACCTGAGCCCTCAAGTATCGACCATGCACAAGAAAAGAGGATTTACTAAGTCAAATCAAAAGATATGCCAATAAGACATAAAGCATATAAAATACACTAGGCATGGATGAAAACCCACGGGGCATTAGTTACAATGAATACTTTTTTTAAAAACAGGCAAAAAATACCTATCTTCTATCGGCATCTTCTAGAGAAAAACCCTAAGAACAAAAGGAAGCAAAATGAAAGAAAAGTTGTTCATTTTACTATGAAGCTTTAGGAAGAAGCTTGATACCACTGACCTGGGGTTTGAAGAACTTGGAAGAAGACTTTCATGGAGAATCGATGTCTCAGAGGCACCTTTTAGTAGACTGATTTTGATTGAAAAAAAAAAAACTAACTTCAAGGTAAGCCTTTTTGAAAGGATTTTTACTGATTGATGTTTTCATGTGTTTCACTTTGTTTTTCACCCAACCACCATGATTCACGCCTTCAAATGCATATTTCAAGAATTATCCTCTCCATTCCATTCACTGTCTATTACTTAACCACAGTCATGAGCTCTCATGGCTATTCTTCTCGAAATGCTTGCTTAATTATGATTTTTGTATCATGGCTCGGCCTCTGGGTGTCACTCTTTGTGCCTTATTGCAAAGAACCTTCCATGTTTTTTGGCCATGAGCATTCTCTTTACTATTGTAAGTTGAGGGTTTGTATTTCTTACAGCCATTAAGGACTGTTACCGGTTCTTGAACACCACTATGCGCCTTTCCTTTACTGTCGACCCCTTTTCAAGAAAACTCTTTTCATATGTTCCTCTATCGCTGAGGACTTTGTTTTATATATTGGGTTCCCTTTGCTCTGTCAAAACCTTCTCTGTAGCCTTCCAATCATGGTCACAGCCTCATTGTTTCATTTTCTGAAGATTGCACTTTTAGCATCAAAGGTTTTGAATGGACTAATTGCTATTATATAGAGACATTTTCAAGATCTTATGATGGTAGCTTTGTTTCATATTATGTAAGAAAGAAACCCCCTATCACAGACCCAGATTTATACATTTCCTTTATCCTATTCACTTTTCCTCATAACTACTCACTTGAAATCCTTTAACTTATCAAGTTCCCCCTATTTTCTGTAGAAAATATGAAGTACCCCCTCACTGTCACTGTGACTGTTCTTGCACTACTATGAAGGATGCTATTTATAATGTGAGTAAACAACATGACTATCCCTCCACAAATTTCTACACCTTATCTAGTCTACACTTGATCTCTTCTGGATAACTCTGATTATTTGGTTTTCATATAGTCACTGCGATAATAGTAGTAACAGCACTGTTCTTATTTTGTGGATTTTATCTTTATATTGTTGCATCATATTCAAGATGTACATTTTCCTCCTTTTATTGTCACGTTTACTTTATCTTGGCCGACTGTCATGGTCATGCTCTTCATTCATTAAGATCATCATGACTGGTACATCATCTTAAGGCATTTTTCTTAATCTCTTAAACTCATAAGGATCACTAAACCACTATTTTCTTAATGGACAGAGTTTTGTAACATTTAAACATATTGTTGTTGTTGTGGAAGTACTTGGTTGAAGAGAAACTACCTATTATATATCCATGCCTTTTTGATTGTGCTTTCCATATTGGAATCAAGACCGTTATGTATTTTCTTTGGGTAGTAGTGTTGTTATCAAGTAGATTTAGCATGAATATCTCAGAAACAATGTTCTCTCTTTATAGTATTGACATCCTTTGATATTGTCAACCTTTTGATTGGATTACCTATTACATCATGATCTTGACTATATCTCACCTTTTTTTTTTTGCACTTGACACAATTGGTTATAATCTCTCCAAAATGCCTTGATACAACATCTTACACAATGTTTACTTGCTTAAATACTATCATATCACTGCAACTTAAGGATTATGACTTCTCATGGATAATTGATTACCATTAGGCTTTGAAAAAACTACTTTCCTTGCAATGATTTGCATCTAATTGTCTTCCTCCTAGTGAACACTTCTCATTAATAATTGTGATGTCAACCAACTCACCACATAGATGATGAATATTCACTCAACAGAGTTTAAAATGCATGGAGACTTTACACTCCTATTCCTGTCAAAACATAAAATGATAGCACGTTGGGCTCAACCCTTGTGGGAGCCACATTTAACCCACATGTTGAATATATGTTTACACCTGTACCTGCACATGAAGCAAACAGATTAGAAAAAATACATGCATGTCTTGGGTCTGCATGATGACCTTGATGATTTCTCAGAGACACCTATAGCTTTTCAATGCATATCATGATCAATTTATACATGCATAGGTAAATGATCATGTGAGGTATGTAGCCTTTCATTGTTGGAGCACTTCTCTGACACATTGCTACATCTTAATGTAGGACTTAGGAGTACTAAGGAGCTAGGAAGGAGAAGACAACTCAGGCAGCAGGACTAGACAACTGAGCCAGTCATTCAGGCAATGACTGGTTACCTTCCTTACATGCACTTTCTCCTCTTTCATTTACTTATTCACATATCTGTTGATTTTGATGTGTATTAAATGAGTAATTCAGTCTCACGGCTTATTGTGTGAGACACATGTATCTGATTACATTCAATAAAGATTACATTTTTTCATTAAATTGTAAAATATTTTATGTTTCATTCACTTGTATGAATAAAAAAAAAATTATGTGCTCTTGTAATCTTGTAAAGTTGTTTCATCTATATTATTGATTGCAACATAGAAGGTTTTAATAAAATGTACCATTCATTTTGAAACAAAGATGGCTCTTCCTTATTGATCATGTAGGTTAAAATCTAGTAACATTTTTGGCGACATCTGCCAGATGTTTGCTTGCTAAACATCAAAGCCCAGTGACCTAGACTCTTCCATTAGGCATGGATTCATTAGGAAAACTCAGAAACAGACCTAGAGCAGTCTTGCACATGGCTGTAAATCACTTGTAACTCATCAAAACATATTAGGTTACTTGGAAACTTATTGAAAACATGAAAAAAGCTAAAAGGAAACTATCTAATTGTGTTGGAATAGCACTCAAGGAAATGAAATAGCAACTAAACTAAAATGTAGCAGCACTTATTAAAAACATAAAACCTAATCTAAGATGTACAAAGGTAGATCATACCTCAAAACAGTGTTTGAGGTGAATCCCACTAATTGGGATAGGTAAAACTTCACCATCCATTGTTGACAGTTGGAATGCATTGTGCTCCTTGCACCCCGAAATAACATAAGGACCAGTCCAGAAGTTATCAAACTTTGAATGCTTGTCTGGCCTGGTCTTCAATACATCCCACTTGAGAACAACATCACCCTCTCTGAAAAAACTGGGTGTAGCTTTCTTTTCAAAGACCTTCTTTGTTTGGAATTGATGATACTCCATAGATTTCATTGCTTTGTCCCTAACTTCTTCAAGCTCCATAAGTTGCGCATATCTCACTGTCAAAGGCTCATTATCTTCAAACATCTCTAACTGGTGTATAATGTCAAGAGCTAGTAGCTCCACAGATAAAGGAAATCTTGCCTCTTTACCATAAACTAGCATATATGGTGAGTTACCAATAGAACTTTTAGGGGTCACTTTGTCTGCCCAAAGTGCATACTCCAGATTTGTGTGCCAGGTCCTTTGATTATCCTCCATGGTTCATTAAATAATCTTGATGAGATTCTTATTAGTACTCTCAGCCAAACCATTACCCTAAGGGTAATAATTTGATGATGTATTCAAATGAATGCCATGTTTAACAACCCAATCTATAACTCTTAATCCCACAAATGCTAGAGCATTATCTAAAATGATAGAGTCAAGAACTCCAAACCTGGTTACTATGTCATCATAGAAGTTCAATATAGAAGATTCATTAGCTTATTTCAAAGCTTTTGCTTATGTCAACCGTTTAAAATAATCAGTGGTTGTAAGTACCCACTTGTGACCAGCACTAGAAAGTGGATTTATTGGTCCAATGAAATCAATGCCCCATCTCATGAAAGGTTGTTCCATTAAAATTGGCTACAAAGGAAAAGTTGGTAGCTTCTCCTTTCCCACAAAAAGAGCACATTCAATACACTTACTTACCCAAGCATGGGCATCTTTAAATAATTTGGGCCAATAATAACCAGCTCTCATTATTTTCCAAGCAGTTGTCCTAGGAGCAAAGTGACCTCCTGTAGCTCCATCATGAAACTCATGAAGCACTCTTTATGTTTGATTAGTATTAATACATCTCAACAAAACACTATTAAGATCCTTTCTGAAAATAATATTATCGATTCAAACATACGAAATGGACTGTAACCTGAAATACCTTCTCTTGGATCTGTCAAAACCTAGTGGAAACTCACTAGTCTATAAAAAATGGGTCATATCTTCAACCCAACTTGTACCTAGCATAGCTACATCATCTTGAGCTTTCTGAGGCTCATTTGTATTAGCTAAAACAACATCAATTTCTGATTCTTTTTCAAAGCTAGACCTTGCAGTGAGTTTCTCACAAAGACCTTTTCCTCTAACAAGTTTGGTAATTTTGATATCTACATCATATTCCATAACTCTTGTGATCCACCCAGCCCTCTTCTCATTTAGATCTCTTCTCAGCAAAAACTCCTTAACGCTTGGGTGTGCAACCATAACACGAATCTTATTGTTAGAGATTAAAGGCTTGAATTTATTCAAGCTTCTTATGATAGCAAGGATATGTTTCTCTACAAATGTATATTTTTGTTCATAATCAGCAAGGCCTTGACTGAAAAAAGAAATTGGTTGTTCTAAATTATCATTGTTCTTCTGAACTAGCATAGCAGAAATAGAACTAATGCTACCAAAAGCATATAGTATAAATTCTTTAGAGAAATCTGGATTTACTAGTGTTGGGGCTGATGCTAAAGCCTCTTTAATTGCTTTAAAGTTATTTTTGGCTTCTCTGGTCCAATTGAAAACTGCATTTTTCTTTAACATAGTTTTCAAAGGTTGTAAAAGATTAGCAAAATCAGTTATAAACCTCCTTAGAAAATTAATTCTACCCAAAAAACTCTGCAGACCCTTCTTGTGATTGGGAAATGGTAGCTCAAGTATGGCTTGGACTCTCTCGGGATCAATAGTAACTCCTCATTTTGACACAATGTGTCCCAGCAACTTACCTTCATGAATTGCAAAGATACTCTTTTTTAGATTCAGGGATATTCCAAACTCCCTGCATTTCTAAAACACTTGTTTTAAATGTGATAGATGTTCCTCAGCATTCTTTGAGAATACTATAACATCATCTAGATAGATCAGCACAATTTTATTGATTAAATTTTGAAATGTCATATCCATGGCTCTTTGAAACATGGCACCAGCATTAGATAAGCCAAAAGGTATTCTTTTGTAGGCCATAGTGCCCCACTTCGTTGTAAATGCAGTTTTGAACTAGTCTTCTTCTTTGACCAGCACTTGATTATAACCAGAATAACCGTCCAACAGAGAAAACTTTTCAAAACCAGCAACCACTTGCAGAATTTGCTCCATCGAGGGCAATAGGTAATGATCTTTCAGAGATTCTCTGTTAAGATCCCTAAAGTCTATGCAGAGCCTAATCTCTCTATTTTTCTTTCTAACCGGTACAAGGTTAGAAACCCATGAGGTATGTTTGATAGGAAGGATGATACCCCCCTCAACTAATTTGGCTAGTTCCTTAATCATTAAGGGCTCTAACTTAGAGTTCAAAGGTCTATGTTTTTTCCTAACAGACTTAGATCTAGGTTCTAATTCACTTGTGTGCTGGGCAATGTGGGGATCAAACCCTTTTAAATTTGAGTATTCTTAAGAAAACACATCGTGAAATTCTTGACATAAAGCAATAAAAGCTTGTTTATCTTCAGTTGAACATATTTTACCTATTTTTAGGAGCTTACCTTTAAAAATCTCCAGCTCTTCATAATTTTCTTCTTTGATCTGCAAACCATCTTTACCCTTCTTAAGCTGGTCATCTGTGCTGAAAATGGACTCCAAAGTGACAAGTCCCTTGGGTAGCTTCTTCATCTTTAGTTGTATGACTTGATCATCATACTGTTGCTTGAGCTTCTCTTGATTTATCAAATTAAATTGATCCTCCTCTAGCAGAAATGAAAAAATCTACTCATCACTATCAAACACCTGTCAGTGAATGTTGTTATCAGGAATTGATGGCCTGACAAAAACCTTCACATATTTTTTTTGTTTTCTCCTTCTTGATATCATTAGGGATATCAAACTGTGCTCCAATAGCTGCAAGTCGATCTGTGTGTTTGTTCTAGCTTCTGGGAATAGAAGTCAAGTTGAAAGCATTAAATTCTTCAATCAGGTCCCACACTTTGTTTCTGTAGGACTTCAAAGCATGATTCTTCGCAACACTCAGGCCTCTAACCTAATTTACTATTAACTCACTGTCTCCATAAACTTTGAGATAGTTCACTCCTCTTTTCCTTACCCATTCCAGACCTTGGATAAGCCCTTCATATTCAGCAGTATTATTAGAATAGGAAAAAGAAAAATGGAAAGCAGAAACATACTTGTCACCTTGTGGGGACACAAGTATTGCACCCCCTCCAGCTCCATTCTTACTTTTGGAACCGTCAAGGAACATCTCCCATAACTCATCTTGTTGCAACTGCAGCAAATCTGCACTCTTTTCCAAATTAGGTATCTCTGCATCAGGTTCATGAAGCACATAATTACCCATCCCAGCATCCAAAATATGACTATCAGGGTTATCCACCACATTTTTTTCTGCCCACTCATACAAAAGTGACTCATGAACACTTTCAACCTGCAGCTCTTGAGCAGTAGCAAGTTCACTATCACTAAAAATAACACAATTTGTGTCTACAGTAGTAGGGATAGCATTGATCACACTTGGATTGTAAGGCTCTATGTGATCTTTAGCCAATTTCTCGGATCTTATAGTAACCTTGGTCCCATATCTCATCCTAAAAATAAAATGAGACCAATCTGATGACAAATACCCCCCAATCTTAGCAGTGAAATCCCTAGACAAACATAAGGTGAAAAATGGAGGCAAGTCTATAACAAATACATCCCGTGGTATGGAAAAATTAGGATAGGCCTGCAAAGTCAAACTCAAGTCCTTAATAATACCTATAGTGTTAACCGCTGAACCATCCAATTGAAGAACCCCTTTTTCTAACGGTTGATACATCAATCCTAACTGATCTGCAATCTTCTTAGGCGTGACTGAGCTACTAGCACCACTATCTACCATGCAGTTATGAACTAGCTTGTCCCCCACAATTAAGGAAATGTAAAAAGGAGGAGGCTTAACATCCTTACCTTGTTGTTTAATGGGTTGTTGGTTGCTATCCTGAGGAGTGTTTGTTAGGACAGTCCTAACTTGACCTGCTATTGTTTCACCAGTCATTTTAAACCCGATAAAGCTTACTGTAGCATATCGTTCTAACCTGGGATAGCTAAAGAATCCCACATGGATATTGTTACGTTCACCGTCTTCATATTTTCAATTATATTGAAAGGTATAGCCAAACTTACCTTATGATGAATCTTTACACCAGCAAAATCAGCTTGCAAGTGTGGGTGCTCCTTAGCAGCTCCTTGAGAGTTCCCTTGCACAATGCGAGGCACTTGTGATGTGGATGGTTCAAAAGCTACAACCTTCCCCTTTTTAGTTGTTTTCCCAAGATCAAGAGCTCTTTTCTTCACTCTTGTATTTACCAAGACTGGATCATCTGCATTGATCCCACATAACTCCTCTCCCTAAATTTTAGCAAAGTAGCATCACTTGTAGGCTGCTCCTTATGTTGTAGAGCTCCATCATTAGGTATGTTCTATTATGAGCCTGCAATGCTCTGCACCATTAGTTCTTGATTAATGAGTCCATTGGAGCAAGTGGATTGGTTATGAGGTTGGTTGCAAGGGTAACACCACTCATAATCTGTTGCTAAATTGTTTTGAACAGGGACAAGGTCCCTAGCTATACTAATAGGTGCAGGAGCATATGCCTGAAAAGTCCTTGTGTTTACATTTTATCTAGGACCTTGATAATTACCTTGATACTACTGCATATTGCCTTGAAAATGTTGTTGTTGGCCTTGAAAAGGTTGATTTCCTCCTTGATTCTATTGTTGATAAGGTCTGTTATAAGTTTGTTGTTTCTATAAATTCACCAACTTGTTACCAAAGGTCTAGAGTAAACCTTTAATCTCCTGTAGCTCATTTGATGGACCTGGAACAATAGCTTCTTGAATTATAGCAGCTGGGATAGCAGCTAAAATTGTAGGTACAAGTGGCAATGGTGCAAAAGGTGGACTCTACAAAGGGATATTTGAATGAATATCCAAAAATATAGGCATTGGTGGCCTTGGTACAAGCTACCAGCCTGTATTAGGTTGTTTTTAGCTCTAATTGCTATTTCATATGCATCTGGTAAAGATACCCCTCCCATTGACTGTATTTGAAATGATATATCACTGTTAATAGCTCTTAAGAAGTAAAGAAAAGCATACACAAGAGACGGTCTTACTGTTTCAAGTATCCTGAACCAAGTCCTCTGAAAATGGAAATTGAAGTCTGTCATCTGCTCCTGAGGAGCACTCTTTATAGTCGTAAGTTGTTCAACCAGGGACAAATTGTCTGATTTGTCTTGGAACTGCTTATGCAGCTTGTCTCCAAAATCATCCCAAGTTGCAATAGTGCCCACTGCCAAACCTCTATACCACTGTAACGCCTTTCCTTTCAATGATGTAGCAAGTAGCCTAACAGCTACGTCTTCCTAAGTTATATGGTGAACTCCACATAATGAAGCCACATCCTGTATGTGCTCGATTGGGGTAGTCTGGTCTTCACCTGTGAATATTGGCAAGATTTTGAGAGCAACCATAGGTATGTCATTATGTAGTGCCAAATTTAATGGACTCCCTCCATTAAATGGCACAAAGGGCTGGTTTCTAGCCATCAAGGGTGGATGAGGTGGATTAATTGAAAATTGAACAGCAGCTGATGAATATCAGAAACTGCAAATTTTGAAAAAGGAAACACATAACCTAAGAATATAGCAAATACGGTTGGACTTCTTGAAGATGACCTTGTTGTTTTGAGGCTTGGTGAGGCAGAACGATTTCCTCTCTGTATCTTGGAAGTTCTTCCTCTCCTTTGTGGTGGTGAGAACACTAATTCTGGTCAAACACCAGGTGGTGTAGACTGAACTCTCTTTGAATCAGGTGTTCGTTTTGCTACTTTGCCTTGTCTTTTAGGTGGTGACAACTGCAAAAACTCGAAACCTCTAGAACTTCTCATTTGTATACTTCTCATAAGTTGTGACAGCACTGGTCTTATTGTCTTCCACTTCATGGAGTCACCAAATGTGCTTTATTACCTCTTGAAAGGCTTGAAAAACTACCGGTTGCACATCAAAACCAGCAAACAACTTCAAAATCTGCACTGTCTAAGTTGACAGTCCCATCAAGCATGCCAAAATTGTTATCTCTTAGAAATGCACCCTTTGCAAAGCATTAAAACTAAGCTTTATGAAGAAACATGGGATCATTTCAAGGTTGTGGGTCACCTAAAGATGAAATGAACCTCTGGATAGGCTAGCTTCCTAGCTAGTAATATCTCCTAAACTACTGAATTGATAGGAAAAGGGAGAAATATTGCATAAAATTAAATACTAATGTAAATTAAGTGATACACCAAAGCTAATGGTCAGAATATGATCACAGAATACTGACACAAATGATCAAAACTGGGATGTACCTAAGTATGCACAGTTTATTGATGTATGTTAATGCATAAATACTTTACTAACAGGTTTGTATACAGAAATTTGCAAAAAAGGAAATTAACTTCACAATTTAGTAAATGACATGTATTAAGTAGACACAATTAGTAACCTACATGAACAAACTAGTTATAGAAAGGTATGAACATGTGAGACAAAGTTGTGAGGAAAGTAATTTCACTACTAACTTGATCAATCACTCACATTCACTTATCAGCAAGAATGAAAAGACAAGAGATAAATCACCAGAAATAATGAAGGTCTCCACTGTGAGTCATATTCAGAAAACTGAGTTACAAAACATGTCAAAATTTCAAAAAGGACTGTAAAAGTCACTCCAAGCTAAAATCTGCATATCAAGAACTAGGTACAATAAAGCCACTAAAGTGACTATATGCATAACCTCTCCCTCCAAAAGCCACCAAAAAAGGAACTAGAAAAATTGTTTGGGTCGGATGGACTCCAAAAGCCTAAAATCTAGCACTTGAATCTCCATGAAAAGAGCCCACAATATGTAAAAAAATCAAACTTGACTTTGTCCATCAAGGTGACTCATAAAATTGGCCTCAAAAGGCTCTCAAGAGCAATAAAAACCTTCCTTAATCCTTGGCATGTGTTTGAAAACAATTCACAACCTCCCCTAGATGCCCTCCCAATGTTTAACAACTGAAAAAAATTCCCTCCATTTGTGGCATGTGTCAAGAGCTATTTATCTCCTCCATCATAATTGAAGACTTCAATACTTGGTCATATAGCACATGCTCCTCGTTACATTCACAAGTAATTCTTGAATTAAGTGATTTATAAGTCATTTAATTCAAGCATTTTACAACATAAAGTGAATACAAAAAAAAAAAAAAAAAACCTGATTTCTTAAGTATCAACCATGCACAAGACAAGAGGATTTACTAAGTCAAATCAAAAGATATGCCAATAAGCCATAAATCATATGAAATACACTAGGCATGGAGGAAAACCCATGCGGCATTAGTTACAATGATTTTTTTTTTTAAACAGGCCAAAAATACCTATCTTCTATCGGCATCTTCTAGGGTAAAAATCCTAAGAACAAAAGGAAGTAGAATGAAAGAAAAGTTATTCATTTTACTATGAAGTTTCAGGAAAAGCTTGATACCACCGACTTGGGCTTTGAAGAACTTGGAAGAAGACTTTCATGGAGAATTTGATGTCTCAGAGGCACCTTTCAGCAGGCTTCTTTAATTTTTTAAAAAAAAAAACTTTGAGGTAAGCCTTTTTGGAAGGATTTTTACTGATTGATGTTTTCATATGTTTCACTTTGTTTTTCACCCAACCACCATGATTCACGCCTTCGAATGCATATTTCAAGAATTATATTCTATATTGCATTCATTGTCTATTACGTACCCACATCTGTGAGCTCTCATGGCTATTCTTCTCGAAATGCTTGCTTATTTCTGATTTTTGTCTCATGGCTCAGCCTCCGGGTGTCACTCTTTGTGCCTTCTTATAAAGAATCTTCCATGTTTCTTGGCCATGAGCATTCTCTTTGCTACTGTAATTTGAGGGTTTGTATTTCTTACAGCCATTAAGGACTGTTACCAGTTCTTGAACACCACTATGCGCCTTTCCTTTACTATCGACCCCTTTTCAAGAAAACTCTTTTCATATGTTCCTCTATGGTTGAGGACTTTTTTTTATATACTGTGTTCCCTTTGCTCTGTCAAAGCCTTCTTTGTAGCCTTCTAGTCATGGTCGCGGCCTCATTATTTCATTTTCTGAAGATTGCACTTTTAGCATCAAAGGTTTTGAATGGACTACTTGTTGTTTTATAGAGACATTTTCAAGATCTTATTATGGTATCTTTGTTTCATATTATGTAAGAAAGAAACCCCCTATCATAGACCCAGATTTATACATTTCCTTTATCCTGTTCACTTTTCCTCATAAATACTCACTTGAAATCCTTTAACTTATCAAGTTCCCTCTAGTTTTTTAGAAAATATGAAGTACCCCCTCAATGTCACTATAACTATTCTTGCACTACTATGGAGGCTGATATTTATAATGTGAGTAAACGACATGACTATCCCTCCACAAATTTCTGCACCTTATCCAATCTACACTTGATCTCTTTTGGATAACTCTGAGTATTTGGTTTTCATATAGTCACTGCAATAACAGTAGTATCAGCACTGTTCTTATTTTGTGGATTTTATCTTTATATTGTTGCATCATATTCAAGATGTACATTTTCCTCCTTTAATTGTCATGTTTACTTTATCTTGGCTGACTATCATGGTCATGCTCTTCATGCATTAAGATCATCATGACTGGTACATCATCTTAAGGCATTGTTCTTAATCTCCTAAACTCATAAGGATCACTGAACCACTATTTTCCTAATGGACAGAATTTTATTACATTTAAACATACTGCTACTATTTGGGAAGTACTTGGTTGAAGAGAAACTTTCTATTATATATTCATGCCTTGCTGATTGTGTTTTCCATATTGGCATCAAGACCATTATGTCTTTTCTTTGGGTAGCAGTGTTGTTATCAAGTATATTTAGCATGAATATCTCAAAAATAATGTTCTCTCTTTATAGTACTGACATCCTTTGATATTGTCAACCTTTTGATTGGATTCCCCAGTACATCATGATCTTGACTGTATCTCACCTTATTTTTTCTTGAACTTGACACAATTGGTTATAATCTCTCCAAAATACCTTGATACAATGTCTTACACAATGTTTACTTGCTTAAACACTATCATATCACTGCAACTTAAGGATTATGACTACTCATGGATAATTGATTACCATTAGGCTTTGAATAAACTGCTTTCCTTGCAATGATTTGTATCTGATTGCCTTCCTCCTAATGAACACTTCTCATTAATAATTGTGATGTCAACCAACTCACCACATAGATGATGAGTATTCACTCAACAGAGTTTAAAATGCATGGAGACTCTACACTCCTATTCCTGTCAAAACATAAAATGATAGCACGTTGGGCTCAATCCTTGTAGGAGCCACATTTAACCCACATGTTGAATATATGTTTACACCTATATTTGCACATGAAGCAAACAGATTAGAAAATATACATGCATGTCTTGGGTCTGCATGATGATCTTGATGATTTCTCAGAGACACCTATAGCTTTCTAATGCATATCATGATCAATTTATACATACATAGGTAAATGATCATGTGAGGTATGTAATGTTTCATTGCTGGATCACTGCTCTAACACATTGCTACATATTAATGCAGGAGTCAAGAGTACTAAGGATCTAGGAAGGACAAGACAACTCAGGCAGTAGGACCAGACAACTGAGCCAGTCACTCAGGCAATGATTGGTTACCTTCCTTACATGCACTTTCTCCTCTTTCATTTTCTTATTCACGTATTTGTTGATTTTGATGTGTATTAAATGAGTAATTCAATCTCATGGCTTATTGTGTGAGATACATGTATCTGATTACATTCAATAAAGATTACATTTTTTCATTAGATTGTAAAATATTTTATGTTTCATTCACTTGTATGAATAAATAAAAATTGTGTTCTTTTAATCTTGTAAAGTTGTTTCATCTTTATTACTGAATTCAACATAGAAGCTTTTAATAAAATGTACCATTCATTTTGAAACAAGGATGGCTCTTCCTGATTGAGCCTGTAGGTGAAAATCTGGTAACAATACCTTTAGTAGCTTTTGTCCATTTCATACAATAAACAAATAGCAACTGGGCTTCTTCATCACAATCTCTTACCTCTTTCAGAGTTTCCAGAGCTTTGTCATATGCAATATTACACTTATCTTGCAAAAACAGAAACCTTTTCTCAAGCAGATTCAGCTCAACTTCTTTTGTGGTCTGCATCTTAAGATTGGATGTGTTTTCTTTAACATAATCAACAATAAGCTTCAAATTTTCAATCAGAGCTAAAGAGTTGTCAGGAGTAGCACCAGGGGTTGTTTCTTGTAGAGATTTGATAGCTTCATTTATCATCTCATTTCATTTTTTATACAACTCTAAAGCTTCCTCTGTGATAGAGCCGATGAAAGTGTTACATAGTTTCATTCTATCACAAGGTGTGATTTTTGTCAAATCCACAAAACTTGGGTGCGATGGTAGCTTGACTAGCTGAGGTGGAAGCACGGGTTGGATTACAGCTTGTATTAAAAGAAGTCCTTTAAGAGTTCTTATGGATGATTCTGTAGATTGCTTTGATGATTCAGGACCTTTGAGAGTTTTACCTTCAAATGAAAGGATTTCTTATTTTTCCTTCTTTTCCTCATCTTCTTTTTCTTTTTCATTTCCATCACTAGATGGCTTTCTTTTTTCTTTCTCTCTTCTATCTTCATCATCCTTATCTTTATCATTTTCTTTGTCTTTATTTCCTTCATTTGCATCTTTGTTTTCTTCTTCTATATTCCCTGGGGATTCTTGATATTCTTTATGTTCTTTGTTTTCAACGGAATGATCCTTATGATGACCTTCAGACCTCTTATTGGTAGTTTCATCTATGTCCATTTGAGGGGCAGGAATTTCTGGAGCACTAAATGTCTCATCAGCAGTTTCCACAATAGGATTGTCCATTACTTTTGCAGCTATAGCAGGTTCCTGAGTCTAAGCAGTGTGAGAT
Source organism: Sequoiadendron giganteum (assembly GCA_007115665.2). Classification (NCBI taxonomy): domain Eukaryota; kingdom Viridiplantae; phylum Streptophyta; class Pinopsida; order Cupressales; family Cupressaceae; genus Sequoiadendron; species Sequoiadendron giganteum. The sequence continues at coordinate 433,270,973 of CM021104.1, forward strand.
GAAGAATTGGTTCTTGTCCTATAGCTCCTTGATATTTGCCTAATCACATCATGAGTTTCCTTCCTTAATTTTTCAACATACTCTTCTTCCTTAGTCATTAACATGTTGACTCTTTGCTTGACTCTAAACAATGTAGAACATTCTTTTAATAGATTTGCAGCTTCTATCTCTGACTGAGTGGAACTGATAGATTTTACAGCTTCTCTTATCATCTTGTCTTTGAATTTCAATGCTTCCTTTCTTCTAAGTAATAATTATTTCCACACATTTTTAGTTACTTTTGATTGTATGGTATCCATGTTTATGTTACCAATAAAAATATACAGAGCAAAGGTATTTAAGATGATTTCTTTTCATTCACTACAATAAATCCCTATGATTTGCTCCATTTTTTGCTTCGTTTTTTTCTTCCACCCACTGTTTTAATGTATTTTTTGCCATTTTTTTCAAAACATCGACACTATTTATTGGGATGGCACTATTTTTGGCATCTATTTGTGCCAATTAGGACAAGTTGGCACTAATTTAGTCACTAATTTGTGCCAAAATTAGCGCCACCTTCAACGTCGATATTGGCTTCAAGTGTGGCACCGTCATTAACACCTCCTTTGGCTCTGAGTTTAGCTTCAAGTTAAGTGCCACTTTTAGCTCTGACTTTAACTTCGAGTTTAGCTTCAGGTTTAGCCCCAATTTAGACACCCCTATGTCAATGAGACTTATTTATATGTCTCATCGACGATGTAAAATAATGAAATATCAACAAGATACGGGCATATCGAGGAGAGAATCACTTATGTCACATCGACAAGGTATATCTACAAGTGTTCGGTGAAACACAACTCTTGGATATAATGAAGTAATGTCTATGAGACATTGAGATGTCGATAAGACAAATAAGATTGTCTCATCGACACTCTTCAAGTAATGATCAAAAGCATACATTGCTAGACCATCGGGAAGGTGAGCAACATATGCAGTAGAGTGGTATACACCGCAACCCCATAGCAAGAATCCTTGAGCAAGGCGGTAGTGCGGTAAATAGCTGAAGGGAAGGGTGAAACACTATCATATTGTAGCTATAATCATGAGTCTCCCCAACATGGTAGAGTTACACCGATATATAAAGAAATACCGTTGAAGGAAAATATCAATGAGACAGTGGCATATCGGCAAGAGATATTAACTTGTCTCATCGACACCAGAAACCAAAATCAGAGGAACATAAGATCTAATTTCGATGAGAAATTGATATATCAGTAAGACAAATAAGATTGTCTCATCAAAACTCTTCAAGAAATGATCAAAAGCATACACCACTATACCACTGGGAAGGTGAGCAACATATGTGGTAGAGCGGTATACACCACAACCCCGTAGCAAGAAGCCTTGAGCAAGGTGGTAGTGCGGTAAACAATGGAAGGGAAGGTCAAAACACCACCATATCGCAGCAAGTATAATAAGAGACAGTGGTAGTATGGTAATCATGGCATCATTACAATTTACAGTACTAAATGCAGCAAATCATGTCAGTCACAATCCATTTGACTAAATCATTTAAGGAATCAAGAATATATCCCACCAAAATACTCTAAAACTCTAATAAACATACTCTAAAAATATTGTCGAAATCTTATTTTCAAGCATAGCCCGCCAGAATGGAGTTTTCATTTTAATAAACATAAAATAAAACCCTTTTTGATACCTTATTTTTAGGTGTAGCCCGCCAAAATGGAGAATTATTTCAGTAAATAATGATAGAGAATGGTAAGGAGATGTGCATGATAGGAGGCATAGGATTCATTATTGTTTATCAATTCCAGCTTTGATCAACAAGGGTTACAATTTTCATGCTACTATTTATAATATAGGTATTTAATTCACATATTTTTGCATAATCTCAAATTCCTTCAGATGCTTTTCAAGTATCAATGTATCCTATATAGGGTTTAGAATGACTTCTTTTAATTTAAAAAAATAAATTAGATGCCTTTGAAGTATCAATGTGTCCTATATAGGGTTTAGAATAATTTATTTTAATTTTTAAAAAAATGATGTATTTTCTTGTGATTAGATAATGTGGAGATCTCCTAAATCTTCCCTAGCACACTGTCCTCTTTCACACTATGTTCATTACTCCAGCTTCTATGGTTTTTCATTTGACATCTTTAATATCTTCGTGATAATGGCTTTTAAATATATCTCAGTATTTTCTTTAATCTTTATCATGGTAACCCTTGAGTTCCCTAATCCACCTTCAATCTCTTCTAAGAACGTTGTCTTAAGCTAGACTGCATAGTATGCATATAAAGCAAGTCCTTCATACTTTCCATTGTTCCAAACCACCACTCACCACCTTGCTTAAAATTTTGCCTCCATAAGCACAACACCATGTTTTAAAATCATGGTTTCCAGTGATTGACCATTAAGTTCACTACTTTCATCAAGATACAATGACATTTTTGTCTTCAAACTTAAGGCATTATACAAGATAACATTGTGAATTGTTTGTTGTGTACAATTTGATTTTCTTGCACATTTACTACTTTGCTAACTGCCTTTAAGACTGGATATTGCACCATTAGTTGCAATCTCAAACAACTCACTCACTGTCACTTGAAGATTCCTTTCATGAGCTTCCTTGTATAAAATCAAACTATGCCCTATAGATTGCCTAATTACTTACTAATATAGGGGACTCATTATTTCATGGTATTTTGAGTTTTATTTAGAAGGGGTTAATATGTGGCATTTTTATGTGCAGGAAGAATAGATTGTGATGCAACGTTCGGGTATGGACGGTTCAGGAAAATTTGGATTGCCATCAGTGTCATAACCAGGTTGGATTGTACCTTGAGCCGGTGTGAAACACTTCTGGGTGTTCTCTTCAATCTTTCTCTTTTCACTCTGGTATGGTTTAAAGGATGGTTTAGATCATCCCGAACAAATCTTAATAACCCAGATCGATCTTGGGTATTAGTATGTGTTTCATCAAAATATTCTACCTATCAACAAACGCAAGCATTGTTTAATGTTTGGAAACAATTGGAACGAACCTATCTTTTTAAGTTTATATGTTACGTTAATTATGCTTTAGTTAAGAAACGATGTAACTTTTGTGAACGGACTTGAAGCTTGTTGCTTCCCGTACAAATAGGGAAACCAAGTTCCAATTTTGATCATCATATCATCATCATTTCAATCCATTAGAATAGAAAATAGACCATCTCATCCACTTATTCATATCAAAAGAACTCATGTTATGTATGTTTATATTTTGAGCAATATAATGGAGCAGATACATTATAACTCGTAATTCATTTTTAGTGTTCAATTGTTGTGTCAATTTTCATGCTTATTTATTTCTTTGTTGTCTCCAAAGTGGTCTTTTCAAGTTGTTTAAATCTGCAAGATTTGTCAGGGCATATTTGTTGTTACTATTTGGTCCAATGTGAGGTCCAATTGTAAGGATTTTTCTTTTTAATTATACTCTCTAACATTTGTCTTGATACAAATTGTTACTTTAGAATTATGTTATTTCTTTTATTCTAATGTTTTCAACCCTCATTTATGTGAAGAGCTCCAAAGATGGTTCCTTCACATAGAATATTTTAGTGGAATTCCTATGGAGGAAATTTGTCTATTGTAATTAATGCAAGAAGGAGTTAACGCTAGCAAGTAGAGTAATGTGTTTTAAATTCCCGAAGGACTTGAAGCATTGATGAAGGTATTGCTGTCATTGTTGGACATACGTTCGGCATTAATTGCGAGGGATGACAATAGGATGTGTTTTAAAGACACACAAGTCATTTCCTCTTATGCTTCTCAGTTTGCAGTGGCAAGGAATGTAATAGGTCTACGATGTGAGGTAGTTTGGAAGCTAGCATACCAGAGAAGAAATGGAGGCCAATTTCACTCTACATTCGAGGAGAAAATTTGACCCTTTTGTTGGCAAAGCAACTGTGAAGAGGCTAAGAGGATTGTTCCTCTCCAAGGATGTGAAGGTGGTGCAATCTGTGCAAAACATCTTGGGTAATGGCTTCAACTATTTGAAGCACATATATCGTACTAATATGTATATTTATTCACGGATCATGGCATGGGGGCTGGACTTAGGAGAGTCGATGGAGGAAGTGAGGAAAGTAATGAAGGCGTTGGTACACAAGGATTTCTTAGTGAATATGGAAATTATCCTAGAATGGGCTATACTAGGAGAAGGCTTTGATGTGAGTGAAGGCATGGAAGATGTGGACCCTAAAGTAGCAAAGATAAACCATCCCTTCATTAGGTGGCCAAAAGGAATCACCAAAGCTATGTGGAGAGAAGGAGTGGAGCTAGGATGGAAAGCCCAGAAACTTTGTGTAGAAATAATGGAGGTCGAGACGGTCATTAAGGGACTCAAAGATATCGCCAGAGAGGAGCTATGAGAGAAGAAAATTTAGTGTACAAGGAAGAAGATGAATCCAATCAAGGAAATATTCCCAATGCAACTGGGTAGCATGTCAGGCACTACCACGTAAACTCAAGCTCAATTTTGGTTAAAATACAGTTTATATCTTAGTTTTTGTTGTGAATTTTCTGGGGTTAAGCCATGTTTTTTATTTGAAAATGTAAACAGTATGGGGTATGGGTAATAGTAGATAGGGTTGTTTACAGGTGGATTCAATAGTTTTTTTTGGGTTTGTTGGGAACTATGTTGGTTAAACAGACATATTTTAGAAGCTATTGGATGGGATTAATTTTTGAAGCTGATGTAAATTTTGCATTATTATTAATAAAATCAAATATTATCACCAATCAAAAAAAAAATACAATAGGTTGCATGTTAAATTTCAAACATTTTCTTTGCATTTTTTTGTATATATTATTTTCTCAGTACATCATTATGTAACAAAAATTTCACTTCTAAGATATATAGTAAAAATAAATGAAAGCACGTGTTTTCTTTGTCAAGGGATATGTATGGTGAATACCCTATGTCTTTTAGATAAGTGTGCAAGTGAAATAAGAAGTCCACGTCTGCTACATAAACATGGATTGCAAATAATTCTAAAAATTTAGAAGTCTTGGTAATTAACATTATTATATGCTACAATGTCCACCCACTTTCCTCTCAGCGATTTAGTATTTCTATGACGTCCACGTCCTCTCTCCATGGCCTCCTTTGTGAATAAAAATCCTGCCACAGAAGCTTTCACCACACTACCGCTGAGAAGGAAGAAGCAACTTGCGGGACCACGGTAAAAACCGCTCTACCGCACTGAGCTGATGAAGGAGCCGCAGGACAGCGGTGGTCCATGCACTAATGCACGCCATTGGTAGAAGACTTGCGGGAGTCACCACAACACCACCAGGAACAGAAGAAAGACTCGCGTGCCGCCACAGAAGTCTGATGCACGGAGGAAGTCCGATGAGGAGAGTACGCAGGTATTTGAATTTTCTCATAAGATTATATCAAATTCATTAAACGATATTTAAATTTTATTTGTGCATAGTTAAATTGAATTAGTATATGTTTCAGGAAAAGGCCTCCAAGGCTAGGCTTGAGAAACTTTGTGCCATGCATTGTAGTGGCCAAAAAGGTTTACAGGCCTTGATCTGTACATTTATAAGTATATTTAATATGTTAAATGATATATTTTTTATTTCCTTGGAAAAAGTAAATGATTGCATATTAATTAATTTAACTAGTTCATGTGCCATGTTTTGATAGGAGGAGAAATATGGCCACCATCCAAAGCAATTTGAAAAGAATATGTTACAAAATAAAAAGTGGAATGATTTTCTAATCTGGATGGAGAATGAGGTATCAATAGTTGAGTTTCAATAACTTAGTTGGATATTTTTGTGTTCATATGTCAATTTTCATCTATTGTGTTGAGTTGCTTATTGATGCATAGGATGAGTAAATAGAGCTTAAATCTTATGATTACAAGATGACCGTTTAATAGTTTATGTGCATGAATAAATAGTAGAAGGATGTACATGAACTCAATTCATCTTACTTTATGCCTCTTCGTAGGAATTCCTCTTGAATCTCTAATATTAGGTGCCTGAGACTTCCCTATAGCTTTTACCTTTCATTGTCATCTTTCCTAATCTTCACTGTCAGACTCATCTCCTTTTTCCTTATCTGTATTTCTAGCTTCGGCTTCTAATTCATCCCATGTTTTACCTTCCTCCTCTTCATAATCTTCTTCTTCTTCGTCCTCCTCTAACTCCACAAGATATTCATCTTCTGAACCTTCCTCATCTAATTTTGATTCCTCTTCTACATCAAAGGTTTTGTATCATTGATCTGACTCTTTTGAATTATCAGAATCGAAATCACTATCTTCCATATTCAAAAATTCCCAACCACCATCTTCAATAAATTTATCTGGATCATCAATAATAGTCTTCAAAATTGGCCACCAGTTCAAGTTCATTCTACTTTCATAATACTTTATATCCATGGATTTCAGTTATTCCTTGATGCCATCAAGAAAAGATTGAGGAATGGCGTACATGCAGAGTACATCCTGCTTGAAGTCTCTGAAAATAATATCCATATCAAATGCCTTTTTCCCAAGTCCTACTCTCTCAAGGTTAACAATTCGCAATCTCACTAATAGCGATTACTAAGAAAATTAATTCCACCAACTCCACCAAATAGTTTACCATAGGAACAATAAAATCAGAGGCTTTGAAAGGAACTCCATGAAAACCAAGCTCTCTAAATGGTATATCAAACTCTAGTTCAAAATATTTTAGATGAGGCTGCTCCCATAGCTCTCTTACTTGACAAATCCTTGAAAATCTGACTTCTTAATATTCAAAAGATAAATGGAATGTCCTCAACACCCAGTAGAGCTATCCAAAAAAGATAACTAAAAACACAAACGTGCTCCCACACACAATGGCCTAATGGTTGGTTGTCATAGAAGTCAAACTATTGAAGTAAAAACACTGATCGAGTTAACATATATGCATCATTTGCATAAATATCTGAAATGTGTAACAAATGTTAATCAATACATTGAATTTTGAGATGCGTTGAAATAATTAAAAAAAACATGTCTTGGGGAAAATATCAGCAGCGTGGGGGAAGAAAGCATTAACCCTAATAAAAGAATTTTTCGTTGTTATTGATACACCATCTATAAGTTTTCCTTGGATGACAGTACTAAATTTCTATATGTTGTACCCCTTAAAAGTCCTACAAGTTACAAATATGGAATAACAATGTACAACTTTGTATTGAGTCCAAAGACCAAGGCATTCTAAATAAGGGTAGCCAAACTTGATAAGGATGCAGTCACTATTACACATATTCAAAATCCAGAATAGTCATGTAAAGACAAATGCCTATGAAAACCATAATCAATCAAATTATGCACATTCAAATCTAAGTTTGAAAGCTTGCATTTCAGTCCATGCATCTAAGCCCTTGTTGAAGATTGAGGGTGTCAACAACAAAGCTAGAATAGCTCTCATTAAACCATAGCTAGTTTTAAAGTGCATTATTCCAAATTCAAATCCACTTCTCAACTAAGGAAAGGAGGTAGGATTGTGAGGTGCTACCTCAAATAGAGAAGGCCATAGAGAACATTGAAATAGAAGATCCAATAAGTGAGATGGCATAGTTGTAGACCATAGATAATCAAAATTCTTGCAATGCACATATGTTTGTGATACAAACAAAAGGTTCTTACACATTGGCTGAATATATCCTCATCAAAATGACCAAAAAGAAATTTCAAATTTGTAAGTAAACTCTAACAGTCAAGAAAAACAATTATAAAAATTGGAAGTAAACTTTGGCAGACATGTAGGTGAACTTAATTCATCTAACTTTATGCCTCTTGGCATACATCAGGATCTCCCCTCCTAAAGTTTGGACCACATCCATTACCTCCACATAAAACTGGACATCCTTGGTCTTCTTGGTTCCCATGCCATGATATGGTTATGCAAATGAAAATGATGCAAAGTAATCATGTCCTTCTCTGCTGGCTGGAAGAATGCATGCCTAATGTTTTGATACATGATATCAGCTCTATCTTCTTCTCTCATGGTTATGAATACCAAAATCCATTATGGTGGGCCTCCAAATTTCCAGTCATCTTTCGTCCTCTTCCACCAAATTCTAGCCTGATCCACACATCTGCCAGCCTAATTGGCTTTGTTTTTGAAAGCTAAAGTTTCTCTTGAGTCACTAGTGTAGCTCTCTCTGCCTTTTCAGATTCTTTCATTGCTATAGATTGTCTCTAGGATTTAATCATTTGTACCACATGGTTGATGTGCTTTGAATCCTTGCATCTAAAGGAAATTTCCTTAACATAAATAATGCTAGGGAATTTCAATGTTTCCATTGTAGTTGGCATTAAAGTCAATACCTCCAACATTGAAAATTATCCTTATATAAGAATTCCCTCCATCTTGTTGGCTTGTAACACTCTTGATGGTGGCTACATGAAATTTGATTTTGATTCCTCTTCTACATCAGAGGGTTCATATCCTTGATCTGACTCTTATGAATTATCAGAATTAGAATCACTAGCTTCCATATTCAAAAATTCCCAACCACCATCTTCAATAAATTTATTTGGATCATCAGTAATATTAGTCTTCAAAATTGGCCACTAGTTTGAGTTCATTTTGCTTTCATAATAATATATATCCATAGAGTTCAGCCATTCTTTGATGCCATCAAGTGAAGATTGAGGAATGGCGTCAATGTAGAGTACATCCCATTTGAATTCTTTGAAAACAATAGCCATTATATCAAATTCCTTTTTCCGAAGTCCTACTCTCTCAAGGTTAACAATCTCAATCTCACTAATAGTGATTACTAAGAAAGGTAATTCCACAAACTCTACCAAACATTTTACCATAGGAACAATAAAAGTAGAGGCTTTGAAATGAACTCCATGAAAACCAAGCTCTCTAAATCATATATCAAACTCTAGTTCAAAATATTTTAGATGAGGCTGCTCCCATAGCTCTCTTGACAAATCCTTGAAACTTTATATTGATTTTATTTTTCCTGTCCCTCTCTTGTTGTTCTTCCTCAATTTCATCAAGATCATACAATGACCTTATTGTCCCTCCTAAATTTTGGACCACATCTATTACCTCCACATAAAACTGGACATCCTTGGTCTTCTTGGTTCCCAGCTGTGATATGGTTATGCAAATGAAAATGAAGCAAAGTAATCATCTCCTTCTCCGTTGGCTAGAAGAATGCATGCTTAATGTTTTGATACATGATATCAGCTCTCTCTTCTGCTCTCATGGTTGAATACTAAAATCCATTATGGTGGGCCTCTAGAGTTCCAATCATCTTTCTTCCTCTTCCACCAAATGTTGGCTTGATCCACAAGTCTACCAGCCTAATTGGCTTTGTTCTTGAAAGATGAAGTTTCTCCTGACTCACCAGTATTAGCTGTAACTTTTTTGAAATTTTATTATTGTATGTGCACTTTGATATGATGTAATATGATTATGGTTTCATCTCGTATGTTGCAATATTAGATATATAACAGAAAAATAAATTATTGCATGAAATAAATAATAACTTTTCATTTTAAATGTTTTTTTTTGCAAAACATGGGTCTTCCAAAAAATCAAGATGATCCTCAACATGATATAGATCCACAAAATATTGGTTCTGCTAATACAAATCACATAGCAGAGGATGATGATGATGCAGATATGGAAGACACTAAGGTCGATGACAATGATGACGACGATGACGATGACGACGACGACGACGATGACGACGATGACGATGATGATCATCATCATCATCCTCGTCATCATGATTATGATCATGATCATGATGATCATGATGGTGATGATCATGATGAGATAGTTTCTGATAGTAACCAGTGACATTCATGATCATATAGACTACATCATGGATCATTGTTGGTATATTGTTATGATGACTCTTTTCATGGTTACTATCATATGTATCATTTTCATGACCTACAGTACTATATTATTGAGTTGCATCATATTGAAATGTATCATTTTCACTATATCATTTGGACATGTATCATCTTGACTTGTATCAATTTGAGTTACATAATGTATCATTTTCACTTATGTCGACTGTTGGACATGTATCATTTTCACTTATGTCAATTGTTGGACATGTATCATTTTGACATGTTTTTGATGTATTGGCATATTTGACTTTCACTTGTTTTAGTTATATATGATGATGATCTTATCAGTATTGACTTGTCAATTTATATATATTAAAAGTGGTCGATGATTTTTGGATGGATATTTATTAAGTATGATTATTTTAATTTACTGCTTAGGATGGATGTTGTCAAATTCAATTAAATTATAGATGATGATCATGTTACAATAATTATATTTTTATTTAATCATATGAGTTAAATAATTAAATTACTTACTCTATAATCATACGAGTTATTCAAGAGGCACGATATATTTAACTAATTAAATTGAAATAAAACATATTAAATTAATAAATGGAAGAAAAACAAGAAGCATTTTTAGAAGAAAAAAAGGAAGCAACAATGGAAGCCAAACTAGAAGAAAACCAAAAGAAATCTTGGAAGAAAAATTGGAAGCAAAATTAGAAGAAAACTTGGAAGCAAACCTAGAAGCAAATCTAGAAGCAAATCTAGAAGAAAACCTGGAAGCAAAATTGGAAGCAAACCTGGAAGCAAAACTAGAAGCAAAATCAAAAGAAAAACTAGAAGCAAAACCGGAAGCAAACCTGGAAGAAAAACCAGATGCAAAATCGAAAGAAAAACTGGAAGCAAAACCGGAAGAAAACTTGGAAGAAAAACTAGAAGCAAAACTAGAAGCAAACCGGAAGCAAACCTAGAAGAAAAACCAAAAGAAAAACTAGAAGCAAAACCGGAAGCAAACCTAGAAGCAAAACCAAAAGCAAAAATGGAAGGAAAATCGGAAGGAAAACTAGAAGGAAAATCGAAAGCAAAACTGGAATGAAAACTAGAAGCGAAAATGGAAGCAAAACTCGAAGCAAACCTAGACATCAAATTGGAAGCAAAACTAGAAGCTAAACCGGAAGCAAAAATGGCAGTAGACATGGAAGCAAAACTGGAAGCCAAATTGGGCGCACATTTCAGGGTAAATTTCTAACATTACTTCCGGTGTTTTTTTAGGTGCTAATAAAGGTGCCATAATTTTACGATGCTAAAATCGACGCTAAATACGGTACGAAGGTCGACGCAAAATTCGACGTTGAACCGACCATGCTTGTTGGTGTCGGGTTGAGTGCCAACCAAATTGTTCAATTCATGCACTCAAAATACACTAAAATCTGGTGCAAAAGTTGGTGCTAATTGCATGTTGTGTTGTTGTGCTTCATCGTCAACCTCATCATATAACTCAACAGTGGTCATGAGTTCATTATCAATCAAATGATTCACTAGAGTTTCAAGAATTAAGGGTGAATGATGCCTTACCAAAGAAGAAATGAACATGGTTTCCACATGGTCGGATGAGCCTTCTTCATTCTTCTTTGCATGAACATGAATATGGTAGGTATCTTCCTCTATTTATGTCTCCTCATCAGTGGATATCTCTACACTGATTTTGAATCCTTCACCTGAGGTACTACCTCTTTTTTTCCTTTTCAACTGATGCTCCTCTTCAAGACCAAGCTTGATTTATTCAATAGCATCACTCAAATTCCTTTTCCTATAAGCCTTTTCTTTTACTCTTCTTCTTCTTTCTAGAGCAATAGATGGTGCAGTAGCAGGTATATTATTTTTCTTAGATGCCCTAGTACTCAGACCAATAGGAGTAGCAACATCTACAAACACAAGGATACTTTTTTCTTTTCTTTTCCCTTTCACATATTTAGTTGTACTAGGTGCAGCAGAGTTGGAAATGGGTGTTGATGTAGCACCAGAAGATAACCTTCCCAATTTTCTAGGTCTAGTGGGTAGATCCACAAACTTATCTTTCCTTTTTTCAAGGACCTCCTTCAATAATTCTATATTATCCCTAGTTTATGCTATGTCTTTGAAGAAAGCTTCAACTTTCTTTCTTCATTTAGGTGCAGAGGCTTCGAAGTGAATTTCATTAGATTTCTCCTCATATGTGCCCAATCTAGGTAGAGAGGGGTGCTTAGGACTAGCCAACAGAATCTCAATGTATCCTTCTACCAGCTTCTCTTCAATCTCATACCCTAGTGGTTCAATCCAAAAAATTATGGGTTGTACTACTTCAATGATGCATTCATCGATAGAAACAAGAAATGTTATCTCCTTTTCATACTTTTTAACCAGACTTCTTGGAATCCTATCTCTTTCCTGCATTTCATTTTGAAAGACTACAAAGAAGGTAGTTAAAGCACTATTTTGTACCCTAAAGTCCCCTAGACTACATAGATACTCATTGATCTGATGAGCAATCGGTCTAATATTATCCCATATTATATTCTTTCTTCCAGGTAGTTCCCTTAGAAAATAAAATGATAGGAAAACAACAAGAGTGCCAAATTTAAAGACATGTCTCTTCACCTTTTTCATACTCATATTTTCCATAAGTTACAGTCTCAATGGCTTGCAAAGATCAAAATCCTTTCGATTCACCACCATTTCATAGGCTATGTGAATTGTCGTGGTCGATACAAAGTTTGCTCTATTTGTGAAGTAGAATTTTTGCCCAATCATAATGGCAGCATACTTGATGACAAGGTTTGTAATAGATTTCATGGTTAGGGCTCTTTCATCAAACTTGGCACCAATTAATCTTGTGACCTCATCATTTTTCACTGCTTTCAGGACTGGAATGGCAACAGTGTCACATAGGCCAATAACTGCATGAATTTCCCCCTTATTGATAATACATGTCTCATTTACCCACACAAGATTGTTGTGAACCCTACTTAGGGCCATCCTGACAAATTTTGCATTACTTTTGCTAGAAAAGTTTAGAAGCTAGTTCCAAACACTCAACTTCATTTGAACAAGGTTTTCATACTTTGTCTTCAGTAAGAAATCATCAGTCAACTCATTATCCCACAAATCCTTCAGCTCCTGGTGATTGAATTCTTTGAGCTTCCCATGAATATGCAGTCTTAGGTCTTCGATGGGGAGTACATTGCTCAAAATTTACAAGAACATACCCATTGAATCATTTTCATACACCTTCCATGAACATCTTCTGAATTTTGGTTGGTTCCTCTCGACAATTTCCACAATAGTGGGAGTGGCCATATTTCTCAAAACAAACTTAAATGAAAATGATTCTTCAGTTTGAAAAAAATGGAATTCAAATGAAAGAGAATATCTTTCGACCTGAGAACTAGGGTTTCAAGGTACGGTACTTGGATTCACTTCTCTCTTGCTTCAGCTTGCACAAATTCTACCAATTTTTGCACAAATGTGTTTTTCTCAAACTTAGTAGCTCGCTTTATTATTTATCATTTTTCTCTAATTTTGAATTTATTAATTTTTTGCTTTAAAGTTGTTAACCATTTTGTTACATACCCTATAGACCAGAAAAATCTCCACAATTTTCTTGATTTGCATGATTTCTGCCAAAATTTTCTTCAACAACATCAAAATAGAGATTAATATCACTTGTCTTTGTGTCATCACAAGACACCTCATAAATCAGGCACTTGATAGATTTTTCTATGTCTGATCCCCCTAACTCCAGTATTAGGTTTAGTTAATAGAAGAGGTATCTGCACCGGATGCAGATATGGGATCATTTGTTTTATCCTTATACTCAAGTTCTTCCTTCTTTCTCCAAATTCTTGCCATTTCTTTCATGAATTCTTTAGGGTTTACCTTGCTTATAGGATTTTTCTTTTGATATGAATTCAGTTTCTTCCCAATATTGCTCTTACAAAATTTTCAGATATTTCCTAGTTTGTTGCAAGAGTGGCATACAACATATCTTTAATCAAAAGATTTTTTGTTCATCCTTATCCTGCACTGATTATCCTTGTGTCCAAAAATATTGCATGTGTAACAATAGCCTTGAAAGGAATGAATTCTTCTATCGATATTAAACATGTTCATCATTACCTGACTTCTACATTCAGTAATTTTATGTCCAAACTTGTTGCAAACATAACAATGTCAACCAAAGAATCCAACATTCTAACTTATTCTATTTTGGTTCATCATACTTCTACATTTTGTTGCTTTATGTCTAAATTTATTGCACGAGTAACAAAATTCATTAAAATATGGATACCTTTGAGCATTAGGTTGTCGGATGGGAATCCTTCCAATATTGATCCTTCGATTCTTTCTTTGATAGACATTATTAAGAATTGAGTTAGCTAATCCACCTCTTCATCTCAACAATATTCCACCATTGATCTTATCACTATACCTCTTAATCCTCATAGTTCATCAAATTTGAATTTCTATAAAAGAAAGCTACCAGCCTCATTTTATTTCAACCACATTCTTCAATATTTTTCTTTCCATCATTCAATCTAAAGAACCACAAACTTTGGAGTTTTGCATCATTGCTATCATCCACACACTTTTGAGCTTGAAGCGAAGAAGAGCATACTAAAATATAAGAGAAAACCAAAGCGAAGAAGGACAATGGAAGTAATCCATGACAACAAAGTGAAGGTGAAAGTATTGTTTATTTGAATCTGATTTCATTTGTGTTGCTTGTTTTCTATTGATTGATTTGGAATGCATTTAGGTATTAAACTATAGATTTGCAATTAACTGCTTAAACTCTTTATCTCCATTAAGGCTAATGTCAATTTTTCAAGTTACATTTTGGTGAACCCGACATTAACATTCTAATCTTCTAAGTTTTTTTAAGGAATTTTATAGGCAACAATACAAAAACTCGCTTAAAATGTGTGATGTTCTTTCAACTATAACGAATTTGACATGTAGAATTTTAAAAAAAGGTTTCTAGGTTTTTTACATCTCAGTCTTAACTTTCCATATCATTTTACGATTTTAAATTTAATTAACAATTGAGAAAGTTATCATGATTTTAATTTTTCTATTTTTTTTAATTTTGCTATTGATCTCTTAAAATTCATGTTGTTCTTTCATCTCTAACAAATTTTACACATAGAATTTTACAAAATGGTTCTTGAGTATTTTAGATCTCAATCTTATCTTTCCAGATCATTCTATGATTTTAAATTTCATTAAGATTTGAAAAATTTATCACTATTTTAAATAATTTTCATAGTTGTTCAATCAAATTGTGTACAAGCATTGGATATTTATTTTGAAACTAATGCATTTGATTTATATTTTTTGGCCACTAATGAAATTGGTGCAGATTTTACTTTGTTTGTAGAAGACCCAAGATTTGAAACCACTAACATATCTTTGCAGGTTGGTGATTGTTTGGGAGAAGTCTTTAATATAGACTACTAATCCATTTTTTGCAGGGTGTATGTTTGTGATTTCTAAAGTTTTGAACACTTATTTTATTGCTTTAAAATAAACCTATCTTAAATATTTAATTTGGTGCACTGAAAATAATCTTGTTTCAAATATTTTTTTTCGTGCTTTTAAAATATACCCACAACTTTCATCTCTGTTTGGGTTTAAAATAAACAATTTTGACTAAACCTGCAACACTTCTTTTTGGTGCTATAAAATTAACATACAACTTGCACATTTACATTGGTGTACTTAAAAAGAACAAGTGTCTATTGTATTTGGTGCACTTGAACACATGTGAGTCATTCCACTAAAAGTGTGTTCTTTAAAGTATTCTCTCCTCTTGTCCACCTTGTGTGATCCTAGGTGATGAGAAATTACAACATTTGAAACTTTCCCTCTTTTTAAGTAGAAGGTCTGCCTTGGGACACATCTTTATTGAGAACCCAAGGGATCGACCTCAAGAAATGTTTTTTGGTGTGCTACAGAAATTGGATGAGAGAAAAATTTGTAGTTTGATCCATGCATGTGGTGTACTAGACTTTCACTAGTGGTTCAAGGTAATTTTGGATCACAAGGAGATGTCTAAGTAGTCGGCAGTGTTCGTGGAACTCCACCTACTAAGAACCCTTGTTGTAGAGGCCTTAAAGTCCATTTGAATGTAATCTTATAAAATCTTATAAAGTGGTGCAAGGGATGCAAATCATACCCTAAAGCTACTCACCATGTACTTGCTTAGTTTGAGATAGAATATTATTGGGTTGCTAGTAATATCCTCTCAAGAAGAGAAAGAAGGTGTGCTCATGGCATCTATCGATGACCTTGTTTCATTGGACATCTACTATCTACCTTCATATAGATAATGTTTTGAAAAAATCATCCTAATTGTTTCACTACCCAATATTTCTAAGTATTTACCCCCTTAATGGGAGGTGGGTCTACTTAAAGATTACAACCCCGCTCTACCACTAATTAAGGTTTGAATGTTCTTTGGGTCTTGTTTTTTACCATTAAATCCAATTGGACTTAGGGCCTTATCTTTGACAACTATTGTTAATAATCAGAACTAAAAACATACATGCACTTTTTTATGTTTTCATAACATCTTGAAATCTAAAATCTAAAAACTAATCAAGAATAGGGTTACTTAGAGATCAAATTTTTGAAAAAACCTATGCATTTCATTTGTTAGCATGTGCATCACAATCGTGTATATATTTCATAGAAATAGTAAGATGCATCTGTTAGCTAATGCGACGTATTTGTCTATTGAAAATTTGCATCTCTCTATTTGCAATGCATGTGTTGCATTCTACACCCCATATGTGGTCAAAAGTCTTGAAATTTAGAAACCCACCTTAGAAAACAAATAGAAATACATCTGTGTCAAACATAATCATCATGTTTTACAATGCATCTATTACAGACTGCATCACAGTCATTATCTTCTACACTGTATTTGACATCTTTTGCACCGCATCTTAAGTTTTCTTTGTTGCATCTATCTATAGATAAAACAAAGTCTATTTTTAGAGGAAGCATAAACCTGATTTTATTTACACATAATTCAAAAATATATATGCAAAATGCAAGAGCTTTTAGTTATATTAATATCATATGATATGTAATTACATAGAGTTTGTCAGCAATATGGTAGAGAAATCATATGGCATCTAGACAAACCAACTTCCTGAGCATCTATAATATTTTTAACCCATTACAAATTGGTGCTTCCCATAATTATACTTTCTCCAACAGGGCAAGATGATGGATCTTCAAAGGCTAGCAATGAAATGGTACACTCAAATTCTTCTAAGAAATCATGATTTTCTTCTCCTCTTGGTGTCAATCCTTCCTATGCAAATTCAAGAGCCTCTTGCAGCTTACCATTGTGTATGAGTTCAATTAATGTCTATTGTTGTAGATGGAAATACAACTAGGGATTCATGACCAAAATCTTTGGATTCAAATCGTTGACCTTCTCAATAGTAGCTTCTACATTGCCATATTAGATAGTTATGCGCACTGCCACTCGGTATGTTGTCGTTCCAAGATCCATATAGTAACTAGTGTAGTGAGCATACTCTCATCGATCAAGAACATCAAACACATGCACATTAGACCAACCATGTCCCATCGATAGCATGAAGTCACCTCGATATTGATCGGATGATCAGAGAATAGCACGAGCATGTTATATCAGAGGACTCAAGGAATCAGAGATTATGGTGCCCTTTATGCCACTATCGGCTCTAATATCCTTAGAGAAATAGGCTTAGATGTTGATATCACCAACCTCACAAAGGCATATCGGGTGATAGGACCTATCAGGATTGGTTCCATATGAACAATATGTTGTGTACACCCGATGAGCCAACAACCAAAGCTTGATACACCAACTACTTCCAACCCATCGTTCCATTGTTAGAACATGAAAGAATGTCCCGCCGATAAGCTAGGTCCTTAGAAAGTGGTACGATTGCTTCCATCATCAAATGTGTTCTTTGGAGACCCACTTTCCTATCAAAAGATCAAGTAATCAAAAATTTTGAAGGATGAAACCATTTAGGTGTGTAAAATAATATCCTGAAAATGCAATCAACCAATAATGTGGACTTGTGAGGAACCCCTTTGACAGACTCCAAAATATTGACTAGTATCAAAGATTGGACTATCAGGTGATCAGGGAATCAGGTTAAAATTAGGTTTGAATCTCACAAGAAAATAGAGGCTAAAACATTGACTAATGTGAATTTTTGATAATACAAAGGATGGGGCCCTTTTTATAAAATAAAGCCTTTGACACTAAAAATCATTAAGGATCGGCCGATTGGGAGTCTCATATGCTATGGAACCTAAACGAAGTTCTGATAATGAGTTGAAATCTAACAAAATGATACTCATGAGGTTTCAAAAATTAAAGGGGTAACAATGGCTCCGACCATGGATGAGGGCTGCAAAGGACAAAGCAAGGGACCCAGAATCTCAAGTGTGGACCAGTGTTTAAATCCATTGGGAAATGGAGTCAAGGAGCATAGAGGAAAAAGAGCCAGAGCAAGACAAAAATAAAACAAAATAGGAAATAAAACTACACTACTAGGACAACAAAACCCCTAATATGTACATGACAGAAATATCCTACCTCAAGTGGCTCCAGGATGATCATGTAAGTTCATTCATAGGTTGGGAGAAGTAGTTGTCGGTGTGAAATAATGGTTGATGAATGAGGATCCCACACACAACCAACTACCAACTTGTGATCAAATTGATAAGAATGACATCATATAAAAATTCTTTGGATATGATTTGTTGATCAAAAAGTCATTCTTCATTATATGCTTCTTCAATTGGATGACTGATGTTAATGTTGCCTAGCATATGATTACTAGCATCTGTCTATATAACCCCATCAGAATGCACTTGATTTTGCAAGCAAGGAGAAACCAGCCCTCAGATTGGGCAACCCACACTTAGATCATGAGATAAAAACCCTTCTATGGTGTTGTATGAGGAAGTGACCGCATTGTTTAAAAATTTTGGGCCCAAACTTGTAGAATCATCCTTCTCTACAGTAGAAAAATGAATCCCAATACATATATTAACAGGCATGTTAACATTAACCAAAATTCAACATATGCAACTTCCCCTTTCATTTTATCTTAGCCTGCATTAACCATGCTTATTGTATAGAAATTGCCTCCTACATTGCTAACTCTGCCAACCTTGGTATTGATTTTAATTAACTTTCATTACTGAAAATATGTGTTTCTTGTGAATCACAACCCAAACTTGCTAGAAAATCAACTAATTTGTTGCCTTCCCTATATGTATGAGTTAGAAAAAAGTTCTTAAAATAATCTAATAGCGACCAGGCCTTTTGCAAAATATAACCTAGATTCTAGTTGTGAATTTTTCTTTCTCTACAATAATTTATTATTAACATTGAATCCTCTTCCACATACAAGCTTGAGAATCCCATTTCCAAAGCCACTCCAAACCAATGAGAAGGGCTTGAGCTTCTGCAATGTTTTTTTTTCCCTTTAATAAATGAGTTGAAGAAGCCACTAAAATCCTCCCACAAGAATCCCTTATGCAAATCCATGCCCCTGAGTTACCTGGATTTCCCTTTGATGCTCCATCAAAGTTTAATTTTATGAAACCTTCTCGTGGAGCCTCCCACTTTATCACACTTCTATCCACTTTATTACTAATGCCTTTATGTATACTTCCATCAAATGGAAACTTTAAACCCTTCCAATTTTTTAAAAGCTCACTATCCCAATTTATGAAATTTGAGCTTGTAGGTTTTTGCCTTTGAATAGTTGAATTAACCACCTCAGATATAGCCTTTTCAAAACAAAAAAATTGTAACAACCACTAGTGATTTGACCTTTTTGAAAATTCTCAAGTTTCATTCCCACCATATGTTCCAGACAACAAGTGTAGGGACCACATGCCAAATTCTTGCAAAAAAAGATGATTGGTATAGAACAGGCCAACTTTGGAATAGTTCCCAAACTGAATTTGGTAAAGGAAAAACCAAGTTTAACTTATTCAATACAAAAATCCAGCATTGTTGAGAAAATTTTCATTGTAGAAGCAAGTGATCTACTTCTTCACAAAGTGATCATTTGAAAGGATTATTTATCTTTAACTTTACCAATTGATCACTTGTCAAAATTCTCTTTTTTAAAGCAAGCCAAGAAAAACCTCTAGCCTTAGGAATAGGCCAACTTTGGAATAGTTCCCAAACTGAATTTGGTAAAGGAAAAACCAAGTTTAACTTATTCAATACAAAAATCCAGCATTGTTGAGAAAATTTGCATTGTAGAAGCAAGTGATCTACTTCTTCACAAAGTGATCATTTGAAAGGATTAGTTATCTTTAACTTTACCAATCGATCACTTGTCAAAATTCTCTTTTTTAAAGCAAGCCAAGCAAAACCTCTAGCCTTAGGAATAATATTGTTGTTCCAAAAAAATGAAAAGGCTCTTTGAGAAGGCATATTTTGTCTTGACCAAGCTAAAACTACATACCCTTCTTTCACTGAATAAACCCCATCTTTTGAAGCAGCCCAAATAACCTTATCTAGCTTTGGTGAAAGATACACCACTCTTTCTTTAAGCACATTATTTAGCTGGTCCCACTGTTCTATTGTTAACAAATTTCTTGGGGAACTTTTCCAAACAACCTTCCCTGTTAAAGCTTCCTTTGATTGCACATAGTCTAAGAAATTTTCCCCCCAAGCCTCTGTTAGGATTGTTCTTATATCTTGCAGATCCAAGTTTTCATACAACAAAGGATTCCCATTCCAAGAATCTAACCAAAAGTTTACACATCTTCCATTGTTCACTTCCCATGTAGACAAATATGTAATAATTTTCTTGCATGAGATTAAAAAGTTCCATATGGCGGAGCCTTTAGGAGGATCGGCTACTGTTAAGATTCTTGTCATGTTTCCATTATCTAAGTATTTTGTTTGCATGATCTTGCACCATTTAGCTTTAGGCTTTGAATACATTTTCCATGCAAGCTTGGCCCCAAACGCTCTATTCCTACACAAAAAAAATTGAATTTCTGCACCTCCATGCTTCTTTTCCTTAGCTAGTCCTTGTAATGATATTAAAGGTACCTTCTTTTGGTCATTTAATTTTCCTTTCTAAAGGAATGTTCTTATGATTTTCTCAATTTCTGACAATACTAAACAAGGGGCTTTAAGAACAACCAAGAAGTAATTAGGGATTGAGGTTAAAACTGACTTTATTAGCATTATTCTTCCTGAAAGTGATAGCCTTGTAGCTTTCCAAAATAAAATTTTCAATTTGAGCCTATCAATCACTCTATCCCAGTATGCAGCCTTATTTGAACCCTTGAAAAATGGAATTCCTAGATAAGAACATGGTAACTCAACTTCTTGAAAACCCAATAATTGAACAATCTTTGTCTTTATAATAGAAGCAACATTAAAAATATATATTTTTGACTTTTCTGCATTAATCTTTTGACCTGAAGCAAAAGAGTACTTATCCAACACTTCTTTGAATTGATTAGCTTCACCAATTGTTGCCTTACCAAAGAGGTGAGTATCATCTGCGAAGAGGGAATGAGTAATTGATACATTTGATTTTGCTAACTTAACCCCATGCCATAGACCTTGATTATGCTTTAATAAGATAGATCTTCTTAGAGCCTCCACTAGCATAATGAAAATAAAAGGTGATAGTGGATCCCCCTGACATACTCCTTGTGAAGCACTGAAGAAACCTGTGGGACTCCCATTGATGATAATTGAGAATTTTTCCCTTGACAAATAGGGCATTGTCCATCTACGCCATTTTTCCAAGAAACCAAACTTTTGAAGCACTTTGTTCAAGAAATTATATTCAACCCTATCATATGCCTTCATCATGTCCAACTTAACTATGAATGAAGGTGGATTTGTAGTTGCTATCATGTGCAGAGCCTCGTGTGCTACTATTGCTCCTTCAAAAATTTCCCTCCCTGGAATAAATCCTCCTTGTTCTTGAGAAATTATCTTTGGAATTAGAGGTCGCAATCTTAAGTATATTGCCTTAGTAAAGATTTTATAAATTGTATTGCACAATGATATAGGTCTGAATTCTACAAATGTTTTGGGATCTTTCACCTTGGGCAGAATTGCAATATTTGTTACATTGAATTGCTTTAGAATTTTCCATGTTCTTCTCAATTCTTCCAATTCCCAAAGAAGGTCATAACACAAAAAATCCTGACATTTTTAGAAAAATAAAGCTGTGAACCTATCTGGCCCCAGGGCCTTATCTGGTGGAAAGGAGAAAACTACCTTCTTTACTTCCTCTAGAGTAAATGGCTTCATTAAACCAACATTATCATCTTCAGTTAGAAGCCTAGGAATTGAATCAATAATTTAACTTTCATCTCTTATTCTGAATGATTTGATCATGAACATTTATAATATCCTGAAAAACTAATTATTTCTATTTGAAAATATTCTTAAAGGCTTGTATATTCTAGCTTATAATTTTATCCTTCATGTATCTTAACTTTCTACATAACTGAAAAATCATTAAGCCTTGCTCATATGGTGCATTAGTCCACCAATCCCTCAATAAATCCATGAACTACGAATTCCTAAACCACATGCTTTCAAATTTGAATGAAGATTTACCCTTTGGGAGTGACACATTTGAAACATTCAGAAAAATAGCATAATGGTCAGATCCTAGAAAAGGGAGGATTTTAGATTCAAGCTTATTTTGTGATGAGAACCAATTGGATGTCACTAGAAATATGTTCAAACATTCAATTATATGCAAAAAACCTTTCCTTTTGTTTTTCCAAGTATATTTACCCTTAAGAGGTAAGATATCCTTTAGTGCATTCATAAGAATAAACATACTAAAGTTGATCATTAATTTAATTGGAGGGATGATACCCCCACTTTTTTCATGTAAGTCTATTATTGCATTGAAATCCCTAGCCACCACTATTCTCCCATCTCCAAGACCACTTATTTGACATGTGAGTTCATCCCATAAGTTATCTTTTTCAGTAATTGAAATTGGCCCATAAACATTCAATAGCTAGAACTATAAATCAAATTTGGACACTTCCAAGAGCTAACAATAGTTCTCATTTCTATAGGGTTTGAAATTTACAACCTTTGGATTCCAAAGAACTACTAGACCACCCAAAGCCCCTTGTGTTGGAGAATGAGTGGAGTCCCATTTCATCAATTTCTAAATTGTGGCTTCATAAGTTGCAAATGAAGATCTTGTTTCTTGCAAGAGGAAAATGTCCAATCCACAAGAATCAATTTGGTGCTTGATGGGAGCGCATTTTTTAGGGACATTAATGCCCCTAACATTCCAAGATAAGATCCTCATTATAAATGAGGAGAGCAACAGGATCTCCTCAATATTTTATTTGGAATAGAATCTAAAATGGTTTTTTTAGCCCTACCTCAATCTCCTCTCTTAGCTTTGTTAGATTTCACTTCCTACCTCTCTTCCCTGGTGATTTCTTTAAACTTCGTTGATAAGGAGACTGGGCTAAAGAGAGAAATTTTGGGATAGTTGAGACAACATCCCTTTGATCAATCCCTAGATCCTCCTCATTGCAAATTGACAATATTGTTTGGGCCTCCCCTTGAGTTGAGACCTTTTTTATCATTTATGCTTTCAATTGATCCTAATCCTCTTGCTCATCCATATCCCCCATATTCCAAAAAACCTTTTCAATGTTGACCAACCCCTTTGCTACTATTGGGGAATTAAATTCCCAGAAACCCTCTTCCTCTATAATTTCATCACATTATTATGAACCAGCTAACAACAATAATTCCTCTACTAAAATCTCCAACTCATCATCTCTTAAAACTTTCCTTTGGCCTTGATTACCCCCAATGGACTAAATGAGCGCCTGGAAATCCAGATGTGTAGGCTCTAATATAGAATTGAGAGATAACAAAGTTAAATGATCCTTTGTGTATTGAAACATTAGCCTCCTTGCTATAACCCCAATTTCTTGTTCCAAACTTGGTTTTAATAGTGGAGAATACAGATTTATTGTTGAATCTAAAAATGAATTCATCACCCAATCTTTGAACTTTGGCAATTGTATCACCAAAGAAAAGGTACTATTTTGATGATTGATTACTATCTAAAATTTTCCATTAGAAGCTCTATTATCTTTACCCATGACCCTCTTGGAATCAGAAATTACCTTTTCATGCTTTAAATTTGTAGCCAAAACCTGATGATTTCTTTGCACAATCTTCCCTTGATATTCTTGCACATTTTGATTACACGTAGGAGACTTGTGAGAGGGAAACCTATTCTGATGATTCATATCTTGTGGCGATTTCTTCAAATTTTGTTCTTGCTTTGAAGATGTGAGGTCAATTTTACAAGAACTAACAGAGTGCCCTATGGAATGGCACTGTGTGCGGGTCATTTCTAGAGATTCAAAATTAATTTGTTGCAACCATACCCCAAACTTAGAATTTAACTGGATAATCCCTGGTAAATCTTTGCTTGTGTCAACCAAAACACAATTACTATTAGGACCCAAAGGGTTTTCAAAGAAAGATAAATCATGCCAAAGAAAAATTCCAATATGATTTGCTATTATTTCTATTAAGTTCAATTCTATGTACTCAAGCAGAAGAGCAGGAAGTTGAAACCAAAAGGGAACATATCTAAAGGAAAATTCTTCAACTTTAAAATTTGGTGACCAAGACTGCATGCACAATCCAGACTCTTGGAAGACCTAGGATTTAATCTTAAACACGGATTCCTTATGCATCTTATTATTAAAGATTACGATAAAAATTCCTTTATCTTGATTTAAATAAAAGATATGTTGTACCCCTTCCCAATCATCATAAACTAAATCTTTTAGCTCATCTAATGGAAGAAGAAGGTTCCAAAACTTACATATTAGGGCTTTCTCCCTATGATCTTTAATTTGGTCTTGAAACATGTGGTCAAGGAATGTAATCTTGATTGGCTCCCGACCATTTGAAGAAATGCCCTTATTTTCCTCCTTAGCTTTCTCTGAATTTTTACATCTTCCTCAACCCTATCTTTATGCTTCCAAAATTGCTTCTTTGCCTTTTCCAGATTCTTCTTTTTGGATTTCTTTCGATTTGAACCTCTTCTTTTGTTTTGTGAACCCTCAATAGGCTGAGAGAAGGAAAGCCCTTGCATTTTGATGAAATTTTCCTTTCGCCCCTACTTTTTTGTATTAACAAGGATGCCCTTATTCCCCATCTTTTCCGTATATTTTCATACCCCTTCAATCTATGAGGTTTCATGATGAGCATCAGGAATTTTTCTTGGTTGGTTGTGTTCATTCTCTAGCTGACTTGCCTTTTTCCTCCTATCATCGGGATCATTAGAACTTTCATTCCCCATATTTTCACTAGATTTGTGCACCCTTTCGACCTGCAAGGCCTCATGGTGAACATCAAGAGCTTTACTTGATCAGATGCATTCATTCTCTAGCTGATTTTCCTGATTCCTCCTCTCAGCCAGCACATTACAACCCTTTTTGTTTCTCTTGGATTGAAGGGACTACCATGGATTTCTTGCCGCTTTGTTTTATGATCCTCATGAGATTCAAATCTATTTTTCATATATTTTTTGTCTTTTTCATAATATTTATAAAAGCAATCGAAGAAGTTGGATCCATTGTTAACATTTCTTCTTGGTTGTGAGATATGATCCTTCTTATGTATAGGTCCGTCATCTTCCTAGATATCGAATCTTGGCTGTTTCCTTTTGTTCAAGTGTCTAATAGGAAGAAACGACCTCCAATTAGGTTTTGCAAACCTATATCTTATAGGTTGCGAAATATTCCTTGCATGTTCTTTTCCTAGGTTGCCAGTGGGACCATAGCTATGATTCAATCTCATGTCATCACCACGGGGACCACGAAGGTCTGCAAATCTAAAAAAAATTGGAACATGACCATTGCTCTGTCGTTTTCACCATAGTCATTGCTCTGCCATATTTATTTTTGTTTTCTTCGCTTAAATACAATATTACAGAATTCAAAATTTGGAACAATCATTTTCCTATATTTTTTAGTAAACTTTCAGCTTTCCTAGGTTAAACATTACATCATTTAGTGTCATATCACAAGTCCTTGAAATATTTTCTTAAACATCTAAAAATTTGAAGACCAAAAAAAAAATTAAAAGTTAAGTCTAGTGCCATCATTTTGAAAATCATCAAAACCTCATTTTTACAAACTACCCCCATCAATAAAAGTAGGTTTTCAACTCATAAGTCTAGTTGTAAATCATTATTTTTATAAAACCACTATCATCACTTGAGGTTTAGGATTTTCACTTGGTTACATTAGTCCCAATCTAAAAAATTTATCAAAGTAATCTCCTTTTAGGATCACAAGTTGAAATATCTAAGGTCTTTTGCATTTACAAAAATATCATCAAAAATCCAAAAAACATAGAGTAGCTTCATATAGTTTTTGCATTCATCCTAAAAATGTTTAAAATCAAAACAATCAAAAAATTCATAAAATCCAAAAAAACATTTGAAAAATCATAATCTAACCAAACTCTACCAGCTTATCCATCCAAACCATCCCATTATGCATCCTAATCCAAGCTTACAACCATATATTCATTTTACCTTGATCTTCTTCATAGTCAAGTTGAATACCAATCAATCCTTAGTAACCAATCCATCAATCCTTAATACCAATCACCCACAGTCCTGAGTCAGCCACTCATCTACCCCTCTTACCAACAATCCATAAGCTCTAGTCATCCATCCATCTACCCTCAATATCAAGAATGAGTTAACATAATCCATATCATTAATCACCAACAAACATCCATTAGTCTTCCTTATCCTAACCTTGACAAGGGAAATCAATCTTCCATCCAAAGTCTTCCTAAACACCAAACTATATCATAGAGACCTATTATTATATCCTTCATCTCCTCTTGTGGTCCTTAATTTACTAACCCATTGTCATACACTCCATGCCAATCCATAAAACCATACAATAAAACATCATTTTTTGATAATCTCTTAGGAAGTATAGCAAGGAATGCTCAACTTTGACATGAAAAAAAGTAGGTAATCCTATCATATGGCTAATCCTACATCATCCAACTCTCTTCCACCATCATTCCCTTTATCACCTATCAAGCTAACTCAAGATATTTCTCTCCAAGATCCCAACCCATCTAATAATAATCACATCAGCAATATCTATAGGTCACATGATGAGAAATTAGACATGTATCAAGATAATTTTCCCAAGCAAGATCAAAACCAGTTACCTATGTCTAGCAATGGCCATAACATGTCCACCTCATTTGACTTCATGATAGGAAATCTTGAAGAAGCATTCCCACAAGAAGTCTCCATCTCTCCTTCCATTCCTTCATCATTAGAACCTTTCAAACCATCTTGGTGGAACAATGATGACTTTTGTGAGTACCATCAAAATAAAGGGCATAAAACTTCAAACTATTTTAAGCTTAAAAATGCCATCCAGGATCTAATTGAATAGAGAGTGGTGGAAAATTATAACCATCTGGGGTCCTCTAACATATATCATACCATCTTTAAGGATCCTTTACAAACCCATGGGTCAAGAAAAGCCTCCAAGTGGCCTTGGGGTTTATCTTTGACACATACTACTAAAAATCACAACTAAAAACATACATGCATTGTTTTCTATATTTTCATAACTTCTTGAAATCTAAAATCTAAAAACTAATCAAGACTAGGGTTTATTAGAGATCTAATTTTTGACAAAACTTGTGCATCGCATTTTTTATCCTATGTTCCACAACTGTGTATCCGCACCCCAGAAATAATACGATGCATCTGTTAGCTACTACAATACATTTTTCTGTTGAAAAGCTACATCTATTTGTCTGCAATGCATGTGTTGAATTTTGTACCGTATCTGTAGTCAGAAGTATCAAAATTTAGAAACCCACCTTAACAAAAAAATAGCAACACATCTGTGTCAAACATAATCATTAGGTTCTACAACGCATCTATTGTAGACTGCACTGCAGTCATTATCTTTTGCACCGTAGTTGACATCTTCTACACCACATTTGTAGTTTTCTCTATTGAATCTATCTAATAGATAAAATAGAGTCTACTTTTAGAGGATGCATAAACTTGATCTTATTTAAATAGAATTCAAAAATTGGAACAGTCATTTTCTTGCATTTTTCAGTAAACTTTCAGCTTTCCTCGGTTAAACATTACATCATTTAGTGTCATATCACAAGTCCTTGAAATCTTGTCTTGAACATCTAAAAATTTGAAAACCAAAACAAATTTAGAAGTCAAGTCTAGTGTCATCATTCTAAAAAAATTCAAAACCTCATTTTTACAAACTACCCCCATAAAAAAAAGTAGGTTTTTCAACTCATAAGTCTAGTTGAAATCAACTTTTTTATCAAACCACCATCATCACTTGAGGTTTAGGATTTTCACTTGGTTACGTTAGTCCAAATACAAAAAAAAATTCAAAGTAATCTCCTTTTAGGGTTCCCTAATGGATTGGTGCTATGTTGTGGGGGTTGATTAAACCCAAATGTGGATGTTGAACCAAGATTGTTTGGTTGTTATGCTGGTGGGGGATTATTTTGACTTGGTCCAAAAAAGATCTAGTCCTTGTTGAAGGTGTTTTTAGTTTATGTGAAGTGGACATTGGGCCCACTTGTGGTCTTGAATATGAAGGATTGGACTTTTTTATTTTATTCAACATGTTTAGATGGGTGGATTGTTGAGCTACAATCATAGTGTGGGTTGGTACAATAGTTGTAGAAGTGTAGCCAAATGGATTTTCCTTTGTTTTGGTGAATGTAGTCAGTGGTGGAATATTCACAATTGACGCAAAATGTGTTGTTTGAGCAAGTGGCATGCTTGTGTTCAATTGTGATGAGGATGGTGTTGTAGTAGGTGTCGATGTTGGAGGTCAATTTACGACTCCTAATTCTGATGATACAGTATTCAAATTTTCCCCTATGATGGTTGATATATCAAAGTTAGGTGGTAGCCTAGCTCCATTTTGTGCAAGTTGCATGAAGTATTTGTTAGGGTCTACCGACACTATTTCATCAATGATTCTCAAGATACTAGGATCTTGTGACACATTTTCGATTTCCTCAAGTGT
Source organism: Sequoiadendron giganteum (assembly GCA_007115665.2). Taxonomy (NCBI): domain Eukaryota; kingdom Viridiplantae; phylum Streptophyta; class Pinopsida; order Cupressales; family Cupressaceae; genus Sequoiadendron; species Sequoiadendron giganteum. Next base: position 433,300,036 of record CM021104.1, read on the forward strand.
GAGTCTTTTTCTACCTCATTCAAAGTTTAATTCTCAAATGGGGGTAGATTTTATGAATTTGTGTGATCACTAGGATTTTCACCAAAGTTCATTTCACTTTTTGGGTTGTACATAGGATTAGATGATGAGTCCATCTCTTTTTGTTTTACTTGTGATCATGTAACAACCATAAAAAGGGATGGTTTTTTCAATTTTTGTTTTCTTGGATTTTCAATTTTTTTGGTATTTTAATGTTTTGGTATGGATGCAAACTAGAATGAATCTATTCTATGTTTTTTGTATTTTGTGATACAATTTTGTAGATGCAAAAAGACCTTAGATATCTTACTTTATGATCCTAGAATAAGATTACTTTGATGAGTTTTTCGGATCGGGACTAATGTAACCAAGTGAAAATCCTAAACCTCAAGTGATGATGGTGGTTTGATAAAAAAATTCGATTTACAACTAGACTTATGAGTTGAAAAACCTACTTTTGTTCATGGGGATAGTTTGTAAAAATGAGGCTTTGATGATTTTTAGAATGATGACCCTAGACTTGACTTCTAAATTTGTTTTGGTTTGTAGATTTCAAGATGTTCAAGTTGAATTTTCAAGGACTTTTATGATATGATGCTAAATGATGTGATGTTTAACCTAAGAAAGCTGAAATTTTACTAAAAATTATAGGAAATTACTATTCTTTTTAAATTCTATGTAAATAAGATCAGGTTTATGCACCCTCTAAAATTATCTATTTTATTTGGTAGATAGATGAGATAGAGAAAACTACATATACGGTGTAGAAGATAACGAATGTGGTGTAACCTGCAACAAATGTGTTACAGAACTTGACGATTGTGTTTGACACAAATGCATTTTTTTTTCTAAGGTGGTTTTTTGACTTTTTGATAGACTTCTTACCACAGATGCGATGCAAAATGCAACAAATATGTTGCAGACAAGGAGATGTGTCTTTTCATTGGACAAAAAGTTGCAATAGCTAACGGATGTGTCACACTAGTTCTATAGTGCAAATACACAATTGTGGTGTACAGGCTAACAAATGCGATGTATAGGTTTTATCAAAAATCAAATCTCTAAGGAACCCTAGTCTTGATTATTTTTCATATTTTAGATTTTAAATATGTGGAACATAGAAAAGAGTGTATGTATGTTTTTAGTTGTGATTTTTAATAGTAGGTGACAAAGATAAGGTCCTAACGCCAATTGGATTTACTTGGTAATAACAAGACTCAAAAGCACATTCACAACTTAATTAGTAGTAGAGCGGATTTGTAATATTTAATTAGGCCCACCTCCCATTAAAGGGGTAAATACTCAGAAAGATTGGGTAGTGAAACAATTGGGAGGATTCTTTCAAAAAAAAAATTATACGAAGGCAAATAGTAGGTGTCCAATGACATAGGGTCGTCAATAGATTTCATGGCCACACCTTCTTTCTCTTCTTGAGAGGCTATTGCTAGCAACCCAAAAAGACTCTATCTTGAGCTAAGAGAGGACATGGTGAGTAACTTTAGGGTACGATATGCATCCTTTGCACCACTTTATAAGATTATGTTCAGATTGGACTTTAAGGACTCTACAACAAGGGTTCTTAGTGGGTGAAAATCCATGAACACTACCGACTACTTACATATCTCCTCGTGATCCTAAATTACCCTAGACCACTAGCAAAATTCTAGTATGCTACATGTGTGGATTGAACTACAGCTTTCACTTTCATCCAATTTCTATAGTGTAGTAGAAAATGTCACTTGAGGTCGATCCCTTGGGTTCTCAATAAAGATGTGTCCCAAGGCAGGCCCCCTACTTTAAAAAGAAGGGAAATATTCAAATGTGTTAATTTTTCATCACCCAGGATCGCACAAGGTGCGCAAAGGGAGGATACTTTAAACAACACACTTTCAGTGGACTGACTCACATGTGTGCAAACATATCAGATATAGTATACACTTGTTCGTTTTAAGTACACTAATGTAAATGTGCAATTTGTATGTTAATTTTATAGCACCAAAATGAAGTGTTTCATGTTCAGTCAGAATTGTTCATTTAAAACCCAAACAATGATGAAAGTTGTGGATATATTTTAAGCACCAAATGAATGTTTGAAACAAGATTATTTTCAGTGCACCATATTTATTATTCAAGATAGATTTATTTTAAAGCACTAAAATTAAGTGTTCAAAACTTTAGAAATCACAGACATATGCCTTATAGAAAATGGATTAGTATTCTAGATTAAATCCTTTTCCCAAACAATCACCAACCTGAAAAGATATGTCAGTGGTTTCAAATATTGGGTCTTCTACAAACAAAGGAAAAGCTGCACCAATTTCATTAGTGGCCAAAAAACATAGATCGAATGCATTTGTTTCAAAATAAACATCCAATGCTTGTATAACCGTTGATTAAACAATTATAACAGAGATTTAAAACAATAATAACTTTCTCAAATCTCAATAAAATTTAAGACTGTAAATGGTCTAGAAAGCTAAGACTAAGATACAAAAAACCCAAAAACCATTTTGTAAAATTTTGCATATAAAATTTGTTAAAGATGAAAGAATAGCATGGATTTTAAGAGATCAATAGCAAAATTAAAATCATGATAAATTTCTCAATTCTTAATAAAATTTAAAATCATAAAATGATCTGGAAATCTAAGACTGAGATTTAAAAAATCTATAAACTTTTTTGTAAAATTATGTGTGTCAAATTTGTTATAGTTGAAAGAACATCATAGATTTTAAGTGAGTTTCTATACTGTAACCTGCAAAATTCCTTAAAAACACTTAGAAGATTAGAATGTTCAGGTCAAGTTCACCATAATGTAACTTAAAAAATTTGGCATTGGTCTTAATGGAGATAAAGAATTAAATCAGTTAACCACAAATCTGCAATTCAATACCTAAATGCATTCCAAATCAATCAATAGAAAACAAGAAACATAAATGAAATCAAAATTGATTAAACAATATAGTCTACCTTCACCATGTTGTCTTGGATTACTTCCATTGTCCTCCTTTTCTTTTATTTGCTCTCGGATTTTAGTATGTTCTTGTTCACTTCAAGCTCTAAAGTGTGAAAGAGATCAATGATGAAAAAATCCAAATTTCATGGCTAGTCTTCAAAGATATGTGAGGGTTGCTTTTATAGAAATTACTGATTTAAATAGATGATCAGGATTAAAAGGTGGATGATCAAGATCAAGGGTTGAGGATTTATGAGAGGAATTGATTAGAGAGTTAACTAATTGCAACTGGCTACAAGATTTCAGTTAATTGATTGCATGAGAAATTGATTGAAGAGTTAAGAGATTTGATTGCTACATTAACTCTCATTGAGTGGGAGTGAACTAGTTTGATTGATCAGTGAAGTGGAATTGTTTATCCAGTCGACTGGAAGAGACTGGTCATTAGGAACAAGGTGGAAATGCATGAGATAATAATTAATTATTAGAGGAATGTGCAAGATTAAATTTATTAAATAAATAAAATAAATTATTTTATTTATTTTGGAAGAAGATAATATTTGAGAAATAAGTTAAATAATTAAAAACAATTATTTAATTTAGGAAGTGATAACTTGCATGAGTATTTAATAATTATACAAGATTGAAATAATTAATTAAATTAAATTAATGATTTTATTTATTTTTAAAAGAAGATAATGTTGGTCCGTTAAGGGGCCTAGTTGGGTTAAACCAACTACTTAGGAATCACTAAAGGTTGCTTGGGAAAATCCAATGGAAGGTTGGTGGAAGGTCAATTTTGATGGTGCATCCAAAGGGAACCCTAGACCATCGGGTGCAGGGTTCATTGCATGAGATTGGAAAGGGAATGTAGTAGCTTTGGGAGCGAAGAAGTTGGAGGAAGGAACTAATAATGTAGCTAAAGCTTCAATAGCATTAGCAGCCATTAAACTTAGCAAAAATTGGGTGCTTTGAAAATTCACCTCGAAGGGTACTCACTCATCATCATCCAAGTAGTAATGAAGGGAAGTATTGATGCATGGCACCTTCAAAATCTAATTGCAAAAATTAGGGAGGAATTAACTTTGTAAAACCATTTTCTTGTGAGTCATATAAGAAGGTCAGGGAATGGAGAAGTTGAGACTCTTTCAAAGTGGGCTCTAACATTTAGTGAGATTGGTGAATTAAGAATCGAAGATTTTAGGCATGTGATTTTAGTGGATTGAATAAGCACAAGTTGGCAAGGACGCTGCGATAAATGAGAATGAATGTTGGTAGTTTGAAGTAGTTGAAATGAATGGAGAAGTGTTGTGAAGGGTGGCGGTGGCAAACCTAGTACGAGCAGCATTTATTACTAAATGTGCAGCTTTCAATACATTAAAGTCCTTTGGCCCTCGATTCAGATGACATTTTTTATGAGTAGAAAGAAGGCTCTGTAAAGTGGGATTTTGATGGCAGAGCTGTAGAAAAATTGCTTCAATGGAGGAAAACTTTACCCTTCTATCCAAGAGACAATTGAACCCATTTTATGGGGATGCGACGGAGAAAAGACTAATGGGCATGTTCATGTTTAATGATGATAGGCTGGTGCAAAGTGTGAAGATGATTTTGGGTAGATCCTTTAGAAATTTGAGGCATAGATACAAGATGAATATGGATGTGTATTCTCTGATAATGGCATGGGGATTGGACTTAGGGGAAACAGAGGTCACAGTAAGAAGAGTGATGGAGAAGATTGTACATAGAGTTTTTCTGGACGGGATGGAAACAATACTGGAATGGGCGGGTGTGAAGGCGAGTCGTGAGGCATAGTGTTAGGCTTATGATCCTGCTGCTACGCATCAACTTTGGTTATATTCTCACTATGTGTACCCAAAGCCCTTTTAAGGTCCCAAAGGTAGACAAGATGGTGTGAAGGTGAGTCGTGAGGCGTAGTGTTAGGCTTATGATCCCAGTGCTATGCATCAACTTTGGTTTGATTATCACTATGTTTACTCAAATCCCTTTTGCTAATAGTGGCATGGTGTGATGGTTATGTTCTATTATTGTTCTATCTATTAAGGTCCAAACCTCTTTAGGGTGTTATTGTTGAGTGTTTATGTTAGGGATGAGGTCCCATGTTTGTGATCTCATTGGTTCATAAATTCGGATCAAAAGCACTTACCCCTCTTTAAAAAAAAATTAATCAAGAAGATAAATTGTATTTATTTAATTAGTCAGGAAGATTAATTAAAATTAATTAATTAAATAACATAAAGTCACGTAATTAATAGTGGAAATGTGATTTTAACTCTAGAAGTGGAGTCGTTGGTAGCTATGGGAGCTAGGGTTTCAGCAAGCCTGGGCAAGAACGTGGGATGCCCACCAAACTACAAGGTCTCTGAGGCACGGATTGGATTTAATGGGAAGAAGACAACACTACTAGGTGAAATGGGTAGGCAGGGGGTGGAATGCCATGGTTCCATCTTTAGGAAGAGAGACGGCGACGGAAGATTAGGCATGGCTGCTAATGCCCACGCAGGGCCTCACCCCAAGGCAATGGGCAAGACAGGGAAGACTATGGCGTCAATTTCTCTGCAAGATGAGCTTGAAGATGAGGTAATGCACAACGTTAAATATTTTCAGAACTAGGATTGATTGGACACTTCAAGGGTCTATGGCCACATTTGTGTGATCTCCATAAATGGATATTCAAACACTGGGAACCCATTGTGGAAGATTGCATTCAAATCTATCCAGTAGCTAGAGGTTTCTTCATTGTTGATTTTGAAACTGTGAAGGACAGAAATAAATTTTTGTGTGATTATTTTTGGAGTTGGGAGGAAAAACTTGCACTGTCTTTAAAGCCATGGCATCTGACTTTTAATCCTATAATAGAGACCTTTGATAAAGTTCCTTTGTGGGTGAGACTTCTAAAATTTCCCTTGCATTTCTGGTTCGAGTCTTGTTTGGAGGTGATAGGAAACTCCCTAGGGAATTTTTTGATGACTGATAATGACTCCTCAAATCTCATGCATTCCACTTATGCCTAGATTCTGGTGAAGATGGAGGATGCAAAGACTCTTCTAGAAGAGATTACAATCAACACTTCCAAAGGATGTTGGGTGTAGCCCTTGGACTATGAAGGGGTTCCATTCCATTGCAGAAGATGCTTCCAAACTAGGCATCTTATTGCACAATGTGCAAAGCCTAGATTGCCCAAACCAGCTACTTGGTGGCAAGATGTGTCACACTTGCATTATGCAGTGGAAAAATAGGGTGAGAAGAAGGAAGATAAGGGCAAGAGTTACTCTCAGGCTATGAGTAAATCGGAGCCACATCAGTTAATTAGGGCTTTAGATCAGCTGGGGGGATGAGTCATGCAGAGGTGCCCACCTCGAGCCGGGCTAATGTGGTGAGAGCGGATGAAGTTGTGGTTGTACAAAACCACTATGGAGCTAAAATTGTGGAGTGCAGGGATAAATATGGGTTGGCGAGGGTCCAAGAATAGGGGGAGGGGATTGTCACTTCAAAGGGTCAGTATGGACAATTAGAGGGTAGAAAACATGGAGAGGATTGGACACAGCATGAATCATCAAAGGAATGGCAGAAGGAGGCTGCAAGGATGGAGGAGGGATGGCTTGTTGTGAAGGGGAAGAGAGATAAAAAGGGAAAGAAGGAAACCTTTGACATGGTCCTCCGATCACAAACTAAGGGAAGTATCAAAGGCAAAGGACACACTTGAACTACTAGATGCCAGTGTTGAGGGGTTTGCGATTTGTTGGTTTGAGTATTGGTCTTGTTGTTGTTGTCATTTTCTGGGGAGATGGTGCCCCTTGTTATCATCCTTGTTTTGGGGTAGGTTAAATCTCGGGCTAATATCAATAAAACAAAATCCTATTATCGATCAAAAAAAATAGTGGAAATATGATTTTAGAAAATAGTTAGATAATTGAACATTATTAATCATTAGGGAAAGATGAATATTAGTGATAAAATTCCAATTTGCGGGCTAGGACAATTTCAGGTATCTACATTTTGCCCCTCTTTGATACAATGCATTTTTATAGCATTTTGTCAAAGAAAATCCAAAAATTCATGCTCAAGAGTTGCCTTGGTATGCCCTGGTGATGGCAAGATAGCACGGTACCCCCTCAAGAAATTTGGTGAAAATTTCAAAAAATAAGCCAAATTTACCAAGTCGATGTTATGTGTGTAGGTACGAGGACCGATAGGAGAAATGTTATCTAGAAGAAAAGGTTAGTGAGAAGTGAAGAATAGTTAAATGGATTGTTCATCCAAATCAAAATTGATGTAATTGTATAGTGGAAAATGTCCCAAGCCTGCAAGCAACATTTTATCACTAATTCGCCTTCTTACTTGCATAATTAAATAATTTTATTTATTTAATTATTTCCTAAAGTCATATTCTTCTATTAATTAATTGTTTAATTAATTCACTTTATCTTTATTCATTTTTTGACTAATTTGAATAAATATCAATTTTATTTAAATTATGTCATTAATTATCTCTTTTCCCTCTATAATTAAATAAATTCCTATTTATTTAATTATTTTATTTCCATTTTCCTCTATAATTAAATAATTATTTCAATTATTTAATTATTCATTATCTTTTCCCTTCCATAATTAAATAAATCCTATTTATTTAATTATTTATCATTTTATTATCTCCATAATTAAATAATTATTTTAATTATTTACCATTTCCCTCCACCTATTATTAAATAATTATTTTTAATTATTTAATATTTCACACTCCACCCTTTGATAATTAAATAATTATTTTTAATTATTTAATTATTCATTTTCCTCTTCTAAATTAAATAATTGTTATTATTATTTAATTTATTTCTTCTTAGCTAAGCCCTAAATCTCAACTAGTTTCATGAGTTTTGGTCCATCTATATCTCTTTTCCTCTCAATTAACCTCGTCCATTGATCATGTTACCTCATCTTTCAATCCTCACCCTTCATGTGAATCGGGATTTCTATAAAATAAATTCATTGAACCTTCATTCCAACCTTAACCACAATCTTTGAAGTTTCGTTCTCTTGAGATCTAGCCATCTTGCATCAATATCAATCTTATCCTATATCTTGTATACTACAAATCTAAGAACAAACAAAGCAAACTGGTGAAGAGCAATGGAGATGAATCGACTATGGTATACAGATTGAGTATTATTGCTTTATTATTTGGATTTATATAATCATTTTTGCTTCATTGTTGGATTAGGGTCTTCATTAGCTTGAATTAGGTAGTTTTGTGGTTGCTATCATTGATTCATGCTCTTTCCTGAATTCCACCCCGATCTACATTTGGTAAACCCAACGTGAACTAACCGAATTTTTCAAAAAAAATGAAAAGAATTGATTTTCAGGAGTGCAATGTAATTGTTCTATGTAGCACCACATCTAAGCCTTCAAACTCCATAATCGTCATACGACTTAACATATGCGAGGTCTGTTACACCGTATTTGTCACCCAGAATGACACATATAACTATTATCTTGCAAAAATTAAAATCATTCGATCATTGTTGTTTTAGATCATTTTATTGGTTGTTGGTTATTATTTTGACATCCTAAAAATCTACTTACATCATTTCCAACATTATATTTCTTATTTCTTATCATATATTTGTTTTTTTGAAGCTACAATTTCATGTGTCGCAATCGTTGATTTTTGCACCGCAATCACTATTTCATACACTGCAATCACTATTTTGTAAGTTGCATCTATTGAATCCTACGATTGCATTATTGCAACGCATCTGAGCCTTTGTGTACCACATATGACTATCATAGAAAAAAGAGGGTATAAATCTGAGATTTTCATTTTCTATATTTTGCATTCATTAGGGCAAAGGTTTTTGGTTATTGATATCTAATTGCCAACTTGTGGCAATTTTGGGGAGAAAATCTTTTGATCTAAACTACTAATCCAATTTCTCGTAGGGTTCTATTATTTGTTTGTGATTTCTAAATTAGGAACATTTGGAATTGGTGCTTAAAAAGAACAAGTGTCTTATGTGTTTTATGCACTTGCACGCATGTGTTATTATTGAAGGCATGTTTAGCTAAAGTATCCTCTCCCCTTGCACTACATGTGATTCTTGGGTGGTGAGAAATAGTGACACAACATACTCTTAATTATCCTCTCCCCTTGCACTACGTGTGATTCTTGGGTGATGAGAAAGAGCATTGCACAAGCCTTCCATTTTTCTTTTTGAATAGGGTGGGCCTTCCAATGGAGTTTCACCCCTAGGAATGACCCCCAATGTATATACCTCTAGTATGCTATATAAAAGTGCAAAAACCAAAAGGTGAGCATAATCCATTTGAGACCTAGGGGGTGGGCCTTCCAATCTTGAGTGATTCCATACGAGGGTTAGATACTTTAGTCCTCCATCGCTACTAGGCCATGGTGTTCTTTGAAGCTCACACGAGAGTAAGAACCATTATTTTAGAAGCATGAGAATTATTTTGGTCATCTACTATTATTGGTACATCATGATAGTATCATCATGATAAGTTACTTACCACATCTGGTGCTTGGTTGAGGTGGCATAGTTCCTTGTTTAGATTTCATCCTTTCAAGGTGAGAGGTGTCAAGGTGGTACATGACCTTGGCCTACTCTAGCTTCACCCACTCCTCGTACTCGGATTTAATATCACTCGAAAGGGTGAGGTAAGCCCACTTTAGTAGATAACCCTATTACTACTAGCTAGGTTGTGCTTTCTTATATTATTTGTGAACTAAGGTCTAGCAAGTTTTGTGGAAGAAAAATTTGCAAAATACTTACCTACCATAAAGTTAAAGAGTCAAAATTAGTCAAATCTATTTTTCAAGTGTTTTATGTTCTTTATGATCAAATCTGGAAATTTCCAAAAAATAGAAAACCACTTAGGAAACATCAATTTTAGGCCAAAAATAAGAAGACTACAATCGTCAGACAATACACCGTAATTGTCAGTTAAAATGCCACATTTTTTAGAAACCCTGGGAAGCTAGAAACCTACATTTTTTTGTGCACTATGATTGACCTGTCCTACACCATAATTGATTGGAACTATATTGCATCTATGGCTTGAAATACCACATCTATCAAAATCAAAAAAAATGGGAAATATTTGTACATCCAACTTTTAGTTTCCTTACAAACAATGATTGTGCATTCATATTTGAGACTTGTTTAGGTTTAGTTAGTCCATTCATTACATTTCATCACTTACCTTAGGTTAGCTTTAATAGTTCTAGCTTGTATACATCACATTCTACCTCATCCCATCATCATCTTTGAGTCTTAAGATTAGGAGGCTTATCACACTATTGAGTAGACGATAGTCTCATATTTAGGTGTCTTGACCTTATCATATTTCATTTATCTTATCCTTAGGTTGGGTCTACAGCTCATGTGTCTAGTTTAGGCTCACCTTTTATCCAATCACCATCATCATCATCTTGGTTCTCAACCTCTTGATTTATTGACATTTAGAGCTATTACTTTGGTTCATCATAGTTTTCTTAGCATCCCCTTTTTAAGGTTCAAAATTACATATCCAAATCCAAGCATAGTTTTAGTCTTAGTCCCATTTTCATCTTGCATTCCCAAAGCATAGGCATGCAGTCATAATCTCATTGTCACTTTACATACCAAACATAGCCATACCTGCATTCCCATCTTGCATTCTTATATTCCAAAAATTTCAAAAACATAGCATAGTGTCATTTTCATCTTTTATTTTCTTAGTTTGCATCTTCATCCCTAGTTTCATTCATTCCAAAAAAGTCTCAAAATCTAAAGGTCACAAATCTTATATGGTCGTCACTAGGTCACAAAGGAAATGAAGACATGGATTCCTCATTTGACCCCAATTTTAATCCAACTAGAACCCTGAACTTTGGGTCATCTTCAAATCAACCTCATACATCATAAGATGAAATTCCAAACCCATATTTCGATCTTACGTTGAATGAGGTTAACCAAATTCTAACCCTCAAAGAGATTGAACAAGTTTTCCAAGATCCTAAGATAGTGTGTATCATAGAAGAGATGGTCAAAGTGGATCCTAATAAATACTTTTTATCACTTTCTCAAAATGGTGCCAAGCTTCCCTTTGGTTTTGACACTTCCACAATTGTAGAGGGAAAAACACAAACACAAACTCAAGGTCAAGGTCATAACATATTTTCACAAGGTCATCCTTCCTCACAACAAATGCACAGTAGTATGCCTCTTGGGGGAACTACACATATTCCCCCTACTCCAACGTTTGGGACCAAAAGAACACATGCAACATCTCAAGGACCAAGTCTCACATTTTCCAATCCATTTGCTTCATCCTCTAGCACCATGGGTATGACTTTTTCAAATCCATTTTCCATGTCATCTACCCAAAACACTACACCATCAACCAATACAAACACAAATCTAAATCCAAACCCACAAGCAAGACAAGAAGGATTCATATTAACACACCAATATTGAAAACCCAAACAACCAACACTACACCAAATACAAACATGTATTTTGGATTAAACCTTAACACCAACCAACCTCCATCACAACATGTCAACCCAAACCTCAACTTCATACCACGACACCAACACACCAATAAAAGTCCACCACAAAACCATACCAATACTAATACCAACATCATGTTTACATCGCACTTTCAACAAGGAAATCAAAATCCTTCCCAACAAAACATCAACCCAAATCTGACATTTACATCCAACTTCCAAAACCAAATTTTTTTACCATACAACTACCTCAACACACTTAACACTAACACCAACCCTCTCATGCAAAGTCAACCAAATATGCCATTGTCACCCATGAAAACTTTGGTGCAACAAATGGAAAACATGCAAGTGAGTGGGACACAGAAAACATACTCAATGGAATAACTATGTCCTTAGTCCTTTGATTGAAGCATATACATGCCACCTTTCGCTCCACATTTCAATGTGCCAAACTTCAACAAATATAAAGGGAAATGAAATCAAGTAGAAAATGTGAGAGAGTTTAATACTTCTTGTATGGACATTTTTTTTGAGCCTACTAACTTAATGAGATTATTCCCATCTAGCCTTTCGAGGCAAGCTCTAAAGTGGTTCGCACACTTACCTCCTGGGATAAGAACATGGAATGAACTAGCTGACAATTTTATCATACACTTCACCTATAACATTGAAAGTGACATGACCCTTGTGAAACTATGCATAACCAAACAAAAATAAGGGAAGTCACTTACTTTATTCTTTCAAATATGGTGAAGTATGGCTAGCAAATTTCCTTGTCACATGTCTGATAAATAGTTGGTCCCTATATTTGTGGAAAACCTCAATATGGAATTAATGCACCAATTTCAAATTTATTGTTGCAACACATTTGAGGGTGTTATTGAAAAGGGAGTCTCCATTGAGAAAGTTCTTGTTGCAAAATGATTGGTTAAAGTTTTCAAAGAAAACCAAAATAATCCCAATGACAAAGGAAAATTTTGGTCTAGAAATAAAAATATAACCAATGATTGGGTAGTTGATGCTAAAGTGATTAACAAGGTTCACCCCACCATTCATCTCAAAGGTCCTTCCACACAAAATAATCCAACACCAAGTCATGAACAAACTACAAACGCAGTCTAAAACAATCAACCATGTAGAGGTCCTCCACAAGAAAGCATGCCTAAACGAACATATACACCCTTGGGGGAACCCATTGAATCAGTCTTGAAGAAACTATCGCAATCAAATTTCATTCAACTACTAGATGTCAAACCCTATGAACCAAAAAAAACTAAACCAACTTGGTAGAATGATAATGACATTTGTGAGTACCATCGAACAAAGGGACATGAAACATCATCATGTTGGGGACTTAAAGATATTATCCAAGACCTTATTGAACAAGGTGACATACCAGTTGACAATTCACAAGGAAAGACAAATTTTGACCACACTATTTTCAAGAACCCCTACAAGACCATGGAAAAGGAAAAACCTCTAGTATAGGGAACAATATAAACAACAACGCCAATTACACTAGCATCTCATATGAATATACCATCAATAAAATTCGAGCCTTTGATGACAATTTCTCTACCATTACTATCAAGAAAAATTATAAATGTGTTATGACCACCCGAAGAGCTAAAGTGACCTTGCAAGGGGCCACATCAAATCTGCAACCAAAAATTCAGTATAACCTCCTAGACCATCTAGGAAAAACTTTGGCGCAAATATCATTCTTGAGTTGCTTCACATATCCCCTGAGCATAAAGTCATTTTGGACAAAGATTTGCAAGAGACTTTCATTCCCACTGACCTAAATGTTAACCAATTTCAGTCCATGGTAGGATACTTAGCTACAACCCGTCATGTCACATTTTTTTAGTAATATCTTCTTGCAAAAAGACCAAATCATAATGACCCATTACACCTTGAGGTATACATTAATAAACACAAAACCAGAAAAGTCTTGGTAGATGGTGGAGTAGGTCTAAATATATGCACTTTAAAATTGGTCATAACATTGGGATTCTCCAAAGCTTGTATATACACATCTAATAAAATCATTATCAAGCTTATGATGATGTTGAGTATTCATCAAAAGTTATAATCACACTTCCCATAATGGTTGGGCCTACTATTCAAAATATGATATTCCAAGTCTTGGATATGAACCTACCATATAACCTTCTCCTTGTTCACCCATGGATTCATGTCATTAAGGTTGTCCCTTCCATGTACCATCAATGCCTTAAGTTTCCATACAATGGCATCGAAATTACTATATTAGGAAATCCTGACCCCTTCCAATATTGTAGCAGTTTGAAAGGGACCACTAAAAATCCCTCTTCACTAGCTAAATCATCCACTACACCTTCCAAACCTAAGGTCCAAATCCATGACACGAGATGTAGAGAATATAACTTCAAGAGCTTATTTTGCATTGGGAATTTGCCCAGATCACCAAAATCTTATGGGAAACCTCATCCTATTCAAAAGGAACCTAAGGTTGTCATTTGTAATCCTCCTACCACATTCACTAAGTGGTGTGAACTAAGCAAAGAGACTATAAGCGAGGATATTTCTACATGGATCTACAAGGATGAAGAAGAAAGCAAGTCCTCATAAATACTAGTAGAACAATATGGGAAAGGTTTCAAGATCATGAAACAACAAGGTTATGATGAACATAGTGGTCTTGGTTTGAACAAACATGGAATAATAGAACCTTTATTGCCTCCTAAGTTTCCAAAGAATACAGGGTTAGGGTATACACCACCAAAAGTGAGTCCTCCTCACACTAAGTTATCTTTGGGTGGAAATATTAATGCTTCTAATGAAATCGAGACATCTAAGGAATATCATACTGAAACAAATTCTAATGAATGGGAATGGGATTCCTACACCTCTAGTGAATATGACCTAGTTGAAACATTTCAAGAGCTTGACACATCCTCTTCTCAAACCAAACATATGAGTGGTTGTGCCTAGGTTGAAACCTTTTGGGATCCTAATGATACCTCTATTATTACCATATCCACTTATTCTTTGAGTTGTAATGATACCAATGGTGGCTTACCACCCCTCATTTACCCACAACTAATAGATTGGGATCAACAAGGACCTTCAAGATTGGACATATTCAAGAATGACGAAGCAATAGTTGAGTTCATAGGACTTTGAGAAGGAATGCCAAGTGGGGATCATAAGTTTGGATTTAGTATAGATCTTGACAATGCAGAATGCTTTAGGAAGTTTGCTCCACCTTCTAGTCACAAAAATGAAAAAGATAAAAAATAATAGGTCTTTAGGTGAAAACAAAAAGGCACCTTTAGACCATGGAAAAGTAAAAATAAAGGACATATCTAAGGGTGAAAACCTCCCTGAGGCACCCAAGGATGGAGGGTTGGACATGCTCCCCATAAACTAAGAGAGATCATCATTTCTTGTAGAAAAATCAGAAGAGGTCAATTTCGGTGCCAAGGACAGACCTAGAATCGTGCACTTTGTAGCATCCTTAATAGTCACAGAAAATACATAATTCATCAATTTCTTTTCAAAAAGACAAATCAATTTTTCTTGGTCATACACTGATATTCCTGGATTGGATCCTAAATTAGTCTTGAATCATTTTCCATTGTTTCCAATTTTGAAACTAGTTAAACAACAGTTGAGAAAGATGCACCCCAGATCGCACTTTTAGTGAAAGCAGAATTGAAGAAGTTGCTTGATGTTGGTTTCATTCATCCAATAGACTACACAGAGTGGATATCATATTTTGTACCCATAATGAAATCAATTGGTGGAATTAGAGTTTGTACAAGTTTCAAATACTTAAACAAGGCTTGTCCTAGAGATGATTTCACACTACCCAACATTGACATCATAGTAGACTTGACTGCAGGATATGAAATGCTATTACTCATGGATAGTTTTTCAAGATATAACTGAATCAGAACTACCCCTGAGGACCAACATAAAATAGCTTTCACTTGTTCTTGGGTTACTTATTGTTGGAACATTGTTCCATTTGGTCTTAAGAATGTTGGAGCAACATATCAAAGAGTTATGACAATAATTTTTCATGAATACATGCATACGTTCATGGAGGACTATGTTGATCATGTGACTTGTTAGAAAAATCATTATCAAAGGAAATTCACTTAGTAGTATTGGACAAGATTTTCAAACGGTTAGAAGAATACAAGGTCAGATTGAATCTAAAAAAGTGTCTTTGTGGTACAATCCAAAAAACTATTAGGATACATTGTCTCTCACAGAGGTATTGAAGTTAATCCTATGAAAGTAAAAGCCATCATGGATATGCCTCCACCAACAAGCATAAGCTAGTTGTGTACCCTACAAGGAAGGTTGCAGTCTATTCAAAGTTTCATAGCTCAGTTAGTGGATAAATGTCAACCATTTCAGCACTTTCTTCATAAGGGAGTGCCATTCATATGGACTGAACACTATCAAGAAGCATTCCAAAAAATCAAGGATTATATGTTATCTCCTCCAATTCTCATGCCTCCTATTGATGGTAGACACCTAATACTATACATATTGGCAACCTCATCAGAATTGGGAGCTTTGTTAGCACAAAATGATAGTGATGGAAAATAATGGGCTATCTACTATATCAGTTGAACACTTGTGGGGTATGAGCTTAATTATAGTCCTATTGAACAAGCGTGTCTTGTAGTTATATTTTCTACTCAAAAGCTTTGAAACTATATGTTAAATCATCGAATGAGACAAGTTGAAAAGATAGATCCATTAACATACCTACTCAACAAAGTAGCTCTAACAAGATGATTAGTAAAGTGGGTCATGATCTTGAGTGAATTTGATATAGAACATGTTGATTGTAAATCAATGAAAGGACAAGTGATATTTGATCAACTTGTTGATGCTCCAATAGCACCAGATCATCCATTGGTATTTGATTTTCCTGATGAATCCATCTTCACAATAAAGACCTATGCCACATGGAAATTATACTTTGATGGATCTTACACAAATCATGGTTCAAGAGTGGGTATCCTCTTCATCACACCATAAGGGGACGCAATACCTAAGTCATATAGAATAGTGTTTCCCTGCACTAATAAGATGGCCAAATATGAAGCATTGCTAACAAGACTTTGAATGGCTATCAAATGGAAAATCAAGAATCTTCAGGTCTATGGTGACTCCCAACTGGTTATCTGTCAGGTTAATGATGACTATGAAATAAAGGATGAAAATATCACACCCTACAAGAGAATGGTTGATAATTTCAAGTAGTATTTTGATGTCATTGTCGTCAGTCAGATTTCAAGAATTCAGAATAAAGTAGCTGATGCAATGGCCACCATAGGATCTCTCTTGGATATACCTAACAATGGGTCATAGTATGAGTTCTTGGTGGAACAACTGTTGATCCCTGCCTTCGATGTCCCTAAATTTGAGCTCATGTGTGAAATTGTTTGTCCTAATTCTCCTTAGTACAAAGACTTTTATAATTACCGACATGATCAAATTATCCCTCCTGACTTGTCCTCTAACAATGCAATACCTTCATCCAAGAAGCCTCTAAATATGTCATTATCAGTGATACCCTTTACTTCCATATCCTAGATAGCACCCTCCTTGTATGTCTTGATTCAGAGGAAGCACAAACATATTTACATGAAGTACACAATGATATATGTGGAGCTCACTCTACTGGTCTTATCCTAGCCAAAAAGATCATGCAAATGGGATAATATTGGCCTACTATGGAACGTGATGCTTATCACTTTGTTAAGAAATACCAACAATGTCAAATACATGGATATATTGTGCATGTGTCTGCCTAAGAGCTTCATCCAATTGTCACTATGGCCATTCTCTCAGTGGGGACTCGACCTCATGGGAAAGATCCACCCTACCTCTATCAATTGTCATAAATTCATCCTTACTACAGTTGAATACTTCACAAAATGGATCGAAGTCATTCCAATGACCTACATCACCAAAAATTAAATATCCAAGTTCATCCTCAATTATATCATATTTCAATATGGTGTTCCCCAATCCATGATTACAAATAATGGTCATCCTTTCAAAAATTAGGATGTTTGTGAATTGTGCAAGAGATTCCATATCCATCATCACTTCACTACTCCATACTATCATCAAGGTAACAGTCAAGTTGAGGCATCTAATTAAACTATCCTTAAAATCCTAAAGAAGATTGTTGATAAGATTGGTCATGACTGGCATATCCAACTTAACCCAATCTTATGGGCCTATCGCACTAGCATTCGCATTCCTACAAGAGCCACTCCATATTCCCTCATCTTTGGATCTGAAGCCATTCTTCCCATTAAGGTTGTGTTACCATCCTTGAGAGTATCTATGCAACAATTCATTGATGATGAGGAATATCATGTATCCAATTTACATGAGCTAGAGTTACTGGATGAGAAGAGATAGAATGCATTGGCTCATTTACAAGCATATCAAAATCATCTTAATCGCAACTATAATAAAAGAGTTTGAGTCAAGCATTTTGATATTGGTGACTTGGTCTTGAAGGAGAATCTGAAGAATCAAATGGATCAAGAGAAACCTAGAAATTTTGAGCCTAATTGGTTGGGCCCTTACATCATAACTACAACATATGGGTCTGGCACTTATCAGCTTGCTACTCTTGAAGGTGAACCACTACCAGAGCCCATCAATAGCATGCACCTTTGTAAGTAATATACTTAGTCTTCAGAGAATCCTATAAAAATACAAAAAAAAGCAAAAAAGCAAAAAAATCATCACCCTGATGAAAACTTGGCAAAGAGGCATCTTGGTGACACAAAACAATAGAAAAATAAAAAATAGTCAAGAGAAATAATTTTTCCAATAGTGAAAACCACTTCGATGGTGCTTTGGACAAGTACCATGGTGAAAACCTAGCAAACATGTGCCATGTGTAGTCATTCTTTGCTCTATCATCTACTATCATTCTATCTGACTTTTCACTTCCATCCATGAACCCTCATGCATATCCCCTTCCATAATAAAATTCTGCCTCTCCCATTCATTCATAATAATGCTTATTCATCCTTCTCATGGCCTAAGAATTTTTGGTGTTTAGCATCTTTCGCTTTCCATGCCTAGCCATAATAAACTTCACCCATTCCCTTTGTCCATAATAAGTTGGCATTATACCTGACTAGGGGAAATTCTTTGACTTATTTCTCACAAGGGATCCTAGACATGGTTTAGCAATAAGAAAACATGTAAAAAATTCAAAAATATCAAAGAAAATCAAAAATCCAAAAAAACCATTAAACTTTAAAAATTCAAAAAATTAGAAAACTTCAAAAATCCAAAAAATAATCAAAAAACTCTAAAAATGCAAAAATCAAAAATCAAAAAACATCAAAAACTCCAAAAATAGAGTTTGTGTCAGTCCAAGTGATCGAACTGTGTTGCCTCTACAACTTCACACAGGCAATTCAATCATCGATGAGTCCCTGAGGCTTAAATCAATCCCTTATGTTTTTTCATAATAAATGGCCAATCCACATATATCCATTCTTCCATAATAAACTATCAATGGTCAAAGTCAGTCAGACTATGTTGTCTCTATACTTTATGTAGGCAAGGTCATCATCGATGAGCCTTTGAGGCATTAGGTCAGTCCTTTAGGGTTTGTCATAACAAGGTCTTCACCCATCACAATTTGCACCCCATAATAAACTATCCCTTGCTAAGGTTGACACTTTGATCAAACATAAACAAGTTGTCCTATAGAGAACCAAGCCTAATAAATCTCGAAACAACAGATCAAACTATCCAACTAATCAGCAATCCAAATAGATCAATTTCCTAAAAACATTGAGCAATCCTTATTAGCTATCGAGCAATCTTATACAAAATGTTGCATCGTCGAGATCCCTGGTCTTATACGACATGTTTCATTTTTGAAACTAGACTTTATCCACTAATATTATCACCAATCTTATAAAGGTTGTTCCACCCTCGAAACCAGACTTAGCGTCTTATATGAGGTGTATCATTTAATGAAATGAAACACTATCCTATCATTTTTCTTATACAGGATGTTGCATCATTGGGATCCCTAGTCTTATACGACATGCCTTCATTCCTGAAACTAGAAGCTATCATTATCCAGAATCTAATCATACAATTTGGTAAAAGATCTAAATAGTTGTTGACTCTATTGGTCTAGTTTGTCTTATCTTTTTATTTGATTTATCTTTGATCATGTTAATATGTGCCTCAAGGAAATCCATAAGTGATGAGAGGAGCAATGATGGTCATAACCTTTTTCTCTTTGATTTATGTTTTTGGTTTGTCTTGACGATATGACTGGGGCAACTTGGTTCCTTTTGTGTGCTTGAGTTTCCATTTGGCATAATCAAAACATCTTATGCAAGTTAAAGGTCATCTAATGTTTTCTTGCATCGAGATTAACATGCTTTGTGGTCACTTCCTCACATATTCCAACAAGGTTCTTAGGTTACTAGTCTGCATCATGGCACTCCTTGTTTTTCATGTGTTTGTTTTGCAAAAGATAACATATCACACCTTGGTCTATGTCATATATTGGTGTTATATATTTGCCATAACAATTTTTTTGTGATGATAATTATGCAATAAAATAAAAGGTTGATCATTTGGTAGTGGGATCTCAAGATGGCAATCATGATTCATCTATTTCATTTATCCTTTTCATCTTTGCTAACTTCTTTTCACACTAACATCCCATCCGTTCACCCTCATAGTCATCCTGATGGTGTGTTGTGACACACAAAAATAAATGTCTATCGCTAATTTGTAACATTTTATCACTAATTTGTCTTCTTTCTTACATAATTAAATAATTTTAATTATTTAATTATTTATTTTTATTTTATTTTTATAGGTAAGTGTTGGCAAGGGGACAACTCCCATGAATACTAATCTAGAAAGAGCATAAATGCATGTCCTGATAACACAGGGTGCAACACAAAAGAGCCAAAAAATGCCAGATCAAACCCAAAGCATGATAAACCTTAAAGCTATTTCTTTGCAGACCTTAATGCCATTTGGATAGAGGGAAGAGATCTCTTTCGCCTAACTTCAGTCCAATCCTATTATGTCCCGGAGGCTAAATAAGAATCGGTAAACTCGTGTCCATTCTTCACTAGAGTAGGCGGGAGAGTGGAAACCTCAACCCTATCAAGGAGGCCCGACTGTGTGGTCTGTGGAGAAGACATGTCTACATTGGCAGTGCAAGCATCAAAGCATTTATCTTGCGAAACAATCACAGGAGGGGAAGAAGAAGTGTTGTCATCCACCAACAAAAGGGAGGGATCTGTTGAGCTAGCAGCCACAAAGTTGTGTGACAGGACAGGAATCAAGCTCTGAGAAGTGGGATTGGAAGGTGTTGCAATATTTGAAGGAGGAGAACTTGCATAATGGCAGGATTTAGCCCCTTCCCACCAAGAGGATTTGCGAGTAGGAGCATCATTAGTGTGCACCCCAACACGTTTTCGCCTACACTGAGCAGTACCATGGTCTGTGGCAAAGCAGAATTTGCATCTGAATGCTATCTTTTCGTAATCTATTGGCTGGCACCAACATCTCTTTCCAACTTTGAGATAAATATCAATTGGAAATCCTTTTGAAACATCCATCTCAACACATAATCGAGCAAATGTTGAATTTTCATAATTGATTGTCTCCTTTGAGAGGCCTTGATATTTCCCCAATGCATTGCCAATTGCCTTTAGGCAACCAATTTCCCAGAACTGCAAAGGGAGGTAGGGCAAACGGATCCATAGAAATGTTGTTGAAAAAGACTTTGTACGTGGATCAAATGAGGGGAACCAGGGCTTCATGCATTAAAAATTGTCATGGAAAAACCATGGGCTAGAGTTGAACACCATTTCTTTGCCATCCACATATTCAAATTCTAAAATAAAGAACCCCTTCGCACATGGATATATATTAATTTCCTCTTCAAGATACTCTTTCCAATTTGCATCAATCCAAGAATGAAGGTCACAAAGTTTAGGCCAAACCTTTGTAAATCGACAAATAAGAGCATGTTCCACCAAAAATTCTTCTTTGTCGCAAGCCAAATCGTCAAGGAATATCTCTGGAACAGAGGTTGAGTGTCGAACAACAAAGGGAGGGCTCATAGGAGCGCCACCAGAAGATAAAGAGGAATCAGATTTATGCATGGGAGGAGATGTTTCAGAAACCCCCAATCCAGGGTTACCCGCCACCATATGGAGAATGCTTCGCGGAGGAAGGCGCCCAGCCAGGGCAGCCACAAAACTCATCTTTGAGCCACCCCAGACACACATCCAGAACCTCTATTCGGAGTGTCAGTCACCATTGAGGGAGAAGGGAAGATCGTCGTTCGCTTACCACCAACCTCCAAATGCAGACCAATATCCACCAAGCATTGTGAGGCCAACAGAGAACCAGATTTCTCATCCAGTGAGGACACATGCATGACAGGTGGAGCCCCAAGATCTGCCTTAGGGCAAGAAAGAGCGGGCGAGACCCCCATAGAACCCACCACGCCTTGGCCCGACTCAAAAAATAGTTCGCAATGTTCCAATTCGGTGCACGCAGAGGTCGCAGGAGTTGAGAAGATTTTCGGAGCAGAGCGCGCCATTTTCTTTTAATTATTTAATTATTTCCTAAAGTCGTATTCTTCTATTAATTAAATATTTTTTAGTTATTTAATTAATTCACTTTATCTTTATTCCTCTTTTGACTACTTTGAATAAATATCATTTTTATTTAAATTGCATCACTAATTATCTTTTTCACTCTATAATTAAATAATTTTTTATTTATTTAATTATTTATTTCTATTTTCCTCTATAATTAAATAATTATTTTAGTTATTTAATTATTCATTAGCTTTTTCCTTCCATAATTAAATAAATCCTATTTATTTAATTATTTGTCATTTTATTATCTCCATAGTTAAATAATTGTTTTAATTATTTAATTATTTAACATTTCCCTCCACCCATTATTAAATAATTATTTTAATTATTTAATTATTCATTTTCCATCTTCTAAATTAAATAATTGTTATTATTATTTAATTTATTTCTTCTTAGATAAGCCCTAAATCTCAACTAATTTCTTGAGTTTTGGTCCATCCTTCCAATCCTTATCTCTTTTCCTCTCAAGTAACCTCATTCATTGATCATGTTACCTTATCTTTCAATCCTCACCCTTCGTGTGAATCGAGATTTCTATAAAAGCAAGTCATCACCTTCATTCCAACCTTAACCACAATCTTTGAAGTTTTTCTATCTTGAGATCTAGTTGTCTTGCATTAATATCAATCTTATCACATATCTTGCATACTACAAATTTGAGAACAAACAAAGAAAAATGGAGATGAATCAACTATGGCATAGAGATTGAATATTATTGCTTTATTATTTGGGTTTCTATTATCATTTGTGCTTCATTGTTGAATTAGGGTCTTCATTAGCTTGAACTAGGTAGTTTTGTGGTTGCTATCATTGGTTCATACTATTTCTTGAATTCCACCCTGATCTATAGTAATGATTGCTATTTTTTGAGCTTTCAGTAGTGCATATTTTTATCATCATAGAGTGTTTTATTATGGGACAAACAGATGTATGCACACCTAAACATGAATTGTGAAGGCGGATTTTGTTTTTGTTTTCTTTAAAAGTATGATATATGGACAAGTGGATATGTGTGCACCAAGTTGAGACAAACGTTGGTGACATTAGTATTCGTTTGTCAAAGATTAAGACACATCAGACAAAGAGTGCCCATATTCATACTAGTAACAATAGAACCTTGTTGGAATATGTGAGAAAGTAACCATAGAGCATGTTAATCTTGATACAAGATAGCGTTAGTTGACCTTTGACTTGCATAGGATGTTTTGATTATGCTAAATGGAACCCCAATCATACACAAGGAACTTAGTTGCACCAGTTATATTATTAAGATAAACTACAAAGAAAATTAACAGAAAAGATGTAATAATCCATCATCGCTCCTCTAATCACTTGTGGATATCATCGAGTAGCCTAGAACCATGACATATAAGATAAATCAAATAAAAAGATAAGACTAACTAGACCAAACGAGTCAACAACCATTTAGATATTCTTTCCAAAGATGAGTGTGTTTTGATAGGATTGTGTCTGGTTCCAAGAATGAGACACTTCATATAAGATGCTCGGTCTAGTTTTGAGGATGTAACAACCTATATAAGAGGACTGATAGCTGAAAAATATAGATAGATTTTGTTGATAGATATGTTGGCTATTGATTGACTAGGTTGCAGACTAGTTTGATAGTTCATCTATTATTTCATGATTTGTTGAGCTCAATGTTTGTTAGGATGATTTGTTTGTCTAATATGTTAGTTTTCAACAAAGAATAGTTTTATTATGAAATTTAGATTGTGATAAAAAAATTATTTTGATGGACCCTAAGGGGACTGACCTATGCCTCGGGGGCTCATTAGTGATGGCCTTGTCTACGTGACAAACACAAAGACAACGTAGTTCAACTGACCTTGATAAGTGATAGTTTATTCTAGAATGTGGATTATGGATGATTAATTAAATAATGATATTAATTTATTTAACTAAACAAGAAGGATAAATAATTAAATAAATAGGATTTATTTAATTAATCAAGAATAATTTAAAGAATTAAAGATATACTTAGTCCAGAAGATTAATAAATTAATTTAATTAGTCGAAAAGATTAATTAAAATGAATTAATTAAATAGCATAAATTTATTTAATGGTGGAAATATGATTTCAGACAATTATTAAATAATTGGGCATTATTTAATCACGTCCAAAAAGATAGAAAAGACCAAGCAACTTATACCAATGTCACTTATGAGTATATGGTGAACAACATCCATCCATCTACTAAGGAAACTTCATCTACACCCATCGAAAGCAACAATTCTGGGTATCTCATCACCTTTTCCAAAAAGGATATTCCTATGTGAAACACTTGCCATATTGATGCACTCCATATCGAAGCCTTCATCTAAAAATATCAAATCATATGAGTCCTAATAGATGATATAGTAGGGACAAATATCTATGGTTTGAGTCTTGTACAATAGCTGGGATATTAAAATGATGTTGTAGATCATAACACATGAATAAAAATTAAAGCATATGACGATGTCAAATGAGAATTGATAGGAACTATAATATTACCTATACAGGTTGGACCTCTTATAGTTGAGATCATCTATCAAATCATAGATCTAGAGACCCTATATAACATCCTCCTTGGATGCCCATGGATTCATTCCATGCAAGTTGTGTCATCTACTTTACACCAATGTGTCAAGTTCCCCTACAATGAAACTAAAGAAACTATACCGGAAGACCCAAATCCTTATGTCCATTATAGCCCATCACAGATTAGTCCTAGCCTCCCAGAGCATTGCCTTACTAACACCACCTTACCATCTTCCTCTACAGTGATTGAGCCTTCAGTATCACATACTTCTCCCACTCCCTCAATCCAAGTTAATTTCAAAGACCTTGGAGTCAAGGAATATGAGTTCCAAACATATCTTCCAGAGGTTGAACCACTGCCATCTACATACCAATCATTCAATGTCCATGATAATCCCATGTTTAATCGGGACATCTATGATAATGCACTTTTTCTAGATGATCCTATGGAGGATGTCCCTTAACATCCTTCTTCATTCTAGGATCGTATTCCCTCTAGTCCACTACATGGGATACCACTCTTCTCTCTTAAGAACCTTGAGTTAGTGTATGCATTTATAGATGTTGCTCCTACTAAGCTTTTTTGCCAACTCATTGATGACGAGCAGATTTCCTTTGGTATTAGTGATACTGAAAAGGATGGTTTCGAGGAATACGTTGATGAAATCACTCATCCTATACATGAATCATTCATCTTCACCAATCCATCAAATTCCTACAATTTCATCTATTTCCTAGACTTGGATCAACAAGTGCCAATGAAATAGCAAAAGGCTCTAAGTCAAAAGACAAGAATAAAAAAGTCTTTATCGAAAAAAGATACAAGGTCAAACCAAAAGAAGATAGATCAAGAAGAGCCCTATGAGAAAAAGAAAAAGCGCTCAAACAAGCGAAAAGTGAAAATCAAAGGCAAAAATAAACAGAAGTTGATCTTCAATTGTGCCTTCACGCCCACAATAATTGGGGGAATATATAAGAGAAGGCTTTGAGATATGAGCTTATTGATCCAATGTTTCTATTCACATCATTATTTTATAATTCATACAATTTAGCAAATCCACTTACATTCATAAACCCACCATCTCATAATACATATTTTGATGATGTCATGCAACGTACCCTCAATGATGACTCCTTGGTGCTCTCTAATCCGTTGGTTTCCAATCTCCTCTTATGATGGTTCATGTAGTGTGCATTCTATGGATCATACTTTAGCTCCCCTTACCTACAACATACCGCATCCCTCATCTATAGTTTCATACAATCTACATCCATCTGTCAGTCACTAGCCTGCACCTCCTAAAGAGTGTCCACTGTGATCGTAGCATCATCGAATTCCAATAAATGGACACCTTGATGATAATCTAGTAAACAGGCGTCTTGTGTGATATTAAAAAATAAAATAAAAAGAAAGATAAAGTAAAAATAGAGAGAAATAATTTGTGCCATAGTGAAAACCATTTCGGTGGTGCTTTGGATAAGTACCATGGTGAAAACCTAGAAAACAAGCACCATGTGTAGTCAGCTACCTCTCTACCATCTATCACTACTCTATCGGATTCCACCCATAATAACCCAAGCATGTGCTCTTTCATAATAAAAGATTTATCACCCTTCTCATGGCCTAAGATTGATTAAACATTTAGCATCAACCGCTTATCATATGCATCCTTTCATAATAACTAGTTTTGTTTCGGACTGGGGGCAATCCTCGCCCTAGGGTTTCAAAAGGATCTTACACATGGTATCTGAGAATATTATCAAAAAATAAAAATAAACATCAAAACATTTAAATATCCTTTGAAAACTTCAAAATAGTCATAAAATGTCAGAAAAGTCAAAAACAATGTCAATCCATGGTATCCAACTATGTTGCTTCTACACATGTACATAGGCAAGGTGAATCATTGGTGAGCCCCCGAGACATAGATCAGTCCATTAGGGTATGTCGCAATAAATCGCCAGTCCACCATAATCCACATTCTAGAATCAATTATCACTTATCAAGGTCAATCGAACTACGTTGTCTCTGCATGTGTCACGTAGGCAAGGCCATCACTTATGAGCCCCTGAGGCATAGATCGTCCATCACAATAAAATCTTCATCACAATCTTAATTTCATAATAAAACTATTCTTTGTTGAAAACTGACATATTAGACAAACAAATCATCTTATAAAAAATTGAGCACAACAAATCACGAAACAACAAACGAACTATCAACTAGCATGCAACTTGGCCAATTAATTGCCTGCATATCTATCAAAGAAATCTACCTATCTTTTCTATCTATCAATTGTCTTATACAGGTTGTTACATCCTTGAAAGTAGACCAGGCATCTTAAATGAGGTGTCTCATTCCTGGAACCAAACATAATCTTATCAAAACACACATATCAGTGGACAAGAAGATCTAAATGGTTGTTGGCCCATTTTGTCTAGTTAGTCTTATCTTTTTATTTGATTTATCTTATGTCATGGTCCTAAGCTACTCGATGATATCCATAAGTAATTGGAGGAGCGATGATGGATCATTACATCTTTTTTGTTATTATTGTGTGTGGTTTGTCTTGATAATATGACTAGGACAACTAAGTTCCTTGTGGGTGATCGAGGTTTCATTTGACATAATCAAAACATCCTATACAAGTCAAAGGTCAGCTAACGCTTTCTTGCATTAGGATTAACATGCTCTATGGTTACTTCCTCACATGTTCAAACAAGGTTTTGTTGTTGATAGTATGAATCTGGCACTCCTTGTCTGATGTGTCTGAATCTTTGACAACAGATACTAACATCACCAAGGTTTGTCTTAACTTGGTGTACACATATCCACTTGTCCATATATCATACTCTTTAAGCAAACAGAAACAAAATTTGTCTTCACAATTCATGCTTAGGTGTGCATACATCTATTTGTCCCATAATAAAATTCTCTATGATGATAAAAACATGCACTATTGAAAGCTCAAATTATATCAATCATTACATCAATTTTGATTTGGATGAACAATCCATCTAATTTTCTTCACTTCTTACTAACCTTTTCTTCTAGTTAACATTTCTTCAACTAGTCCTCGCACCTATACATAGCATATCAACTTGGCGATAAATTTGGCTTACTTTCCAAAATTTTCACCAAATTTCTCAAGGGGGCACCATACTATCTCACTATCACCGGGGCATACTGAGGCAACTCCTGAACCTAATTTTTTGTATTTTTGACACAACGCTATAAAAACACATTGTATCAAAGAGGGACAAAATGTAGATACCTGAAATTGTCCTAGCCTACGAGTAATGTTTTAGCACCAATTATCGTCATTTCCTAATGATTAAATAATATTTCAATTATTTAATGATTATCACTAATGTATATTGCACTATTGATTAAATGAATTTATGTTATTTAATTAATTCACTTTATCATTAATCTTCTTAATTAATTAAATAAATTATATTTATTTAATTATGTATTTAACTCCTATTAATCTTCTTAATTAAATAAATAAATTCTATTTATTTAATTATGTATTTAACTCCTATTTATCTTCCTAATTAATTAAATAAATTAATATAATTTAATTAATCATCCATTATCCCTTCTAAAATCAAATAAAAATATTATTTAATTATCCACTTTCTAGCTTTCTACATTAAATAAATACTTTAATTATTTAATTATCCTTTAGTTTCTCAACATTATCCATTCATTAATGATAAATAAAACATTTAATTTATTTGGGTGGAGGGCCTAGCTTGATTGGCTAAAGCATCATGTTGTAGCCAAGAGGTCATGAGGTCTAGTCTCCCCTTTGGCCTCATGGTACCGAAGGGTGTGTCGTTTTAGCATCACTAATCACGATCATGTGAAAAAAGCCAATCATGATCATGTAAAAAAGGTTACCAGATGCATTGTAGTTTATAGGGGGGACTACTCGATTCCTACATCTAGTTCGTATCTCCAAGATTAAATAATTTATTATTTAATTCCCACTTCTTAAATTAAGTAATTATTTGATTTAATTCCTCAACATTATCTTCTAAAAATAAATAAAACCATTTAATTTTTATTTAATTAATTCAATCTTTCACATGTAAATAATAATTAAATTTATTTAGTGGGCGGTAGGGTGGGCGCCCCTCCAACCTAGCGGAGGGGACGTGGCAAAAGTGTCACATTATCTGGTGAGCTGGGTCAAGTGGCTGACATGGGAGGGCCTTCATGAGTTGAAGGTGGCAGGAAAACATCTTATCAAGTTCGTACGATTATTGATGGCGAGGTGATGTCGCCCTTTGGGTTTGATGGACTTAGTCCTTTTCACTAGTTTTTGGCACGTTTGGAGGTGCCTCATTAGTAGAGGTGGCGGTCGATTAGTACTTGGCAATAATCCATGTTGGGTTGGCTTTCAGTCTGTTTAAGGCATGATTTCTTCCTCATTTATTTGTCTCAGGTTGTGGATAGTGAGCAATTTCTTTCTAGTTGTGTGTAGTTTGTGCTTGGGTGTCGATGGCCAAGCGCTCAAGGTTTGTGATAGAGGTGTCGGTGGATGGCTTGGCAAGGTTTGGGGCGGATACTCTTATTTCATTGAATTCGATGGCTCGCCAAACTTCTTTCAAAGAAATAACGGACTAGCGATTGAAAAGGGTCCTCAATAATGATCCTTTGGTGGTGGTGGCGACTAAAATGATCCTGGGGGTCGAGCATTTGAAGAACAAAGAATATGGAAGGGATAATCTGCATATTTCATCCAAGTTTCTAGCTTCCTTCCTGGACAACCAAGTTGATAAAGCAAAGGAAAAATTGTTGCTTGTAAAAATGTTCAAGGAAGATTTGGTGGAAGGGGTTGATGAAATTCTGAGTGTTGTGGTGGTAGGAAGAGGCATTCCGCGTTCCAGTGACTTGGAGCTCCTACGGGGTTCAGACGAGGCTATCAAACTGTACCTGTTTCTTCTCGACTTGAGCGGCTCTGCCCTCATGAAGCATAAGATGATAGCAGCAATGGCGGTGGAGTTCCTGAAGAAATTCTTCAGGTTGCTGGCAGCTGGGGGTGTGGAATGGAAAAATGATTTCAAGGAATTTGCAGAGTTAAACCATTTTTTGTAAGTCTGGTTAGGTTGGGCCCTGGTTTAGTAGGTTAAGTTTTTTTGCTTTTAAGTGTTGGGAAGGTAATCTGTTGTTGGTGTTGGCCATGGTGGACATTTTGGCGAAGCTAGTTTTTGGTAGTTTTCTAGATGGACTGGTTGGTGGGTGATCTTAATGGAGTTTTGTGGTTTTTTAGCATAATTGTCTGGTGTTTGATGGTCAATATTTTATCCTGCAATGGTAGACGTTTGTAGTCTAAAATTTTGTATATAATATAAATCTAAGCTTGTGTATCAAAAAATAATAATTAAATTTATTTAATTATTAACTTCTTATCACATCCTGAATTAAATAATTATTTTAATTATTTAATTTATTTCTCAAATATTATCTTCTTCCAAAATAAATAAAATTATTTAATTAATTAATTAATTCAATCTTGCACATGTAAATATTAATTAAATTTGTTTAATTATTAAATACTCATCAGATCCTGAATTAAATAATTGTTTTTAATTATTTAATGTATTTCTCAAATATTATCTTCTTCCAAAATAAATAAAATCATTTATTTTATTTATTTGTCTAAATTTATCCATTCTCTAAATAAATAAAATTAATTTTATTTATTTAGCTCATCTTGCACATTCCATAATAATTAATTACTTTAATTAATTATTAATCTCTTCATGCAAATCTAAATTTATTTTCTAACACTTTCTTCCATTTCATCTTTCATGCAATCAATTATCTCCATAATTAGTTGAGTTAACTCCATATTTAGCTCGCTTATCTTATTAAGCATTGAGTTAACTAATCCACCTCTTCAACTCAACAATCCTCCATCATTGATCTTATCACTGCACCTCTTAATCCTCACCGTTCATCAAAACTAAATTTCTATAAAAGAAAGCTACCAACCTCATTTCAATCCAACCACATTCTTCAAGATTTTACTTTCGGTCATTCATCTTGAGGAACCATGAACTTTGGAGTTTTGCATCATTGTTATCGTCCACACACTTTTGAGCTTGAAGCAAAGAAGAGCATTCTAAAATCTAAGAGCAAGTCAAAGTGAAGGACAATGGAAGTAATCCATGACAACACTAAAAGTATTGTTTATTTGAATTTGATTTCATTTGTGTTGCTTGTTTTCTATTGATTGATTTGGAATGCATTTAGGTATTGAATTGTAGATTTGTGGTTAACTTCTTTAATTCTTTATCTCCATTAAGACTAATGTTAATTTTCCAAGATACAATTACAAAAGATTCCCCAATTAAATCTATATTTTTTTCCTAAAAAAAAAAAAAAAATTGGCAATAAAATTAATATTTTTCGAGAATAATACAAGATTCGCCAAGTTTTTATACCTTTTTTTTCGAGGGGGAGGGGGGGGTTCTTAAAGTTATCCCTGCCCACATCAGTTGCATGTTCAAGTCTCTTTGTTGCACATCCTTTTATGTACC
The DNA here is from genome assembly GCA_007115665.2 of Sequoiadendron giganteum. Classification (NCBI taxonomy): domain Eukaryota; kingdom Viridiplantae; phylum Streptophyta; class Pinopsida; order Cupressales; family Cupressaceae; genus Sequoiadendron; species Sequoiadendron giganteum. The sequence goes on from CM021104.1 coordinate 433,331,343, forward strand.
CACTTATAGCTCACCCTTGAGTATTTAATTGTATTGCCTCCTCTATTTTGGAATAGCTATCATATTGCATTCTGCAATCTTTGATTGTCTATGCACTTTTATAATTATGTCACTTTTATCAAGACCTTGGATTTGTTTGCCCCATTAGCAAATCTTATAAACATGTTAGAAAAGTAGCTATAAAAAATTGAATTGAGTTCCATCATGACATCATGGCATCAACAAGGATCATCGCTAATCAAAATCAAAGAATTAGTGTGTTTTACAATTAGCACAATGTCATTGTGTGTACATAGAATCGTGGAGTACTCAAATTGTGATGCACATAACATGTATCTTGGATTAAATGGTAACTTGTTGAATAGTTGTAATTGATAATTAGTTAATGTAATATGAATTTGTAAGGTTTGGATTCACCTTAACTTTAAGGTTATTAGACAAAAGTATATATGTAAAGCATCTATCATCATAACCATCATCAATTATAGCAATTTCTATTCAATTAAAATATGATTGATTAATTAGGTTATCTCTTATTTTGAAAGATAACTTGAAGTGGCTCCTTTAAAAATATTGCAAAGTGTAATCCTAACTAGAAGTAATTGTATCTCAAATGTATTGAAGATTAGTGTACCTTAACCCATCATAAATCTTTATGTCACATTTTTAATTACATTTGAAAATTGTTTTGTATATATGATTTTGTAACTTAATAGAAAATTTATTTTAAAATATTAATTATGAATATCTTGAAAATTAATTTATCCAGTAAAAATCCTTACCTTAGCATTGCTATTACATGATGGGCATATTAAAACATATGATGGATATAGATGATTAGATAAACAAACAGTGCTTGATGTGGGCACACACATTTTATTTCAGACTTGTCAGCAAAATGCCACCAAAATCAACTTCAAAGTTATGGTCCCATAAAAAATTAAATGGTAAATCAAAGAATGTTTGAAGTCCTTGAGATTAAAATACATGGAATGCAGATTATGATGTTATAAATACTTTGGACATAGACACTTTGCTTTTTGGTATTTTGGTTTTTAGTTGTTAACTAGACCTACCAAAGGAGTGAGCACAAAGGGCAAAGGCGTGGCACTGTCAAATTACAAGGAGGTTTTGAATCCCACTAAAATAATGGAGAGTCGTAGAGAATATCTGTTGGTAGCGGAATAAAGTATTCAAACGAGGAGCTTGTTGATCTAGTCACAAGTTAGCCCCACCTTTTTTTTCTCCTCCTTTGGCGCTTTTGCAATAGTTTTTGTTTCTTGTTTGTCTGCCTCTCTCAAAGTCAATATTCCACCTTTTTCAACCACAGTTTTTTTCGAGACTGGGTTTTGTTAGCCTCAATTAAGCATCAGCAAATTACCAAGGCAATTTCAATATGGAATTTCTGGGGACCACTGCAGTAAAATCATATTTTCCTTTTGAAAACAAACTCTAAAACCCTAGGTTTAGTGAAGTTCATCCCAAATGGTTTTGAGGTAATAAATGGTTCACAATTACATATCTCTAGTCCCTGGTTAAGATTGTTATTCCAAGAGGGTTTAAATACACCCTTGAATCACAATCTTCAGCTAACTAGGGGGCCTACAGATCCATATCTTGTTGATCATGTGGGGAATATTTTGGGGTCTTGGAAATCTTTGCTACCAAGGTGTCATCAAGTTAAAACATGTGAAACAGGTGAAAGGTTGATATTTGTGAATGCAAAACAATATAAGGGCATCCTAAGGCGCGGGGAATTTTGAAAGGGGAGGTAGTTGCAGAAAAAGAAACCCAAAAACAGTTAGCAACAATGCAACTATCGCTATTAAAGGGAATCATATAGTAGAAGGCCAAACAGCTCAAGATGCAAACAAGGGCATGGAGGTTGAGGTTTCTTCACTCCACGAAGTTTTGGAGTTAAAACAAAGTAAAACTGAAAACATCACAACAAACAAATGAGTAAATAAGGAGAGGTCCCAAGGTATTAAAGACCCATATAGCCCCACAACCACTCTGTTGTTGTGGTTGTTAGAGCTTTATGTAAATGAGCTCATGAGCAGAGCTTTATGTAAATGAGCTCATGAGCATGAAAAAGAGGATTGAGTATATAGAAGCAAAGGGGCAACAGGAAGATATCAAGCTAAAGGAAATTATAGAAACTAGTTGGAACCTCGAAAGGGAAAACAAATTACTCAAAGAGAAAGTAATAAGTTTGCAAAATAATATGGAAAGAGGATAGCAACAACTAAACACTATTAAACAAGAATTAGAACAAGTGAAAGTAGTAGGAAAAAAGGGTTCAATGGCATTGGAAGGTAGTGACACAACACAACTAGAAGTTTTTCAATCAACAATCGCAAGCATGGAACTAAGAGAAAACAAATTAAAAGAACAAATAGAAGAAGTCAATTCTTGGGCACAAGTTGTAAATGGACCATCAATCGAACAAAAGGTAACCATCAAGAAACAAATCAAGATGCAAATAAAAGAAGAAAAAGACAAGCAAGACAAGGCTATAAATATAATCATCAAAGGTTTTAAGGACTTTGGGGAGAAAAAGAGAACTGATATTTTAACAAGAGACTTTCTTAAGGAGAGGTTGAAATGGACAGGTTGTATTCAGCAAGCAAATAGGATAGGAAGGAAAAAAGTAGAAGGAAGAAATAAGCATTTAAGAGTTGTCTTAAGAAACATGGAAGACAAGTTTGCAATCCTAAAGAATAGGGGGTTGCTAAGATGCGCTCATATTTATTTAGATGATGACTTGACATTTACACAAGAAGAAAGAAGAAAGGAGTGGAAGAAAGTTAAATCAGTGAGGTGGGAAAATGGGCATGGTTGAAAAATGGGAAATCTCAAATTAGCGAGAAGTTGTCACACAAGAAATAGGGATTTGGGGCCCCATGGGAGTATCTACACATGGTAGGTCTAAATTGTAGAGGTTACCCATGGAGAGGACCATGTTTGGGGCCCATGACAAAGGGTAAAGACATTATTATTCTTATAGAAACACATGAACATGATGGTTGCAAAGTTCCTGACTTTGAAGGTTACAATAAAATCTCAATTTGGAATGAAGGAACTCTGATAGGTAAAGGGCATGGAGGGATCACATTACTAATAAAAGAATTGTGGGGTGGAATAGTAAAAGAAAAAAAAGAGGACCCTAATAAGCAATTTACATAGTTGAAAATAACAATCAATGAGGTAACAATTAGGTTGACATCGTGTTACTTGCTCCAAAAAGAGAAATCTAGATAGCAAAGACCCATATGTTGCTTTAAAAAAAAAAATTGTTTTCAGCACCTTAGGGGAAATAGTTATAATTGGTGATTTTCATGCACTAGGACATCAAACAATCAATCTATACAATTATGCAGCGAAGGGGGAGAGGATAGCAATCCTCTATGGTTAGAGGAAAATGGGGACTAGCTACGAGAAAGGTCTTCTCAGGATGACAATGGGATTATATCACACTTTGGAGTGGAATTGTTAGGATTATGTAGCTTGTATGGCATGGTTATTTGTAATGGCATGGGAACATGGTTAGGATCCAGTTGTATCACTTGTAAAACATATAATGCAAAGTGTGGTGGATTGTGTAATCTACTTGAAAAGTTCTACTTCTAAGTTGTTGGAGTTCAATATAGGGAGATTTCCTTTAGAGTTAAAATCTGACCATATGCCTCTCATTGTTAAATTTGGCATCAACACAAACAACTTGCATGAGGGGCAGACCCAACACATGCACAAAAAAAGTTCATGCTCAAGGTAAAATTTTGGTGAAACAAGAAAATCAAAAACTCTTTGTTGTTGCTCTTGAACATCACCTTCAACTCGAAAAAACAACAAAGAGGACAAAGAAAATAATGAGGAAAGTGGATTTATCCGCAACAATATGTTGATTCCTTTAATCCACAAGGCTTTAAAGGTGTGTAAGAGACCTCATCCTATGAAGACAATCTCAAATACTTTCCCAACTAATCCTTGGTATGATGAAGAATGCAATTATGCAAGGCTGCTAAAAGAATATTTAAAGAGAATAAGCCTAAAAAAGAAAGCAAGAAAAACTATGAACAATTGATAAAATCTAAAAAAGAAAGCTATGTGGTCTCAAGAAGAAAATAATTAATATCTTTGGGGAAACACAACCCCAAAGGATTTTGGGGGGAACTATAGGAAAAAAGAAAACAACTAGAAAACAATATCACAGATACTCAATGCTTAGATTATGCAAAGCACGTTTATGAATGATCACATGGGATAAATAGTCCTCTCATAATTGATACATCAATGGAGCTCTTTTCAACAGAGGATATCAACAAAGCATAAATAAGTTAGCAAGTGGTAAAGCTAGGTTGCATGTAGAATTTTTTAAATGGGGCACTGAGTTGCTTGCTCCACACATCAAAGCAATCTTTAACAATGTTAATCAAGGCATTTTCTTGATTGAATAGACTAGTGTAGTTATCCCACTTAACAAAAATGGTGATATCAATAACCCTTCCAATTATCATATGATTATGATCAATTCTCTTCTTGGAAAGCTTTTTAGGAGCATGTTAGAGCATAGAATCAACAAGTGAGCAAAAAAAGAGGGAAAAAGAGCAAAGGGGCAAGTTGGCTTTAGACCAAGGCACTCTACCATTGATCATTGCATCACTCTTAGACACTTCATTGAAACATTTTGGTACACCCAAGGTGGAGAAGCCTTTTGTTGCTTTTTTGGATTTCAAAAAAGCCTTTGACATGATTCCTAAGGACAAGCTTTGGAACATAATGGAGGAACTTGGGGTCCCTAAAGTGTATAGAGTGGTTGTTCATAAGTTGTATGAGCATATTAAAGCTAAAATCAGAACTAAAGAAGGTATGTCTAAATGCTTTGGTAGTGACATTGGGGTCAAGCAAGGGTCCCCTCTTTCCCCCATTTTGTTTGATTTATATATTGATAAACTAGAAGAATGGTTAAACAATTCTATTGGAGAGGGGATCCAACTGGCAGATTATGTGGTGAAGTTGCTTTTGTATGCGGATGATTTTGTTCTGATTGCAAGAATTGCCCATGGGTTGAAAGAGCATTTAAACACTCTTGAACCTTTTTGCCATGAGGTCAAGATGCAAGTAAACACCAACAGAACCAAAGTCATGATTTTTTCTTTAAAAAGGAAGAAGCGACGGTTTAACTTTATCTTTGAGGGAAATTCATTGGAAATAGTGGAAGAATACAAGTACTTGGGAATTGATTTTCACAATAAGCTCAGATGGGTGACTTGTAGAGCAAAAAGGATACAAGGTGGGTGGAGAGCTTATTTCCTACTCCAAAATAGGTGTAGAAAAGCGAAGTTAGTCTTTTTGGGTTTGTTGGTCATGTCGATTGTCCTCTATGGTTGAGAGGTTTGGGGAATAGCATGTCACCCCACAAGTGGAGGCAAGTAGAAAGAATCCAAAAACATTTAATTACTAGTAGTCTCAAGGTCAAATCAACAATCCCCTATGAGATCCTTTTGGCTGAAGTGAGTATATTCCCCATGGAGGCATCAACAATAATTCGTTTGATAAATTATTTAAAAAAGGTTGATAGCATGATAAGCATTGTTGGCCCAAGCTAATTGTGGAGGAATTAGAGCGTAGGGAAAAGATTTGGATGAAACAAAACACAACAAATGGATGAGCAAGTGGGACATTAATCTCCATGGAAGTCCTAACACTAATGAAGAGATAAAACAGTGTGAGAAAAATTCAAGACTGCCATGTGGACAAAGCAAATTGGTCGTAAAAAAGTGCACTATGTCAAAGAGTTCAACCCCACATGGGAACATGATGAAAAAACTTATTTGAAGGCTGCAATTAAGGGTAAAGCTAAAATTTTAGCTACACAATTGCAAACTGGCTTTCATCATCTTAGATGTGAGAGGAGTAGATGAAAAATCCCCGAGGAGGAATGGAATGAAAGAATTTGCATTTTCTGCAACAAAGTGGTTGAAATTGAACGACACTTCATCTCTGATTGTGCGGCTTATGAGGATATTTCTATTCAGCTCGAAAACATTTTGAAGGAGAGCAATTTGAATGGGCTATTTGAGGAGACAAGACTCCACAAAACAGCAAGTTTCTTGGTCAAGTACAGAATAGAAAAGTCAACATCGAAAGGAACTTGAAAATGTGTTAATGTTGTGTTACTTGGTCCCTTAAGACAGCTTGGTCTTATGGATGTCATTAAAATTCTTTCTTTCATTATTCCTAAGTAAAGATGAAAGTCATCAATTAACTAGAGAAGCTGATGTTAAGGCCAATGACAAAAAGATACTAAAATGCGGACCACTTTTGAGGTGACCATACTATTTGACAATTTGAGATTTTCAAAATATCAATGCATTCTGTGAGGAGGCCGTTAGCAAACACCCAGTGGAAAATTGAAGAGCCCCATATCATCTGTTAACAAATGAAGTTTATCGGTTCAAAAGTTGTATTTGAGATACAGAAGATGGTGAAAATTTCCTCCACAAAACTCAAGGAGATCGAAGATTTTAAATACATGGTATAAGCAACGAGCAAACATTTACTACGAACTATTTAAATTTTTCACAATAGGTTTGACGTTGCGAGCAAACATTTACTAACACTTAATTCACGATAGGAAAATCCATTTCTATAGGTCCAGAAATAAGGTTTTTAGTAAGAAGGGAATACCCTACTGGATGAAAAAATACGGTTTCAACACCGTAAAGAATTCCTAAAATTATATATCTAGCAACAGATGTGGTAACCAAATTTCCTTATGGCAGAAGGAAGAAGCCTTAAGGAACATTGTGATAAGCCCTGAAAGCGAAGTCAATCCAGCACAAAAGTTTAAACTTTTGATTCAAATCAAATTTCATCATCTACCATTTTAGAATTGACTCTATTTTATGTTCGGTGTTTATAAGTTCCATTCCATTGTTTCATTCCCACTAGCTAATGAAATATGTTTAGTTTTTGAAAATATTTAATCGTAAGTGACAATAATATGGGAACAAATCATTTTAAGTCTTGTCACAAGCAATATGTGAATCTAACAATTGCATTCTTGTTTACTCTTACTTACTATACAAATATCATTGCAACTTTATAAAAGCAAGTACTTTTTTTTTAAAGGTACAAGCACCAACCTCAATCATAAGACACCCCACGATGCATAATGACTACCATGCATACATCACACACGGACAAGTGGACCCACACAAAAGCATGCTCACATATGCAGACGGAGTACTTGAATAGTAAATTAATTATATATATATATATATATATTGACAGCTATGTTCAAACACTCCCAAACTGTCTCGAAAACATCCTGACGTGAAGACCCAGATTCCCCAATTTTTAAACTTGTCCCATATGTATGTATTCATTCCAGTCATGCTATATATTCCTTACCAACAAAAAAATAAAATGGTACTGCAAAAAATATCAATATCAAGACAAGCAATGCTTCGGTATGTAACTATCATTTGGAAAGTAGACATATCATACAAAATTGACAACTCGCCCTATGCTAGACCTTGCCTATATATGTGTACATTAATCACAATCTATAATGGACTGCTTTTGCAATAATCCTACAGCCGCTGTAAGCCCAGCTACTCTTGCACATAAAGCAGTCAAATTTATAGAAACAAATATAAAAACAAATTGCAATTAAATGCACCAAGAGAAGCTTGAAGAGATCACGTCGACCTTTTTTCTTGGGGCAAATGAACACTTGATCCAATAGATGATCAATGTACTTTATAAGCTTCACTGCTATTAATCATCTATCTTCAGCTGAGCTGACCTCATTTTTGCATAATATGGTAGTGCGCCAACTTTTACAGCTGCCAATTGGTTAATCCCCTCCTTATGTGCTCTAGGCATACTTTGTTACAAAGTGAATCTTCAAAACCAACAAAACCTTGGCCAGCTTCTATGTTATTTCTAACATAAAAATATTCTCCACCTGATCAATGTCCAAGCTTCTCAATACCTGCCCTGATATCACAACATGACCAAAAAATCCTCTTCTCCAGATGAAGCAACGACCTTAAGTAGTGAAAGAATAAAAGAGAGCCACTCAACTCCTAACCATAAAGATTCAACCTTGAAGCCAAGGAAAGTAGCGCTTCACGGTGCTACACAGGTATAGCATCAACCTTTGAACTGTCTTCACATCTTAAAACAAGTCCTTCTAAACTAGCAGGAAGGAGGAACTTTCCCCATTGACATCCAGTAGATACTGGCTCTGGAGGAGGAACAATCATAAGGACATTATCGTTTCTTTGAACAACTCCCATGACACTCACAGTACTTCCCTCTTTGATATAACTGCAAACAATACAATTTATTTACCAAGCATCATATCAGGTATATAATATCAAACCCTGTTATATCCAAAGAAAAAACTAGCTAGAGATAGAACCAACAGTTGTGACACAATAACTACATCCGTCATAAAAAACTTATGAATTTTCCTGCCCATTGTAGATCCTTATAATGTTCATTAGCTAGTTTCCAATTAAAAATGATAAATAAAGTTGAAAAATAGGTATTATGGTGTTAGTTGTGTGGCTAGTCCTCTAAGTTGTCCTACAAGAGTGACTACAGAATAATCAATAATGCTTTAAAAAAATTTAAAACAAATCCTAGACCAAAAAGTTGTCAATATTTTCAAATGAGAGAAGATCCTGTTTAAACTACGGCTATTCAGATCATCTCATCAATGGGCAAACTAATTGGCAACAGCAACGACTAATATTTTGTGCCAACAGAGCCATGTAAGAGATTAACTATCCAAGATGGGCCGAATGAATTGAATGCTAGCTATACAATATTAGTTTGCTAGCTTATCTTTCATGATTGTCCTGCACTAGCTCCTTCAGAAAAAATGCTTCATAAACAAGTATACTAAAACAAGTTCAAGCCAAGGAACATCCAAGATCTTCCACAAGAAGAGAAAAGCTTCCAATTGAATTATGTGCATTCAGATTGTCCCATCAAATAGATTAAAGTAATGCCTTAAAGCAATGAAAAAAACTGTTTAGAATGCCAACAGAGATAAGCCAGAGATTAGATATCCAAGACAAATTTCCTTACCCTTCTTTCAAGCGCATTACTCGATCATCACTTGAGAGATTTCTTTCACCAAGCCACCGTATAAAGTTTGAGGGAAGATCTCTGTTATTTTTGTTAATTTCAATGGCAGTACTTTCATCCACATATGGCGTAACTTTTGCACCATATCCAGCTTTCACCAATGCTCTTAAGCCAGACTGGAAGTCTGAAATGTAGAAATCCACTACATGCCTCTGCCACAAATCAGAAACAATTCAATCTATAATAACCAAGAAATAGAAAAATTTCAAGCATGATTTGCTTTACCTTTAATTTTCTTATCATCAACTAGGGAACATCCCTTGGAAGAAACAGATAGGATAATCACCAGCCAGAAGCAGGTGCAACTACCAAAGCTAATCCAAATGTAAGACATCTTCCCTGATGTCATTTAACAATAACATACTGAAAAAAGAATGATAAAATAATGATTTTACATATAAATGATGGTAAATATTAGTATATGTAGAAAAAAGGGCTAAGTGCTGACAAAGACTTCCTTGACTTGTCAACTAGGAAATAAAATACATAGTTGAAGGAGATATTGACTATGCCCTCCATTTTAAATCTTTGCCCTCAAACCATCATGAAAGAACTTGATCGACCACAATGCTCATCTTTTGTTCTCAGATTCAGCTGCAAGTTTTCAGCTTCATTGAGTTTTGTTCTGTTCCTTCCTTCCTTACCTCTTTCCCTCTGAAATTGCAGGTTATCACATAAAGCAATCTTGTGTTGTAAACAAAGACAAAGAAATATAAAATTGGGAGAGTTATTTTCCTGATAAATTGGTGCATTTATTATAGCCTCAACATATGTGTATGTGTGGGTATGTGGATGTGTGGATGTGTGTTTTGTGTGGAAAAACTTTTAACATAGATGGACGTAAATTGTATCCTTTTAATCTTTAAGGTGTTAGACTATCTTTAAGACTGTCAATTCCTTCCAAAATTGGAAGTCATTTAACTAGTCTCTTGTTCACAAGGTAAGGCAGCATATACTAAATTTGCTGGCAGATAAATTAGTATAGCGAGGGAGACAATACCCCTTGGGAGCATATGCATTGATGGGGATGAGCTCAAGTGGTAAATCAAAGGTGCTTTCATATAAAACGTCCAAGTTCAAATCCCAAGGAGACATGTTACATGCTAACATGGGCAAATGCTGTGCGATACCACATTCAATTGAGTCCAGGTGCAAATTTTGGGTGAATTTGACAGAAGAGATACCCCTCAGTAGTGGCTAGGAACACAGCCTTGCCAATTCTGAGATGCTCCTAAAATGGGGAGACACTAAAACAACCAGGAATCAACAATAGAATCAGCAATTTCATACTACTGCCATTTTTAGCCAGCAAGAAACATTTCCAGCATATAATTTTTCTGTCAAGGTAGAATCCCTGGGTAGTTGTTTACAGATGCCTGGAATGTCTCCAGAAAATGCCAGAAACATTTACCATCATTTCCATCTGACAAAAGGCATTTTCTGATACTCGAAACTTTGTCTGATCAGCCAAAAGCATTTCTAGTGTCCAAAAGTTTCCAAAACAGTAAATAAATAAATAAAAATACAAAATAAAAGCATATGAGAAAAATGCCATTAGATGCTAAAAGCAAACAAAACCTTTTTCTAGGCCAACAAGTCTCCTCAGTTTATAATCCCACACTTCATTCTTTCAATTTGCACTGTGCAGTAAGCAACAGGACTAATTTTTGTAGCAGAGGACTTGTTTTTTGAAGAAGCTGAGCCTAAAGCATAGAATTCTGGTTATTCTGTTTAGAAAATGTGACAAAGATGTCTTTGAAGGCTGCCAACAAAAGTTGGGGTCCCAATGATGATAGGAGCCAAAAAGAGTGAGGGGGCACCAAGTGCACTCGTGATCATATTCATTACTGAAAGCAAATCTCACTCATTACTAGAGAAGGAGCTGATATCTGCAGGCAATGAACCCAGAAAGACGTGGATAATTTTAAGGGGGGTCCAGGATAAAACAAATCATGCAAAGGCTCTTATGACCACATATGACAATATTAGGCCAATGGGGCTTCATATACATTCAGACACAATTTAGAAAAACAAAAGGTAATCAGACCCAAGGTTAAGAAATTAAACATTCCATAGTAAATGAAAACTGATTTGTACAGCCATGGTTTCCATTTTCTTGGGAGATCAAGGAAGAACGACAAATTTTGAGCATGCCTTTGATGGTCTGAACAACCTGAGTGAGACATTTTTTGGTTGAGACTTGAGAGGGTAATTGGAACTGGGCTTGAGGGAAACCTACCCCCACCATTTCCCTCCTATTGATTGATGATCAGAACCAAGTTCTTCTACAAATCCAGCAGAGCAAACTCTTTAGTTTGTGCTGGGACAAAAAATAATAATAATAAGCCCAAGTGATATGCTTGAAGGTTTTTCATTTTTGTCAAGCTTTAACCTATGCAAGATGCAGTCAGTTATCAACAATGATATGTAGAGCACTAATTTCAAAATTTGTGGTACCACCTTAGTAATTTCTGGTACAGTAGATTAAGAAGTTAGAACACCTGGTTCAAAAGCACATGTGCAAAGAAGTAAGCACAGGAAACGTTGCAAGATACCTAAGTCGTTACTACCCAGCCCCTTGAGCAACATATAAACCTCCTTAGCAAAGAGTTTATTCCTAATAATTAGATCTATTATACGCTTCTAACTCCATAGCTTCTGAATTCTAATCAACTGACAGCAATTTTCATTATCCAATTTGTCCCTAAAGAGGAGTCTAGAAGACCCATAACATCAGTAAAGAGAAGTGGATTGAACACAAATGTTTCCAGATATATATTTTAAAAATGATGATAGTGCTTTGTTCATATGACTGCACGCTCTCTGTAATCAGATCATTAAGAATAAATTGAATTTTTCTTTACTATGCACATTTGGCTATGCATCGTGTGGATCGATTTTGTTCATTTTCTTGTGTCATCATGAAAGTAAAGAATGAGTATATGAATAATTCACAACCTTAATATCAACATGTTTGGCCCAGTTCTTCGGTGAGCAGAAAAAACATCAATACCTACCATTCCTAATCCTCGACCTTTAAATACTCTCATAATATTGGTATTGGTGTTAAAAACTTCAAAGTTTCCTTGCAGCTTAATTACTCTAGAAAGCGCCACTAGGATGAAATCCATTCATAATCAAAGCTTAAAAGAAAACCTTAGGATGGGCCTTGGATGGTCCTGGATCTCCATCATAATGGAAAGCTATTTATATAGTGTGTGTATGTGCATGTGTGCGCGCAAGTGTATGTAATACAATTTTTCAATACACATATAAGACTAGATTTTCATTACTTGAGAAGTGAGGAAGAATCGTTGCTATCATATAACAAAATGTCTATATTTATAGCTATAATTTCATCATCAAAAAAAATACATCAATAGAATCGCATTATACCATAAATAATTATAATTATAAATTGGATGCTTTCGAAAATTGACTGATCAAGGTTTGAATCCCACTCTAAGATAAGGCAGCCTACCACCCTAATGGACTCCTCACTAATGGGGTACTTGGGACATAGTGAAATGATGAAATCCCTTGATGAAGACCCTAATTACCCTCACTAAAAAATATTAAACTTATTAAATTATAATCACAAATAAAATTATGATCGAACATATTAAAATGTAAATATTAACAATAAATAATAAATATACATAAGGAAAAATAATAATAATGAATAATATCAAAACTAATTAACAATAAACTTACTAATAATTAATATAATTTTAATATTTAATAAAAAAATATTATTTATTGCACACATAATAAATACACAAAAAATTAATAAAACTTTATCATTAACAAATAAATGACAATCATAAAATTATTAATGAATGTTGTTAAAGGCAATAGATAAGTTAAATTTTAAAAATTAGAAGTTAATTTTAAAATTGTTAAATGTAGTATAGTTAGTTTCTATGGATGGATTTTGATTCATTGTGTTTGTAATGGAATGTTCACAAGGTGCTAGGGTTTCTAGAGTTCATGGAAGGATCAACAATGGGGCATCTTTCACTGCTCCTAGTGGTCAGCAGTGTGGCTGTCCCCTTTTGCACCAAGACATTTTTTACTTTTCCATTAGAATAAGGGCTTTGATGTTGTGGACGCAAAGGATCGATTGGTGATTTGAATCTAGCAGGCTCAAGAGGGCTAGGCCACACAGCCTCAAAGTTTGTTGACCTTGCTCCCTCTCTCTTCATGAAGCCTGGTCTCTCTCTTCCTCTCCTGTTGAGCTTCAGGCTGTCAGTGTGTCGCAGAATGAGGGTATGCAAGAGGAGCAGGTGATTTTTATAGATTGTAAGAATGCTTTATATCCTTTTCATCCTTGGTTCCTGGTTTAGTTAAGGCTTCAAAGGTTGTGCTTGAAGCGATTAAGAAAGCTGGGGGAGTTTCGAGCTCTACAAATGTTGTTCCCTTTCAGGATTGAAGTTAAAATGATATGGTGAAACAATTTTTGGTGGATGGGGGTAGAAACTTGGGACTCTTCAGTGTCCAAGGCTGGATGTTGTTCTACACGGGATATTCCCCTCATACTGGGGTCCAATCCAACTGATCAATTTCTCCCAGTTGAGAGTGTTGCTGAGGTTTTCTCAAAGCATGAGTCTAAAGCTATAATCTGCAGATTTGTAGGTAAAAATCTGGATTCTGTTGAAATTACCAGGTGGATGGAGTCCTCTTGGACAGATATCAAGATGCCCTCTTTCTTTATTCTTTCTTAGGGCTTCTTTCTCTTTTTCATACGACTATGGCGCAGGATATTGTTTGGTTCCATGGACCATCATTTTAGAGGGGATCAATCTGTTTTGTTCACGTGTACCTTGCAGTCTTTTCTCAATCCTGACCAGGTCCCTTTTTTGAAGGTTCTTATTTGGATCCATTTCTATAATCTTCCTCTGTCTGTAGAAACACAAAGATGATTCAGCTGTTCTCAGAGAGGATTCACATTTTTTGTTAATGCTGACCCGGATGTGGATGGCTCTTTCAGTTCTATGCCAGGATTTGTGTGTTTTTGGACCTTCATGCCCTGTTTCCCACTCTATTAACATATAGCCCTCTCATGGCTCTTGGTTACAGTTTATGGCTTTTGAGGACTTGCCTTTCAGGTGTTTCCATTGCAATCAGATTGGGCACAGGAGATCAGCATGCTCTTATCCTTGAAACTTCAGCAAAACGCTGTCAAGTTGCAAAAATGGGACGCCTGATGAGAACTTTGTTTGGAGAAATCAAGGATGCTTCATGGCTTGCCAGAGGAATCCTCCTTCTGGGGAGCTTATAGTTGTCCCTGAGTAACAGGTAGAGGGATTTCCCTCGATAGTCTGGAGGCCTTGAAGGCTCAGCAGCAATTGTTTTAAGTTGGAGTTGTATCTCAAGAGCAAGAGAGTAGTTGCTTTCTTCATCATTTCCCCTCTGAGCAAAAGGTTATATATTGTTTGGGTGGTATTGTGTCCATCAGAAGGCTGCTGGGAATGAATAAACCCAGAAAAAGGCAAGGTCTTAAGTCAGAAGTTGGAAAACTTCAGATAGAAGCTAGAAAAGCAATTGATGAAGGATCACAGTGGATGCTGGAGAAAATCCTTTCTTGAAGGAGTAGGAAGACAGTTCTAGCCAGTGCTTGAAGTTTTCTTTTGGGTGTTTTTTCATTTTCAGCTTTTGGCTATTGCTTATTATGACAGTTTGGTTTCTTTAAGAATTTTGTGTTGTAGTCTATGGATTTGGAGTCATTTCTAGTGATTGAAGTATCACTGTTGGCAGTGACTCTAATACTTCTTCTAGGTGGTCTTTTGTTTTCTTAGGCTTATAATTGTACCCTCGCATTATAATTGTTGTGGGTGTGATCTCCCATCTAATTAATCAAAAATACATATTAAAATGTAAATACTAATAAATTAATTAAATTTTAACAATTAGAAGTTAAAAACTTAAATCTAACTTGAAAAAAAAAAAAAACATATTAAAAAGTTAAAACAAAAAGTTTGAAAGTTAAATAGGAAACCTAAAATAAACCTAAATACTAACCTAAAACAATATATCCCCACTAGAGAGAGATGTGAATAGTTCCTGCAAGAGTTGGCAGTTTGACAGGCAGTTGGATGCATTCTAAGGGTCGAGCAAATACACAGAATATGGACAGATGAATGCACAAGCTGTACACATAGATGAATGCACTTTTAAAGAGACTCACACGATGTGGGAAAGAAGCGGGAAACAATGTGATAGGGAGAAATGCAGAAACAGGGAGGATGTAGCTGGAGAAGAGAAGAAATGAGACAAGACACTGCCTTTTATGAAGAAAAATATAAAGTTTTTTTTTAAATTAGGGTTTATATTGTTTAATTTTTTAAAATTTATTTGGATACAGCTCCTACAAGAAGGATGGCATATTCACATGCATTCGGATGCAGTACTCGACCTGTATTCAAGCATTATCATACCTATACTCATAGCCGGTACAGGCGAACACATACCTGGGGGATCAGGAGGCATATCCTGCAACTCTGTTTAAAAGCCTGACAAAATAAGTCTATTAGATGGTCTTTCTCCATAAATCTCTCTATATCACTCTGAACATAAACCAAAATATGCTTGAGGGACCTTGATCTCAATTTGTTGGCACATGAACTAAGTCTCATACCTAGGAGCAACTACTCACCAACATAACATAATTTTAACTACATCTGTACTCATTTCATATTTGTTGCAATCTGATTCTTAATGTTTACATTCTAAATACTTGAGTTGAAGTGATTTAACTCGTGTGGTAGCTCAATTTGGGTGATTCACTTAACACAGTAACTCAATGATTACAAAGTTAAATTACCTTATACGTTATTAAATAAAAGTTAAAAAAAATTAAATCAATGTTTTTACAAAAACGACTTGTTACTTATTTTGGGCTAATGTGTACCTCCTCAAGTAACATTTTTTTGTTCCTGCCAAAGCCAAATGTCTTCAGTCCAATATTTATACAAAAGAGGGAAGTGACTCACTCTGCACTAATATCTGCCCTATCAGTTATATTTTTGTGTGACGTTCAGCTCTATCACGAACTTCAGTCTCCATAACACTAGAATGGAAGACATCACAACGTGGAACCAAATTATGAACCAAAACTGGATGAAAGAGTGTAATTTGTGTTGCTGCTACTAAACTTAGAGCTTGTATACTCGAGTTGTAATTTTATGTTTTCAAAACTTTAAGCTTTTTGCTTTTCTATTTCAACATTATTTTTTTATTCTGGGGATGAGTCCCCATGTGGGCAAGGTAGAGGCAATGAGGACAAACTTGGGAATGTTCCTAACATGTTTTGAACCCTTGGAGATGCATCCCCATGAAACACAAATTTTAAGCTTTTAGCTTTTTTATTTCAACATTATTTTTTTATTCTGGGGATGAGTCCCCGTGTGGGGCAAGGTAGAGGCAATGAAGACAAACTTGGGAACATTCCCAACACGTTTTGAACCCTTGGAGATGCATCCCCAGGAAACTACAAATTTTAAGCTTTTAGCTTTTTTATTTCAACATTATTTTTTTATTCTGGGGATGAGTCCCCATGTGGGGCAAGGTAGAGGCAATGAGGACAAACTTGGGAATGTTCCCAACATGTTTTGAACCCTTGGAGATGCATCCCCAGGAAACACAACTTTTTGATACATCATTTTAATCAGGACAATTTACAGGGAAGAGTTTAGAATGGATTTCTCGCTAATTGGTGACAGACTTGCAAGAAAAGATGAGGATGGCTTCTATATCTGATTTCCCCTTAATAATGTGAGATTTACATCAATCAATCATAATTTGCAGTTAATCAATTGTTGTTTTGCAAAGAACTTCTCACAGTCATTTGGTCTTGCATTTTCAGGAATCTATTTGTCACTTGAAGGAGAGGTCCATCTGTTTAAGGATTTGAAGGAATTTTAAGTTTGCTATATTTATCTGTTTGCAAGGTATCAAAGGAGCAATTGAGAAGTATTTATATTCAGAAGCAATACAACATTATAATTTAATATCTTATTAGCTGTTTTAGGTTTTTCCAGTGTATCTAATTTTATTAGAATGTACAAGAAGCTATTTAGCACAAATAGCATTTGGCACGCAACCTGTAAATCGTGTTTTTTGGGACGCGTGGATTGAAAAAAGTGTCTGTTATTGCAAATCAAGGGTTTGCAAATATTTGTGGATGCCTTTTCTAGGTGATTTATCTTGCCCTATTACATCATCTGAGATGCCATTCCTTTCATAAGCCGACATATTTTGTCCATTGTGAGAATAATGGCACCCTCATCTGCTGCAAATCTTCACAAATAGCACAGAAAATTGCTAGAATTTAGCAACACCGTCTATACCACAATCACACAAGCAACCTTCATATATTGAACCATGGGATTGACTTCCCAACATCTGATGTTGCCTCCAAACTCCACAAACAGAAGATGACTGCCTTGATTTCAGAGGTAACTGGAATGGAAAAGGGTGTTGCAGCCCATTTTGTTTCAACAGGGTTCTTAATTCCCTGCACTAAGGCTTCCTTTCTAGGACCTTATGGCTGCTTCTGCAGTCTTTTGAGTGCTAACATCACGCATGACATTATCCTTGAAAAAAATCTGAAGGTTGACATCATCCACGAGCCCAAAATGAGTTCTATTAACACCAACAAATGTCTAATGATTGAGCAGGTTTCTGGTCTCTTCCTGGTCAACCCTTCAGACTGCTGCTTTACCCTTGGCTAGGCGTGAGCTATTTTGGGTGCGACAGAACTCACCATGCTCCCTTTAAGAAGGGATATCATTTTCCATAAGACTGGGTATAGTTAGGTTAATGATGAAATTATCAGGGACAAACAAGCAGACCAAGGCAGGATAAGTCTAAGTTACCAGTTCACTCCAAAAATGTCCTAGTTTTGGGTCCGGCACATAGCCAATCTAGGTTCTGGTATGGTTTCTCTACGGATTCTGACAAGGTCCTTCCAAGCATACCCTGGTGCACTTGGGAGGACTCAAAGCAAACCTAAGCACAACCGAGCACCAAAATCATTTCATTTATTGTTTTGCTTTTTGGACAACCTACATTGACTGGTCAAAATAAAACAAGAAACCCTATAACCAAAATTTGCCTTCAAAACAACTTGCAAGACAAAAACAAACACGTATACCTCATTTTGAAAACCAAATACACTTGCTGAACTTTCAATTTCATTCTCGCTTGTCATTGTGTTTATAGAGCTGAAGATTGATCATTGAAGGTACCAAAGGGGTTGGATTGTTATTTCTACGTGTGTACAAGAGCCCATTTGCTGCCAAGGAGATCATGGAGAGAGATTCTTGGACTGGAGTTAAGTTTCTTTCTTTTTCTTTTCTTTTTTCTACAAACAAACTCAATTATTTGGTTTCTTTGTTTTATTTTTCATTCTGTTACATCTAGATGAGTTAGGATGCATTTATTTCCAATGAATTGTTTTCCAAACTTGTTACCATAGAGATTACAATGTCAATCAATTCTAGCTCCGTGGGCCAACCCACTTCAAAACAAACCCCAATTCACCCTTGTGGAAGTATGATGACATGATACAAGAAGTTCCAAGGCACATGTGATGTCAAATACACAAGCTTATCTAGTCAAGTGAAAGCCCATTTGTGTGGTATTCCTAGCATGGTCTTCAAATCTTACCTAGGCAAGAAGAATGCACCTATGCAAACAACAAGAATGCTGGAATATATTAGAGAGCAGGAGCAAGCAAACAAAACAATTGCCCTTAGAATAGGTCATCTTAGGCAAGGAGAGGATGTCGATCAAGGAGGCCCCATATTTCCCCATCTCTTAGCATTCCTAAAGTTGTGGTAGAGAGTCACCCGTTTTTGGATACACATGAAGAAGAGCTTGCTACACATAAGAGAGAGTGAAAGGTCCATTAAAAAAGGCATTTCAAAATGAATCCCAATAAATTATTGATCAACACATTGAAAGAAGTGTCTATGCAAATGGTTTGTCCTTCAACATTGGTTGATCACCATATTGGCAAGAAATAGTGAGGAAGATTAATGGAGCTCCAAATGAATAGGACACAGGTTTTGAGAAGGTGTCTGACACCTTATTGACAAAGGAGGTGATAATTATAGAAGAATGACAAAAATCAGCCCTCAGTGAATGCAATTGTACTGTCCCTAATTGAAGGGGCGACGTTTTTGAAAGTCCTGGATTGTGAGGAGCAAGTGAAGAATGCACAACTTGTTGTTGACACCCTCATATGGGCCACTAAGGAAGTGGAACCTAATATTGTTGTCCAAGTCATAACGGACAATACAAAAAATTGCAAAGCAACTAGTTTTTTGGTTGAGCACATTATTTACACATCATTTGGACACCTTGTGTTGTCCACTTGCTCAACCTTATGCTACAAAAATGCACACAACTTCATGAACAAAAGTATAGAGTATGTAACATTCAATTTAGACCAAACCCACTTCTCTTTATATTTTATCCTTTGGTGGATTCTCTTGATTTTTCTAGCCTTCGGTGACTCTTGCTTAGTTGCTTAGTTATCCAGTTCTTAACATCAACTGTGGCATTTAAGTATCTTTATTTACTACAACTTTAATGTTCTTCAAACAGGCAAACCTGCTTTCATATCAAAATTGATCTTGTACAAGTATCAACAGTAACACATGCTAAAAATGGGTTTTGAAACCAAACCTGCTGAACTCCTTGAAATCAGAGGTTAGTATCATGCCACACCTATTCCAATTCTAAAACCGTCAAGAATGTGCGGTATTAGAACAGAAAGAAATGCAAAAAAAAGCATAACAATTCGAATTTGAAAGCAATTACAAACTAAAACTATGCAAATATAAAAATTACACAAAATTGATCAATTGGACAGAACTGCAATTTAGAGTAAGAAAGTAATTATTAATTAAGCTTTTTGCTTTTGATAAGCATTAGATGACATAATTATGGGAACTTCTCTTCTGACATAACAGTTGTGTTCAAATCTATGTGACAGGCGCAACATTATCTCTGCTACAGGAAAAGTTCAACCGCAATCAAGATATTGTACTTCGGTCTTCTAATGGCCAAACTTCAACCATGTTGAATAGTACTTATGCAAGCATCACTTTCCAAATTACTTTGATAATCAAATCCAACCAGTTATAGGAAGGCTAACATTTTTCCACTTGTTGGTATAAATTCATACACTTTTTTAAAATTGATGTCTTCTTGACATGGTGTAAGCTCAAGCTTTCTATGGTGCTGTTTTACAGCACTACCTGCCACTGTCAAGGCAGAAAGATTATGAAAATGATAACAAATGTCAAAAATTTATCCACAAACTCAAGAACTGAACCAGATTCTCAAGCAAACTGACTTTATGACTTTTCCTTGGCTGGGTCATAGGGGATGGCTGGCTGTCCCCAGGATGGTCAGGGGACATCTAGGCATTCCCTAGCCACCTGCTACAATTTTCTTTAAGTTTCAGAATGTTTCTGCATTTTTTTCTATGGGGACCGCCCCAGGGACTTTTCCTAGCCATCACTGCATCCCAGAAACATACCTGGTACAGGTATGGCTGTAATTTCCCAGGGGATGTGTCCCAATGGAACATAACATATATTCCTTTTATTGTTTACTTATCTCCTTATAGAAAATGAAATTCCTCCTTTTGAAGAATTTTTTCTTAGTTTTTAAACACAAGGTGGAAATTTTGGTATTTTATAGTTTGCTTGCCATGGGTGCATATAATTTATTAAAGTTTTATTTTCAAACTGCACACTCGTGACTAAGTTGTGGGGATATGCACTCTAGTGCACAGCCTAGAAGCTTGGGTATGGGGATGCAGCCAGTTAAGAAATCTAGCAAATGATATATGTGCATTACAAATATAGAATTTTTTCAAACTTCAAATGATTTTTTCAATGATAATGAACATTTAACACAGTCAGATCAGCCTGACTCAGTGGCAAGATGGTGCAATGTCGGTAAGGTGACGACTGGAGCCTTGCCAAGGGTAGATCGGAGATCCCCAGAATTCATGCTGGCCCATTGTTAATTGTGGTCCAAATGGTCAAAAGCCCAAATGGCGGCCCCAAGTGATATTGATGGCAGTGTATTGCAAATGGAGATTCAAGCTCAACTGATGCTCTAATTGACTCTGTCATTAAAAATAAGACGTCCAGAACTTGTCACATGATGCTCGGCAATGATCCTCTGGCGGAGGACATGGGTATTTTTCCCTCGAGAAAAAAGAATACAATTATACAAGTAATACATAGTTTTAAAATAAATAATAATAAGCCGAGTGGCACATCAATCATGATTAAAAATAGATTTATCAAATTCAGCTCCAAATGTCCATACATGATGTATGAAAAACAGAATCACATTTAAGCTACAAAACCATGTAGTTTGAAACTGTCGAGAATACAAAAGTAGAAGAGTCGGGACAAAATAGAAAGGAGGCATTAAGGCTATGTTGGATGAAGATCTACTTAGCTAATCAGAATTTGTTATCTATTGTCTATCACATTGAAGTAATTAAATATGTTCATCCTACATCAAGGTTTGTGAAGTACAATTTTATAACAGGCTTATGACTGAACAATGTTGACCAATGGGGTAGTTATCCTGAAACCAGTCAAGTATAAATCTTGCGTCCATGTCTGGAGAGGACATATGGAGATTTGTTCAGATACTAAACAGCAGACTAGTCAGTTAAATAGTGATATTGCACCATCATTCATTTGCCCATAGAAGATCTCAAATGAATGGACATAGTCAAAAACTTCTTATTGTGAAGCATTGAAAATCTATTCTTATTTTTCAAGCTAAAATGTACACCTTGAAATTGACTTCTATTAACCATGAATCACTGATTACATCCCGCCTTGACCTGCATTTAATACTTGCCTTAAACGTAGCAATTATAAACATCAAGGTGTAATCTGATCTTTATGATGATACCAACTTCCATAACTATGCATTGAACAGTCACATGTTTGAAATGGCAACTGGCATGTGCAGCTGATCTAAGAATTTGCAGGTTATTTTTAGTATAGAAAAAATGAGGTCTACGGCAGACATAAGGCCAACCATAAGTAGGTTTGCTAAGGGTTGAGCATTTCTGCGATATAACCAGTCCAGCAAGAAAACAACCACTCCACTTTCTTACTCATTTTGTTTTTTTGATTATCCAATGATGAAAAATACAAATTTAGCTCCAGTCACATGAGCCTATGATGTTACACTGATCTACTTGTGAAGGATTGGATATATCTGCTAAGTAAATTACCTTCCAGTCTTCACTAAAAACATGCCATTATTGAAGGTAGGTACTATTTTAAATGGAAAGAACATTGGAAACACAGCAGCCACATTAAGCAAAAGGCAATTATTAACCATACATACCTCTAAATATCTGAGTCCCCAAGTGAACGATCGGTGTTTAGCATGTGCAGGCTTTGAGGACCATCCCCTGTACTCATAGAGACCACTAGATGTATACACACATCGAGAAACTTTTTGAAATGAAGACTCAAGTGGAATACTTCCACATGTGACAACCTGACAAAAAATTGAAAGCTAGTTTAGGCGGGGAGCTATCATTCATTTTCTCAATCAAGAGACTGAAGAAAAGTGTTATTTACAAACTTACCAGTCAGAAAAAATGCATGAAGACAGGGTCAAGCTTTTAACTAGTTAAACCTTCTTGGTTCTATGATCAAATTTCATACTTCAATATAATTTTGTTAATTTGACTGGATGCAAAGAAAAAATGCACTTAAATGCAGAACATTTGGTCACATATTTTTGCAAATGGTGTTTCAAACTTTTTACTAACTAATACTTTGGCTGAGCTGTGTCTCTGTACATGTAGGTGGTAGTCCCAACAAGTGTAATGTATATGCAAGATTCTCATCAAAAAATCAGCTTGAGGATGCCATGCAAAACAAGACTTACCCCAGAAACCTTGACATACTGTCCATCTTTTGCAGTCCTAAGTTCTGCATCTGGATATCCAGACATGAAACCTGTAACTGCCCTCTTTCCCCACCAGGTATTCCATATTAGAAGAACCATAACAGCACAAAAAATAACAACAACAACGATGAGTAAAATGGCATTCTGAACAGCTGCCAGAATAAACCCCCCAGCCACAAAGCCCATAATAAAGAGTGGAATAACAGTCCAAAGGATCACTTTAGGAAAGCTTCTCTTGAAGGAGTACACTTCATCATGGCTCAGATTGGTGACAAATTGATTATTTCCCATAGACACACTATGGAGCTTACCAGATGCAGTAGCATCCAAAGGACCAGAAACTTTTCTTGGTGCACCGGATGAATTTAGGGGACCTGAAGAAATTGGGCCAGAAGTAATAAGACCAGTTGCAGGAAGTGAAGGGGGAAGGGGCCCAGAAGTTTGACGGACAAGTGGAGTGACACCCCCAGAAAGAGGACCAGATGTTTTCCTAACAGCATCCCCATTTTTATTTAGTGGCCCTGAATTAGATTTCTGTCTAGCTGAGCCTGATCCTGGAACAGCAGATGATGATATAGGACCCGACTTTGGAAAGCCAGCTCGAGCTGCAGCATTGTGTGGCAGAGGCCCTGAATGCGATGCAACTCCCCCAAATGATGTGGCTCTCCCAGGGGTACTTGTAACAGGTCCAGATTTCTTCAATTTTGAAGCATCCACGGGAATATCAAACATTTTTCCCAGCTCCCCAGACTTCTTAATATCACCTCCAGTGTAAGGCATGGCTGTAGAAGTCATAGTAGGTTGCCTCTCCTTGTATTGCTCAGGTCGCCCTGAAACATACAGCCCATTGCTGAGCTGATGCGAAGGGAACCTTGAGCCCATCGAACTTGATAGGAAAGAAACACGAAATGCTGCTAACAGCTGCATACAAATACAAATTCAGCAAAGATGCCTGGGACACTGTTCAATCATGAGGATAAGCATTGGGGACCAGAAGAAACACTCTATTAATGATATTTAATGACAGAGAACAAATCTCTAGTGCTCATTTTAATAATTTACAGACATATCTGCCAAATGCTAAAGATTAATTGCATCGGTCAGTACAATTCCATATACACAATAGACAACCAAATATCAACAAAAAAATGTATTTAGGACTTCTAACTCGATCAACTCAGTAAAATAAGCCATTTCTTTGAAATTGATATCTCAAACATTGTTGAAAATGTCAAATTAATCAACTTAATGAAAAATGCCTCATTCAATCTTTTGAAGCAGCCCATTGCCAGATGTAGGTATGTCAAAATGTCAAAGCAAATATCTCAAACTAACAAGAAAGCAAATATTTGAAATGCAGATATTACACTGGTTGGTGAGCTCAGTCCCTAGATGCACCAACTAAAATGCCTTCAATAACTCGTGTAAAACCCAACCTAGAAAGTGAGCAAGACCTGTTGCCTAATTTCCAAACTCAAATGGGCCAAACAACACGATTTAACTTGCCTAGAATTTTAAGGGAAAACAAAAACCAGGACATCTGAATGTCAAATTCAATTCCATGTTAAAATGCTCCCCACATTAGACATTACAAATCAAGAAATGAAGATTCTGACACAAGAGGATCCAAGTTAAAAAGAAAGCTTAAAGCTGAATTATGAGCCGAAAATTCAAAACAAAAAATATGAAAAGGTGAAACCTACGAGTTCAAGACCGAGAACAAGAAATGAAATCATTTTCCGTGGATCTATCTGTAACCAAACTTTGCACTCCCACAACATAGTGCAAGAATCCTCACAACCCCCTTCTTTGAATCAGTAGCCACACTATTCAACCAAACACCGCGAACACACACCCAAAAACGAAAAATCAAACTGGCAAAAGATATCTAACAAAACGAGAAATGCCGAAGCGAAGACACCTAGACTGACGTGATGCCCAGATAATCAAATGTAGAGCATTGCTTCTGAACCCAACAAAAAGCATAGAATATAGAAAGGGCCTACCTGGTAAGCTGGTGTTTTGACAGTGCAGATGTATCAAACTGGAAACAACAGAATGAGTGTGAAATCATCCGATCCAGGCTTCAGCGCTCACCCCTCAGCCCTTAATCATATTCATATGATGTTGATGAGGATGCCCCCGCTCCACTCCACTCCACTCTCCACTGGTGTTCGGTAAGCAATCTCCCTCAGCTACGCACATCTCCAACAGCAAGCACTAGTAGCGTTCCCACCATTCTACTCTAGGCTTCAACAAGAGGGAGAGGGAGAGGAAGGGAGAGTAACAGCTCTACGATCGTGGGTCCCCCGACGCACCGGCTACGTCCGGTACTGGTGGTGCTCTTTGTCCCATCTGGGTCTCTGTTTGTGTTTCTGTTTATATTTTCTGTTATGTTCCTGTCCGCGTCTCCACCGGTGTCTGTCTGTCCATGTGTCTGTCTTGCCCCCCTCCTCCACTCGTTTTCCAAAGCCTAACCGCTGCGGTTGGGAGTGGCATTGTTGGTGGAAGGGTCTTCTCGCTTCCTTTATTTCTCCTCCATTTTCCAATTGCCAGCATGGTAATTTGTGGACTCTGAATATATTATTACTTTTTTGTTTGTTTTCATTGAGTTGTTTAGGAAGAGTTGGAAGAAATTTTGTTTCAAGATGTATGACCATTATTGCACTTTAGTTGTTGGCCTATCTCAATCTCAATGTTAGCTCTATGCTTCAAATTTAAGTTGTTTTGCTTTTACACTATCTCATTCTTCAATTAGGTGTATTAGAGATTGTAAGGAAAATTAATGCTTTTAAGATTAAATAAGTAGAGGAGTTAAAAGCTAAGTTGATAATGGTTAATATAATAAATATTAGTTAAAGTACATATTAGTTTTTTAATTTGATCAAAAAAATAGTGTTAGATGATTTATGATTTCATTAAAAGTTATTAAGATTTGTCAAATAATTTTAAAATAAAAATTTTATTTTGTTGATTGTTTAATTTAAGATCGTATTTATAAATATGATTTTTACATGTGTAAAATTGAACTTCACATATGTGAAAGTGGACTTGATACATGGATTTGAAAGTTGCCCAAGAAATAATATGTAAGAAATTGAATAGCTAAAAATGGTTCACCTCGATGTGATACAAATATGTCTAGGAAAATGGTGTTAATAGACACTATTTGGGAACTTGTTATAATATTGATTTATTCTCTTTCGATCATGCCCCTAGGCAAGTCAATTCAACAGTAATGAATAAAGATCAAAGACACAACGAAATCATGCAATATGCTCCCAATTATTTTATTTAATATTAATTCAACAAGATTATTTTCATTACTTGGTGTGATCTCTAGATTTGTAGATGAATCAAATGAATTGGAGTCAATCATTACATACACTACCTTACATGCTCCTAATATGATTCATCACTATTGTGTGACTCACAAATGGGACACCCCTGGAATTTTTGCATTGATCAAACAAGTGGTGGACTATTATTAGTCATGTGGTAATAGTAGGTGTAATGGCAATGAAAGGGATGAACTATCCTCTTCACATGGTAAGAATGTCCAATGGGTAGTGGGGATGTTTGGTTAATGTATGATTATTATACATAATGTATGGACTTCTTTATAGAGACTAATGAGGTTTTATTTAATGGATTTAAAGAGTATTTAGATGGGTGTCTTTTATTCAAATAATATGTTTAGGTGAGTGATTTCAATTGCTTCTTAAAGGTCATTTTCTCATTAGATTTTTTATGGAGCTTCAATTTGTTCAACTACTTTGGTAATTATAGAAGTTGGTGAGTTCTCCCTTAGCTCTCTCAAAGTGACTTCCACCTAATCCTCTTTCTCGCTCAAACACATGGGCAGGAAACTTGTACCATGACCAAAAGGGATAGGAGATGGTTCAAAATCACTTTGATGCCTCTTTAATTAAAATTGAAGTTATTTTTGATGGTTTTGCTATATTTGTGAGTTTTCGGAGTTTGCAACATTATTGTGTTTGTATTAATCCTTGAGGTTGCAAGTTGGATGTTTCAAATGTTTATTTTGTTTGAAAGATCATGAGTTTGACTATGTTTGGAGCATTTATAAATACAATAGTCATACATTTTAACACTATCGTTCTTTAATTTCATGCTATTAAATGTTGTAAGGAAAAGTAATGCTTTTAAGAGTAAATAAGCAAGGGATTTAAAGCTAAGTTAAAAAATTATTAGTGTAATAAATATTATAATTAATATAAAAATTGAATTACATAAATAAAAGATATTAGTTTTTAATTTGATCAAGAAAATAGTGTTGTTAGATGATTTATTATTTTATGAAAGGTTATTTGGATTTTTAAATGATGAATTCAAAATAAATAATAATAATTGATTGTCTAGTTCAAAGTCATACCTTTAAATATGATAACACATGTGTTAAATTGAACTTAATACTTGTGAAAGTGAATTTGACAATGAATTTCAAAGTTGCCTATAGAAATAATCTATAAGAAATCTAATGGCTAAAAATGGTTCACCTCAATTTGAAACAATTACATCTAGGAAAATGGTATTAATAGACACCATTTGGGAACTTGTTAGATAATGATTTATTCTCCTTTATTCAAGACCCTAGGTGAGTCATTTTAATAACAATGAATAAAGATTGAAGACACAAAGTAACCATGCAATATGCTCCCAAGATTTTGATTTATTGTTAATTTAACAAGATTCTTTTTCATTACTTGGTGTGCTCTTTAGATTCCTAGATGATTCAAATGAATTAGAGCTAATAATTGAATACACTACCTTGCATTCTCCTAATATGATTCATCACTATTGTGTTACACCCCAATTATGTAGTTACTATTTATTATTTACTATGTAGAGTAAAATATGAATGTAATGTGAATTCAATGGATGAATAAATCATGTGTGCACTTTGTTATCACTATCTTATGAATGAATGCCATCTCATTTAATGTTATATGAAGGAATGCATTTATGTGAATGGATGAATATTGTGTTGATATTCTAATTTTGAAGATGAAATATGTTAATACATATTTTGTGAACAACTAACTGTGGTGTACATGTGTTAGTGTTTGCAGGTACATGTTCAATTCCTCTAGGTGGAGGGGAAGTATCACTCAGGAGAAGGTCTTGGTCGAGTAACCAATTTTATAACCTATCTGAGCTTATACACACATCAAAATTAGAATGATTAAGTTGGGAAGTTGGTAAGTCATCCATAGATGTAATGTGTGCTTTAATAAAAGGTTAGTTTACTATTGTGTGCATCGTTAGGAGATGATTGCTTGATGAGCTTATGGTTTCCTTCTTGTTACCATATTTGGAATTGATATGTGAAGCATATGGGGTATGTGTATGCATATACACATGCATGGTGATGATAGACTATACACACCAAGGAATGTGTACATGGGGGTACATGGGTAGACATACTTATGCACGCCCACACACGAATTGCTTATGCGCATAGAACTATCTGATGGAACCCACGACATGCATGTATATATGTGTAGGCATATCGCTCATAGTCCCATATTGAACACCATGGTAATTGTATGTTAAGTTGGTGAGTAAATTGAATGTGCATATATATAATGAATATACATATATTCATATGTATACGTGAATATATACACGTGTATGGTAGCAAATGGATATGCTCATATAGATGTATTGGTACATGTACACATGCACATACATGTATATTTTTCTTGTTCAGTGAATCGCTGCTAAGGGACAACACCTGTATCGCTTTTGACTGGAGCTATGAACTAGTGAGGCCACATTCAAGGGACCTCATCCCCGCCTTTATACGCCTTCCTGCATTCCCGCCAAGCTTCCTACAGAACCCAACGTCATTCTTCGACTGCTACGCCTACCTGCATTCCCGCCAAGCTTCCTGTAGGACCCGACGTCATCCCTTCGTCTGCTTCGCCTCACCTACCTACATTCCCGCCAAGCTCCCTATAGGTCCTAGTGCCAAACCTATGTTATAACACCCCCGCCAGCTCTACTACTCCATCATTCCCTCCATCTTTTGACCCCACAACAGCGCTCGATCACCTTCCGTCCTCCTCCTTCCTCTCGATGTGCATTTGTCCCACCATCCACTAGTGGGATTCAAACACTTGACAATAGTTTCACTACTTCTTGCAACTTTTCATTGCACAACGGGGTCATCCCCATCACATACATGTATATTATAGTGTATATATGTATATGATATATACATATATATATGAATACATAATCGATATAGAATAATATGATAATATGATTGCTAAGTTGATATACTCCTTTGCATATCTATTTTATATGCATGCTTTATTATCTTGTGATAATATACATATATATGTTAGTGTTTGACATTATATATATACATAAGTGTGTGTGTGTATATATACATAAGTGTATATATATTTATATCAAAATATATACGTGGTAAATTCTTTCAAACATCGTTTACTATGATATCATCTTTCATCATTTACCATGATATCCACTATTTCTAACTATTAATGTCAATCGATTATTATGCCAAATAAAATGGCTTTAGAGTCGATTTACTTGGGTGACTTAAATAGCTTGAATCTAGAAATGAATATGATTATATTCATAGGTCGAACTTCATGTCTTTACTGTCATATATTAACTACAAATTGTTTCATCAATTAAGTCGATATTGAAAGAGTCAACGCCATAAAATGTTTTGGACGGTCAAATATCAACCCATGATTTGTTGTGAATATGGAACAGTTGTTGATTGCT
This sequence comes from Sequoiadendron giganteum, assembly GCA_007115665.2. Classification (NCBI taxonomy): domain Eukaryota; kingdom Viridiplantae; phylum Streptophyta; class Pinopsida; order Cupressales; family Cupressaceae; genus Sequoiadendron; species Sequoiadendron giganteum. Next base: position 433,361,268 of record CM021104.1, read on the forward strand.
CCAAACCATCAATGACTTTTTCAATAACAAATATGTTTATGAACCTACACTCAGCAAGGGAATAATTCGATGCAAATTGGGGTGACAAGCTTTGGTCATTGACTAAATCTCTTCTTTGCTAAATCGTGGCACCTTTGAGTCTATTTGTTTTAAAATTTTGTAGATTTATTTCAGTCACATAGACATTGATTTATTCTTTATTTTGCTATCAAAGAGAGGGTCAATTTGTAGGTAGACAAGTTGAATGTTTACTTATTTGTTCGCCACCTTTCTATTGAGTGCTTGTGGTGTTGCTTTGCATGTTTGATATGTCTCTTTCATGCCTAAACTTTAGGCAATTTGGTTGCTTTCTTGTTGTATAAATAGCAGCAAGAGTTCTTCATTTGGGATGTTGCATTCTCTCTTTTTTATGAGATATTTCTTGTGCATCATATCTATTTTAGTGAGCTATTATATCTACAATTTCCTATCCAAGTTAGTGAGAGATTTAAGAGAATTTTATTTCTTTTGAGAGGAAGTAAATACCGACTTATGAGATAAGAGGTTGTGAGTCTTTGATAGGAAGAGTTATTGTTTCTAAGGGTGTTGTGATTGCAACTAATCGATTTGGAAAGCTATATAGCAGGCATGAGGATATTCTTCTCTATATTCTTTCTTTGATTGCTCTATGACTTGATAGTTTGAGTTAGTCACACCAATAGATTGAAATCATGTTTACTTTGAAAGAATAGTAGAAGTTAAATGTTGTTTGCATGTTGTTTGTAAGTACTCCATGATAGGAGAGACTGTTTGTCTTGGGTATTATTATTCTAGACATATGTAGTCAAGGGAAAGAGATTATGTTTATCATAGGTAACATTATATTACTAGATATGATTTAACATAAGATAAACTTAGGGTATGCTCATTATTAGATACTGAATTATGCTAGATGGATAGTAGGTTACTCCTAGGAATGATGTCCAGTGAAGGGAGGGAACTAGTACTTGCTTATTGAGTTATGTTACCTTAAGTTGTGATTGAAAGTTAGGTTATCCTAGGGAGTAGATTTCCCATGGAGAAGGATTGCCTAGGCATAGATATAATGGCCTTAAGTCAATACGAGCTTTCCATAGTGTAGGTGAATGGTAGACCACTGCTCGATTATATTGAGTGAGAATACCTTGGCCAAAGTAGTGGGGATGTACGATGACTCCACTAGGAATAGTGTGTAAGTCGAGACTCCACTGTCAGTTCATTGTTTCTACTAAAATGCATGAGGGTTACCTAGTGTAGGTTATAAATCCTAGTCATGTTTGATACAACACTAACCTTAGAGTGGTATGTCGTACAAGGTTACCCAACCAATACCTTCATCGAAGGGAAGGGTCATCAATCATTGATAGATGTGCGAGGAACTGCATATGAGTTTGTGTTTAGAGAAAAAGTGCTTGAGTGATGCTTCTCCTCCTCAATAGGCAACAAAGGACCAAGGTTTTGAAAGGCGGATTCCTAGACCATTTATATCTTATGTCATGAAGCTCATTGGAGCTATGTATGTAGTTTGTACTTTCTTGGAATAATATACTTTGGAGAAGTATTGTAATTGAATGGAAATCCTTATTATATGTTGTATAGCATCTTTGTTCATATATTTTCAATAAAGAAAAGGAAAAAAAATTATTGCAATGGCTTCTTACATAGTTTCTATTTACTTGCATAGTAAAACTTAGGAAATTTACTACAATAAATGGTTGGCATGTTACATGTGGTATAAGAGCTACCAAATTTAGCTCTGGAACCTATGAGCTCATCATTCTTTCTGTCCAACATTATCTAATGTTGTGAATTCATGTGCCTGGATGGTGCATCTCAGATTAATGGCTTGAAAGTCAGTAATCAGAAACGAGCGCTACCTCAAGGCCAAGAAGGAAAAAGAAGCCATCATTAGAACCATAAAGGGAACCAACTACGACAATGTCATCTAGTTGAGTGATACCAAGACATTTAGTCATGCACTTTCTCGGATCAATGATGTGAAGAGGAAGATGAAGATGGAGGCTATGTACATTAATCTACCTTTCATTTCACCAAAAAAGTTTGAGTCATTGTCAGTTTCCAGCAATATGCCCTCGGAAGGAAGTGTCAACCCGACATTCATCTTTAGGGACCCTAGAGATCTTCCATTGTCTGAAGTAATAGTAATTTCCTCAAGTAACGAGTTTGAGGAATATGTACCTCTACATCAACCAGATGTGAAATGGTCTCATGAACAAATGTCTGCAAATAAGGTAGACTACATTGTTGATGAACACCATATTGACACTGAACCTCATAACTATGTATCAGATAATAAATTTGAAGGATACTATCCATTTTGGGATAGATATGAACAATTAGGAGATGAACAAAAAGATATAATTGAACAACATTCTTAGTTTGTAGGATATACTCCATTAAATTATATGTTTAAGAGTGAAGTTGAGGGATACTCTCCACTCGACTATCTGAATAGTCACTCCATGTAATCAAAGGATATTGAAATCCTTGTGAAATGAATACAATTATTTGTTTATCAAAAGCATGTGCTTAATCTTATGTGAATTCTTTATGTGTGAATATCGTTTCTAATGCTTCCATAAGATAGTTGATAACATAATTTAGTCTAACATGGATAGAAACGTTCAGGTAAAACCTGATCTTGTGAAGATGGTGAAGACACGTACCAATCTTGGAGGTAGCCAAGAAGTTGGCCAAGGACCCACAGGAATTGAAGCTATACTTGACCAAATTCTGGCAAGGTTAGATACCCTTGAGCAAGAAAAGGCACAAGCTAGGGTTGAGAAAGAGGTTCCCATTAATGAAAATGAAGGTGAAAAATCTTCACATGGACATAATGGAACTCATGATAATGAAAAAGAAAAATCGCCAACACCATTTGAGGAAAGAAATAAGAAGCGTATGGCTTCCAAAACTTCTAAGGATATGAAGAAGATTGTAGCACCCAAGATTGAGGGAAGCACCGGTGGGGATGAAGTTGAGGCATGGCCAGTTCAAATGGAAAAGTATTTTGAAATACGAAATTACATTGAGACCACTAAAGCCACTTGGGGTGCATACCAGTTAGCTGGAGAAGCTTCAACTTGGTGGATGAACAAGAAGTTGGAACTTAGTATTAACTCATGGAAATTAACATGGGGGGAATTTGTTGATATTTTCCACAAGCAATGGTTGCCTCAACTTTACTATGACCAAAAATTCACTGAATTCCAAAGCTTGAAGCAAGGAAATATGTCAATCAACGAATACTAGGAGAATTTTACCCAACTTCTGAATTATGTTCCTATATATCATAAGAATGAGCACTTCTACATTAGAAAATTTATAATGGGACTTAACAACCAGATCAAAGGTGAAGTGGATATGCATGGTCCAAAAACTATGGATCTTGTATATGAAAACACAATTAAGTAAGAGAAAAAGCTTAGAGCTAACTCCAGTAGGTAGGAAAATAGAGATCATAGGAAGGATGTGGAAATTCCCAACAAGCCAACTCCAAAGAAGGTGGAGGTTACACAAAACATATTTAAGCAAGGGGAGAAAGGAATCTGCAATAGTGGTAAGGAGACGAGAAGGGAACAAAATAAAAATGGTTTCAACCGTGGTAATACCAATAATACTAGTGGAAATGCTAATGGATTTGGTGAACCCAAGAAGAAGAAAGTACCTTTTACAAGATGTTATACTTGTGGGGGAGACCATTTTTCTAGAGATTGTTCCAATAAGCCTTCTGGAAGTTTGCTACCAACCTAGTGCGCAATGTTCCAGCATAGGATACATGCAGCGGTAGATGATCACCAAGCAGAGTGTCAGGAAACTCCCATTGAAACTCCAGGCATTTTGTTTGGTCTACCCATTTCAGTTCTTATTGATACTAGTGCAAATGAAAATTCCATTTCACCTAGAATAGCTAAACAATTATCTAGAAAGGTTGGACACATAGAAACGTCTTGGGATGTATTGTATGCAAACCAGACAAGAGAAAAGGTGGAACAATGTTTGTTTGAGGCTAGGTTAGAGCTATCTTATTTCTCTACTAAAGTAAACCTTTATGTCACACCTTTATGATCTTACGATGTAATCTTAGGTATGAATTGGTTGTGGAGGCATGGGGCTAAGGTAGATTGTCATGCAAAGATCGTTGAGTGCCTAGATAATTTTTGGTAACCAAGTAAAATTCCAAGGAATACCTAGAGAGTTGAAGATTCTTCAAATCTCAACAATGCAACTAGATAGGGTTGGGAAGAAGGGGTGTAAACTCTTTGTTGTTAAGCTTGAAAAACTTGAAGAAAGTTTTAATTCTCAGAGTTTCCAAGAGATGGAAGATGGTGAGATAGATGGCATTGAGATGTCTAACATGGAAAGATATCCTATATTGAGAAAATTTCCAAATGTGTTTCCAAAGGAGTTACCTGGATTAGCACCATAGAGGATATTTGATTTATTTAAAGATATAATTCCAAGGTCTGAACCTATTTCCAAAGTACCCTACAGAATGACGACAACCAAGCTTATGGAGCTTAAGACACAGTTGGATGAACTACTGTCAAAAGGGTTGATAAGACCAAGTGTTTCACCATGGGGAGCATCGGTCATTTTTTGTGAAAAAGAAGGATGGTACCTTGCATTTATGCATCAACTATCATATGCTTAACAAGGCCACATTGAAGAATAAGTATTTGTTGCCTCGTATTGATGATCTTTTTGATCAAATGAGAGGAGTTTCCTTATTCTTGAAGATATATTTAAGATTTGGATATCACCGGTTAAGAATTAGAGATGAAGATATCTTTAAGACTGTGTTTAGAACTAGATATGGACACTATGAGTTCACAGTTTTATCTTTTGGGTTGACAAATGCACCTATTGCATTCATGAATCTGATGAATAGTGTGTTTAGAGACTGCCTAGATAAATTTGTCTTGGTTTTTCTAGATGACATCTTGATTTATTCTAAGGATGAGGAAGATCACTATAGACATTTAGAGATAGTATTGCAACGCTTGAGAGAGCACAAGTTGTATGGAAAACTATCTAATTGTACTTTCTTCCAAAGAAGAGTGCATTATCTAGGGCATGTAATTTCAGTAGATGGAATCTTCATGGATCCTGCTAAGATCAAGGTAGTACTTAAGTGGCCTATACCCAAGAATGTGTTTGAGGTTAGAATTTGTATGGGTCTAGATGTGTATTATAAGAAGTTTGTATCAAACTTTTCCAAGATTGATTTTCTAATTACTTCTCAGAGAAAAGGGAAGAAATTTGCGTGGACTGAGAGGTTCCAAAAATCCTTTGATCTACTTAAAGAGAAGTTGACCACTGCACCAATATTGAAAGTACCGAATCCTGAGGGTAACTTTACAATTATTTACATATGCATGTGGGGAAGGGTTAGGAGGAGTGCTAATGCAGGATGGGAAAGTGATTGCTTATGAATCTAGAAAGCTGAAACCTTATGAGAAAAATTATGTGTCACATGATTTAGAGTTAGCAACTATGCTTCATGCATTGCAAATGTGGAGGCACTACTTGTTAGGGAAACCCTTTGAATTGAAAACTGACCATAATGGGTTAAAGTACCTTTTTACTCAACCTAATTTGAATGCAAGATATAGAAGATGGTTGGAGTTGATAGATGACTATGATTTCAATATCAGTTATATAAAAGGGAAAGAAAATCGGGTTGTTGATGCCTTAAGTCGAAGATATCATATTGCTTCAATAATAACGATTCAAACCGACTTTAAGGGATAAGTGTTGCAAAAGTGCAAAGAGGATGAGTACTACTTGCAAGTCAAGCAGGCACTTGCTAATAATCCACAAGATTCTAGGTATGAAGGTTTTCTTTTAGAACCTAATGGATTACTAAGATATAAGGGTAGGATGTATGTTCCTGATGTAGTGGAGTTAAGGAACCTAGTATGGAAAGAAGTACATGAAGTACCATACTCTGGACACCCCAGAGTGACCAAAATGATGGTGGATGTGAAGCCATTATATTTTTGAAAAGGGATGAAAGGAGATGTTGCTAATTTTGTGGCTAGATGTCTAGAATTTCAAAGGGTGAAAGCATAACATCATCATCCTGCAGGATTGTTATATCCCCATGGCATGCTAGAGAGGAAGTGGCAAGTCATAAGTATGGAATTTGTGCAAGGATTGCCTATGTCTAGGAATAAGCACAATGCCATTCTTATGGTAGTAGATAAGCTAACCAAGGTCACACATTTTATACCTGGGAATGTAATAAATGGATCACCTGTCATAGCTAGGAAGTTTGTGCAAGAAATTTTTAGGTTGCATGGAATCCAGAGTATTATCTTGGATAGGGATGCACGAGTCACTTCTAGGCTTTGGAAAACCTTATTTTCTACACTAGGGACTCAGTTGAATATTAGCTCAACATATCATTTGAAAACAGATGGTCAAACGGAAAGGGTGAATCAAGTGATGGAAGACCCACTAAGAATGTATTGCAATATCGAATAGCGGTACAAGTTGGAAGACCACTTACCCTTAGTTGAATTTTCTTACAACAATTCTTATCATTCTACGATAAAGATGGCTCCTTTCAAAGAATTGTATGGTCAAAAGTGTCGAGATCCTATAAGTTGGGATAGACCTGAGGATAGAGTGACTCTTGGGCCAAAGATGTTGATTGAGATGGATGAGAAAGTTAATATTGTGAAGCAAAGGTTGGCTGAAGCTAATGATCGATAGAAAAGTTATGTCGATGCTAAGAGAGTGCCCCGAAGTTTTGCCTTAGGTGCCAAAGTGTTACTCAAAGTGAAACCTCACAAAAGTTCCATTAAATTTGGAAAGTCTTCTAAGTTAGCTTTGTGTTATGTTGGACCATTTGAGATCCTCAAGGAAGTGAATCTGGTAGCCTATCGAATAACATTGCTACCAACTCTTTCCATAATGCATAATGTCTTTCATGTGTCTTACCTTAAGAGGTATGTACCCAACGATAAACATGTGACTGATTGGATTGCTTTACATGTATAGGACCTTGGAGTGGTAACACTCGATCCCTTCAAGGTGCTTAGAACACATAAGCTTTGCTTGTGTAACAGGGAGGTTCTACAATGCAAAGTCCAGCGAGATCAGTATGTAAAAGACTCGGCCACTTGGGAAGATTATGCTAAGATTCAACAAAAGTTCCCTCTTGTATTAGAAGCTTATGAAAATGCTTGAACAATATGTTGATTGTTTTTTTGTTTTCTGTTGTTACATAAAATCATCGAGGATGATGATTCACAAGGGGGGAGTATGTTACACCCCAATTGTGTAGTTACTATTTACTATGCAGAGTAAAATATGAATAAAATGTGAATTTAGTGGATGAATAAATCATGTGTGCACTTTGTTATCAATGTATTATTGGTCCAGGAGCACCCTACCAAGTTCATGCCTCCATGAGGCAACATTGAGATTTTGGTTCAAGTTTGGCATTGTAATGTTGTAATAAGGTCCATGAGGCCATTTTTAACATGTTATAGGTCCTAGGAGGTCATTATAGGTTTATTTTCCAAACTTTGCAAAATTGTAAAAGTTGTCAAATAGTTGTAATTGTAAAAGTGCAAAAAAGGAAAAAATGAGGAAGTCCAAAGGTCATAGGGAGTTTAAAAGGTGGTTATGTTAGTTTCTCATGTTGGAGAAATTGTAAAGCCTTTAAAAAGGCATTGGGCATCAATTTTAAGGAGAAGTGTGGATTTGAAGTTGGAATAAAGGCAATTTAACACTGTTTTTGTGCATTTTCCAGCAATTGTCTCTATTTCAAGCTTTGGTACGACCATGTACGACCATGTACGACCCAAAACCCACTTCTCATTGAAGGTAAATGAAATTTATTTGAATCTAATTTCCAATGCAAGTGGTTTCACTCAATTTCATTAAGTTATGCAAAAGTTAAGGAGGGCAACAAGCTTTCAAAAATATATTTCTCCATTTCTAACCAATGGAAACTCATGAAATATGGTTTGTAGCTCTGTTTTGACATATTCTTTGAGATTTCAAAGTTACAGGGGTGTATGTTAATGTTTGATAAGGTTTCAAGGAGGCCCTAGGGTGGAAAAGAGTGATTTTGGAGCAATTCAAGAGCCACAAGGCTAGGGTCGGTGAAAATTCAAGTGTTGAACCTTGGGAGATGCATTAGGAAGAATGAGAAGACATATCTAAAGGTTTTTGAACCATTTTCCAAGTTTGGGAAAGAGTGGAAGTGGTTTTTTCAATAACCCACCCTTGATGCAAGCCATTTGTGGCCTAAAATATGAGTTGTGTGATTTTGGTGAACTTGTACTTGCTTTCATTACCTAAGATTGTGTATTTGGACTATTGATAACCTATCTAGACTATTGGATTTGGAATTTGGGATTGACAGAGTTTGTGATAGGGTTGCTTTGTAAAAGTGGCCTAATTGGCCTAGATGCACTAACGAGACAGTCTCAATTTGGGTGTTTTGGTCCAAAGAAGTCCATATTGGTTTTAAGATATGTTTTAAAACTTCGAAATGGGTGTCTAAAAATGTTCTCACAGTCTGGATTGGAGGATTTTATCAAAAGTTATGAATAACAGTCGTGAATGGAGACCTACTAAGAATTGGGACAACCAATAAGGGAATGGTCAAAGTTTGAAGTAACTGTTTGCTTGAGTTTGGGTCCATAAGGGGTAAATAGGCCCTTGGTAACCTTGGTTGGGTTTGGAAGTTGTAAATACAAATTTATGCCTTTGTAGAGGGAGTTTGCCTGTGAAGGAAGTTCTTGAAACTTGAAGAATTTTGATTGCGTTGAACTCCAACACTACATCAATTGGTATTAGAGCTAAGAAGGTTTGGGAAAGTGAGTGTTTGGTGTTTGTTTGTGTGTTTGTGCAGGTTGAAAAGAGAACTTGGTAGCCAAAAGACTAGGTAGAGGAAAAGAGAAGAGACCTAAGTGAGGCAAGGACAAGTGGAGCAAGGTTAAAAGGACTTGCTTGAAGAGATGTTTGCAAGATGAAGCTTCACAAAAGAAGAAACAAAAAGAGACAAAGAGGAAAAGAAAATGAAGGTTGAGCAAGAAATAAGAGAATTGAGGCAAGCTTTGGAGGAATTCAGAGTGATGAGAGAAAGATTTGAAGCTGAGATGGAGCAGATGTATAGACAAGCAACAAGTTGGCACTTGACAGTTAAGAAGAAGATTGTGTGGCATATTCAAAGGTTGATTCAAAAGAGAAGACACATGAAGGCATTAGAATCAGAAATGAAGCTGATAGAACCTTTGATAGAGGAAGTTAAAGAACAACCCAAACAAGAAGAAGAAGAGTTCATCTAAGTGGAAGAAGAAGCCATGGATATTGCAGCCATTCCTAAGCATGAAGAAGACATTGCAACAGAGGTGAAGGATTATATTTTGGAGGGAAATGATGAATCCCTTGTGAGGACTCAAAATGATTTGAAGAAACATATTTTTATTGTGGTAAGGACAATGTATCACTTCCTTGTTGTGATAGCACTTTTGGTGAGGAACAAACCCAAGGTTAAGATGAATCAGATAGAAGAAGGACAAAGAGAGATTGCGACACATCAGAGCATGACAGAGCAAATTCAAGGAGACAAGACAAAGTGGAGACATGTTGACATAGACCAACTAAATCCAAAGGTGCAGATGAAGTTTTTTCAAAGAAGACATGGAGCAGAGCATCAAGGAGGAGTATTCAATGATGGATACGTGTTACTACAATCAATCTAAGTGGGCTTGGAAATTCTTTTGGTCGGGAGTATGGTGCAGGAGCACCCTAGCAAGTTCATGCCTCCATGAGGCAACATTGATATTTTGGTTCAAGTTTGACATTGTAATGTTGTAATAAGGTCCATGAGGCCATTTTTAACATGTTATAGGTCCTAGGAGGTCATTATAGGTTTATTTTTCAAACTTTGCAAAATTATAAAAGTTGTAACTGCAAAAGTGCAAAAAAGGAAAAAATGAGGAAGTCCAAAAGTCACAGGGAGTTGAAAAGGTGCTTATGTTAGTTTCTCACACTGGGGAAGTTTTAAAACCTTTAAAAAGGAATTGGGCATCGTTTGTAAGGAGAAGTGTGGATTTGAAGTTGGAATAAAGGCAATTTAACACTATTTTTGTGTATTTTCCAGCAATTGTCTCTATTTCAAGACTTGGTATGACCATGTACGGCCCAACAACCACTTCTCATTGATGGTAAATGAAATTTATTTGAATCTAATTTCCAATACAAGTGGTTTCACTCAATTTCATTAAGTTATTGCAATTTTGGTAGAAACAGTTAACTGTTGATTTTAAGAGGGCAACAAGCTTTCAAAAATACATTTCTCAATTTCTAACCAATGGAAACTCATGAAATCTGGTTTGTAACTCTATTTTGACATATTATTTGAGATTTCAAAGTTGCAGGGGTGTATGCTAATGTTTGATAAGGTTTCAAGGAGGCCCTAGGCTGGAAAAGAGTGATTTTGGAGCAATTCAAGAGCCACAAGGCTAGGGTTGGTGAAAATTCAAGTGTTGAACCTTGGGAGATGCATTGGGAAGCATGATCAGACATATCTAAA